>LR994595.1:2403379-3003379 GCA_905187575.2 Celastrina argiolus
CCATCTAAATCTTCATCCCCTGATAGATGTGATATTTCATCTTCACTAAACACTTTACTGATATCATCTTCAGATATAATTTTCTCATTTCTACTTTTATTAAGTGATTTTGTTTCTTCCTTTACTTTCTTTGATATTTTCATAGGTTTCTCATCAATATCAGATGGTTCACTTTCTTCTTCATTCATATCTTCAAAGTCAACATTACTATCACTATTTTCATCGTCACTTTCCTCTACATGTGTAGTTTCTTCATTATCACTTCCTTCCAAATCTTCTTCATCGTCATCATCAAATTCTTCGTCTTCACTACCATCAAATTCATCATCATTAGAATTGTTTAATTCATCATCACTGTCAACCTTGTCTTTTCCTCTTGATTCTTTTTTTACTTTATCTTTTTTAGGTTTTTCTTTACCTGTTACCACAGCCAAATCTTCTTCAAAATCAGAATTCTTTTCAACATCAGCCAAATGTTTTTCTGCTGCAACTATTTGTTCTGATGTTGCTCTGTCACAAATTTCTAATAAGTCTGTTAGTGATTTAGTTAAGGAAATAAAAAACATTTAAACACAAGTATGTTAGAGAGTCCTAGAATAAAATTCAAAATAAATTATCTCTTATAATATTTTTTATAAGTCATCAAACATAAGAAAGGATACAGTCTAGTCCATCATCTGCAAAAAAATTGTTCTTATTTTTAGTTTTATTAAGGCCCAGTTGTTTTTCTAGTTTCTTTATAATTTTATCTTCATCGTCATTAGCCTTTAGAAATATTTTCTTCCTCTGCTCATCCATTTGTGATTGCAGTTTATTAGTTTCCTTTTTCACTTTGTTGCTCTGTCTCTTTAGAATCTCATGAGCTGATAGCTGGTGTACTATTTTCTTTTTCTGGTAACAGAATGTTTTTAGTTATGTTATTAGTATTTAAATATAGACTGTTAAAGGTTTCAGTTATTAAGAAACTGCATGGAAAGTTACAGGGAATGTAGTTGAAGTATTTTAAAACTCCCAGATGAAGACAGAGGTTTTATAAGTTTGATGTGTATGTGTTCTTAGCTAAAATTCAGAATAGTCAGCTTTCTTAATTATGAATATATCTTAAATATTAGTATCAGTAGCCGATTGTAATTAAAATAATGATACAGTGTAAAAATATTATATACATATTATGGTATATTATAATGAAATAGTTGTAAATGGTGAATTCTAGTCGTGAACTTGATGTAATTCCATATTATTACACATCATACTTATATTGTTTTGGTAAACAGGTGTAAATTTAAATAGGGCTATCTTACTTTGACAAGGGGTTCTGAATCAGAAAAGTCTGGTCTTTTAACAAACTTTCCTGGAGTAGCACTCTCATTTTTCTTTTTTGTGTAATGTTCTTGTCTGTGTTTCTTTTTCTGTATTCTTTTTTCCTTCCTTAAAGCTTTTCTGTTATTTTTTAATGTTGGACGAGGCACATTAGCCTTTTTCTTCATTTTACAGATACAAATAGGGTTTCAAATTCACACAAATCATAAATAATAACATAAAAACATTTTGCGTTTTGAGGTTAGGTTAACACATGACTTTGACACATCAAAGTTCAATGGTAACATTTTTTTTCTTTTTAGAAGGTTATAAATATGACCAAATATGACGGAAAACCTGTGAAAACTAAATGAGATAAACCAGACTTAAACTGGTTAGCGGGCCAAACAGCAACATTTAACAGCTCCGTAAAGTAAAGATGAAGTAAAGTTAACGAACAATAGTTGTATGAAAAGCAGCTCAACGATTACTTTACATAACAGAACATTCAAATGTTTCTGCTTGACCTACTGCTCGGTTTTCAGGTTTTCTGGTTTACATAAACATGAAACAAAAATATTAATTTTTAAAAACCTTAAAATATATATTTTTTTGTATTTCTTTTATATCCTTTTAAGAAAGTAAAAATTAAAACGACAATGTGTCAAGTGTCACCGTTTCAAGCAAAAATAAAAAAAAGTAACGTCAAAAAAATATCTTTGCTCTAAAATTACGAAGAGATTTCGCGTACATCTATAAATTGCTTCCGTAAATTAATTCCGACTTTTAGTCCTGTTCATTTATCTTTAAACTCCTTGTTATCATAAAACAAATCGTGAATTTTAATATAACCTAGTTTTGGAAAGTGCGGCATGATGGTGGAAGGTTCAGCGTTTACCAGGAACGATGTATTCCAAATGGCAATTCGTGTCGCATTTGTGTCTGCAGTGACTTATTTTTCAATAAAATGGCTAGTTAATCAAATAGATCCCACATCCAAGAGCCGGAAGAAAGCAGAGGAGAGAGCGCGGGAACAGTTACGCAAGTATGTATCGATTTTCTTATTTTGTATTCTATTTAATTTCTTTCTTTTTTCTTTAAATATCAGATGACTGTGAGTTCACACAGTTATCTTCCGATATATAAATATAAAATACACACATTTTCTTAATAAATAGACCTATAGGTTCTTAATTTTAAATCTTCTATGGTTTGTTCTCTCATGCTATATTTTAACAGTTTCTTTATAGTATTAATAAAGTTTAATTCCACTTGCCAATCTATACAATGTTGCACAATGATCATACATAAATTCTGATTGGATCTAATTAGAATATCATGTAAACATTTGTAAATAATCATGACATCAGTGTGCTATCATATATCATAGAATATTGATGGCAAGTAGACTTTGTATGTGGTAAGGATATCTTGCAGAGCGGGGCTGGGTGGACGGCACTCATTGGCACTGGACAAACTGTCAGACCACGAGATGATCATTGCCTCACAACTTGTAGTGCCTGAAGAGATAAATGTAAGTACCTGCCTATTTAAAAAATGCATTTTTCTTTGTTTTCTCTTTTAGATAATTATGATTATGTAAGACAATATTATACCATGATTTGAATAGGTCCTTTGCATTATGGTGTGGACATATTCATATCATATTACTATTTCCTTTAATAAAGATCAGTTTGCAGAACTAATGCGTAATAAACTGTAATTTAAGAATACAAACAATGAAAATGAATAAATGTTATGTTATACAGGGTGTAAAAAGAGCAGTCACTATAACTTTGATAGGATTATAGGACCTTGACTGGTTCTAGAAATGACTTTTTTTCATTATTTAGTTTTTGAAAAAAAAATTTTTTTTTCAATGTTTTGCATTAAATTCTTCAATTTTATAATTTTTGCCCTAGTACGTAATGAACGTCTTACGCGTGCTATTGACCTCTCAGCGTAATCAGCTGATAGCTGTGTTGTGCATGTTGTACATTGTCTATTGAAATTTTTTTAATTTTTAAAACAGTGGACTAAAAGAAAATGACTAGTACCAGTGGATATATATCTCTTGCCTGGTTATTACCCCATGAAGTTATAGTGACTGCTCTTTTACACCCTGTATAACCAGTGTCTGAAAGTAGTGTTTTGTTAATTAAGAATAATGAGTTTTAGGGGAGGGCAATTAACATGACACACCAAAAGCAACATGCAGTAAAGGTTGTCAATACAAAAGATAACTTTAATCACTACCCACAAAGATACATGTTTCATTTCAAGAATTAAATATTGTACATGGTATCATCACAGAACTGTGTATACAGTTACATTGTAACACAACTGCCAGTTAAATAATCATTACTTACTTTGTCTACTGGCACCCAAAGATGAACCCTTGGTTTGCAGGTAAACTGGAAGGACATAGCCGGCTTAGATCATCTGATCAGAGAGCTGCGCGAGACTGTAATCCTGCCAATACAGAAGAGAGAGCTGTTTGCCGACAGCCGCCTGACACAACCTCCTAAAGGAGTTCTGTTGCATGGCCCACCAGGTAAAACTCTATTTTAGTTAGTTGAATGATAGAAATAATCATGCAGTTGCTAGACAGTGCTTTCAACAGTATACAATTTAAATATATTATATATCTAGCAATATCCCGCGAAACAATTATAACCACAACCTGCAAGCAGATGAGTGAGTGTACGCATAGGCATGCGTTTGATGCACCTCCCTCCTCCCACACTGCTTATGCGTACACTCGCAAGCAAAAAACATGAAAACACCACCACCACACAAGCAATAATGTTAACACGATCGTGCAAAGTCCCACCACCATGCAGGTTGCAAAACTCGACGCGCGTTTCGCTCCGACCCCGGAGCATCCTCAGGATGTTGACTCTGCGAACAATGTTAACTGTGACTTAACGAACATTGTTCGCAGAGTCAACATCCTGAGGATGTTCCGGGGTCGGAGCGAAACGTGCAAAGTCCCACCACCATGCAGGTTGCAAAACTCGACGCGCGTTTCGCTCCGACCCCGGAGCATCCTCAGGATGTTGACTCTGCGAACAATGTTAACTGTGACTTAACGAACATTGTTCGCAGAGTCAACATCCTGAGGATGTTCCGGGGTCGGAGCGAAACGCGCGTCGAGTTTTGCAACCTGCATGGTGGTGGGACTTTGCACGATCGTGTTAACATTATTCCTTGTGTGGTGGTGGTGTTTTCATGTTTTTTGCTTGCGAGTGTACGCATAAGCAGTGTGGGAGGAGGGAGGTGCATCAAACGCATGCCTATGCGTACACTCACTCATCTGCTTGCAGGTTGTGGTTATAATTGTTTCGCGGGATATTGCTAGATATATAATATATTTAAATTGTATGCTATGGATTTCCGCAAAGTAACGCCTGATTCCATTAACTAGCTTTCAACAGTATTACCAGATAGCCAATTAGGTACCTTGCATCTGCACGGTGAATTTGCTGTAGATGTTTGACAAAAATGCATCATTTTAGCAAGTAATATTTCATAAGCCGTTGGTGCCCAAAAATGTATTAGTTTTGCACTGAAATGATAAAATTCTAAGGTGAAATGTTTAATCAAAATGCAAATTTTTAGGCTGCGGCAAAACATTGATAGCTAAAGCGACCGCGAAGGAGGCTAACATGAGCTTCATAAACCTGGACGTGTCGTTGCTCACGGACAAGTGGTACGGGGAGACGCAGAAGCTGGCTGCCGCTGTTTTCTCCCTCGCCGTGAAACTTCAGCCGTGTATTGTGTTTATAGGTGAGAGTAACAAGTTCTTTACAAACCTACGTTCTGACGTGAATACGTCTTGAAAATTGTCTGTAAATCACCTAATGTCTTGAGGCATTAAGTCCTGCTTTATGTGCCATATAATTTGAACTCAAACATCAACAAACCTATCTATGACTCAAGTAAGTGATGTGAATACAATAAATTTCTCAGATAAAGTTCAAATTGTATGCCAATTAAACAGTGTCTTTGGTGAATTAACCTTGTCTGTGGAATTTAACCGGCCTTGTCCCTTCCTTTCTCTCTTATAATGTTCCACATCAATGATCAGTGCTCAATATAGGATGTTAATTTGAATGTCATGTCATTTGAATAGCATTTGAGAAACCGGGGGTGAAAGTGCTTAATTTGCATTCAACTAAAAAGTACCTAATACATGCATGGTTAGACAGATTCTGTGGTTCAGGAGTTAGAGCTTTGTCTATTACCCATAATAAACGTTCTTTACGTTATGTGTTTGACGTGATGTGAAAGCGTCCATAGATATAAATATTATATTTATTTCTTTCAACAGACGAGATCGAGTCGTTCCTGCGCACGCGCACGCAGCATGACCACGAGGCCACGGCCATGATGAAGACGCAGTTCATGTCGCTGTGGGACGGCCTCATCACCGACCCCTCCTGCACCGTCATCATCATGGGTGAGTACCGCGGCCTCGCCCACAACCGCCGTGGCGTGCTGCTCCTATTTTCTGCCAGTATCTGATCTGGTGTAAAACGTTTGTAAAATATTGAAATGATTTTATATAGCGAAATCTTTTTTTCTCAATTTTATTTAGTTGAATTTTTTACATTACTTTCACTTTTTCAGGCGCGACGAACCGCCCGCAGGACCTGGACAAGGCGATTCAGAGGCGGATGCCGGCCACCTTCCACGTGCCCATGCCGAGCGAGGCGCAGCGCGAGAGGATCCTGCAGCTCATACTCAACAACGAGCCCACGGCGCCCGATGTGAGTGTATAACAGAGACGCATGCCGGCCACCTTCCACGTGGCCTTCCGGGAGCTCCTATTCAATAACCAAATGAACCATTTTGTGACTATGGAACCGACTTAAAAGTAAACCCTTTACAATAAAAAAATGTAAATTGGCTCACAAACGGCGGTACTCCGCTGATGGATACAAATTCAATATTGTATTAAATAAAAAAAATCGTATTTAATGTTTCAGATTGACTACAAGCGGCTAGCGACGTGCACTGAAGGGTTCTCCGGGTCAGACCTGCACGAGCTGTGCCGGCAGGCCGCCGTGTACCGCGTGCGGGACCTCGCCAGGGCCGAGATCGACAGGGAGGACAGGGTATGTGTCACGGCCTCGCAGATAACCCTTGCGTTATAGTCTAAAATCCCGTGAACTGCAGACCGTCGTTATTTTATAAAATCTATAAGTTTGTTAGCACATGCTTCCAACACAGTCTTACCTTGTGTTGAGATCATGTGCTGACGATGGACAATTATGAAGTTTAAGCCACCCTAGCTTTGGCAGCCAAACGGTACGAAATTCGTCGAATAAAAAGCATGACTTCAGAATATACTACAAACCCTGAACCTTAACGTTCATTGAAATATATCTTCTTATGTTAAGAAACACCAAACCTTTTGTTCCCTTTGCGGGATTCGGACTCGCTTTAACATCAGGCTTGAACTCCAATGTTATTGCCTTCATGTATTTATTTCAGGCATCGGCATCAGCGTCGAACGCTACCGAGTCTGACGACGAGTACGAGGACGCGGTGCGGCCGATCAGTATGGACGACCTGCGCGTGTCGCTCGCCAGGCTCAAGGAGTCCAAGATACAGTGCGGCGCCTTGCCGCCTAACATGAGGCTCGAGCTGGACTAGACTAAGGATCGGGGTGGACCAGATTGAGTCTCGAACTGGACTAGATTGAGTTTCAAAGTGGACCAGATTGAGGCTCGCACTGGACTAGATTGAGGCTCGAACTGTACTAGATTGAGGCTCAAACTGGACTAGTTTGAGGCTTGGGGTGGACCAGATCGAGGTTCGAACTGAACCAGATTGAGGCTCCAACTGGACTAGATTGAGGCTCGAGCTGGACTAGATTGAGGCTTGAGCTGGGCTAGATTCAGACTCGGGGTGGACCAAATTGAGGTTCGAACTGAACCAGATTGAGGCTCGAACTGGACTAGATTGAGGCTCGAGCTGGGCTAGATTGAGGCTCAAACTGGATTAGATTGAGGCGCAAGCTGGGCTAGATTGAGACTTAGACTGGGCTAGATTGAGGCTCAAACTGGACTAGATTCAGACTCGAACTGGACCAGATTGAGCTCGAACTGGACTAGATTGAGGCTTGGGGTGTACCAGATTGAGGCTCGAGCTGGGCTAGATTGAGGCTCAACTGGACTAGATTGAGGCTCGAGCTGGGCCTAGATTGAGGCTCAAGCTGGGCTAGATTGAGGATCAAACTGGACTAGATTGAGGCTCGAACTGGACTAGATTGAGGCTTGAGGTAGACCAGATTGAGACTCGAGCTGGACTCGGGTTTGACATAGTAGTAGTATCAGCGTGGTCGTAATTTAAAACTACCCGTAGGCGAGTGAATACGGTAAAGCCGGAATGTGAATTTCAAATGTTTGATATCGATAGATAGGTTATTGAAACGGGTATACTTGGTATTGGGGGTGAAAACAAACGTTTAACGCATAACATGACAGCAACCCGTTGTTTCATATTGTGGCGTGGCGTGACGTAAAATTATTTTTATTTATTTAACAATTTATTGCACACAATAATAATAAGAAATTATGAATTGAAGGGAATTTATTAAGTTGACTGTCTCCGTATTGATAAGGCTACCCTTCCTGGTGTAGTTCTAGATGCCGACCACGCTATAGTAATTATTTTACTGACATTTTTTTATGTAGCCCAAGCGGAAACATTTGAATGTTCCATAAAGTAAAGCAATCGATTGTCAATTGTATCGTCATACTTTTCATGCAATTATCAATCGTTAACGTTACTTTACGGGGCTTCTAAATGTTCCTGCTCGTCGAGCAGGACGAGCGCGGCGCGGCATACACTACAGAAAACCATACACGTTTCATTGCAAGAGCCGCGTCGCGCACCGTCTCGGTACGAACAGTAAAACATGCCTAAAGAAATATAAATATCGTAGAAGTTTAAATGTCTAGGCTACAGTCCGTTTCAATTGCTTCATGATATGTGACGATTTATTTATTACGAAGACGATAGGTTGACCTTTCGCCAGTCGTGGAGCTCAACTGGATTGCGAGAGTAAAAGAGTGATATTGTGTATTGCGCACACACTCGGGCATGTAACTCCTTGACCCCTATCGTCAGGTGTAGGAAGCTATTATTATAATAAATTTACTATAAATCTACCATAATTTTGATGAGGTTTTTTACAAGCTGTTGAAACGAACTGTATGTTATGACGTCACTTGCTGTTACTAGTGATTTCACCCACTTGTAGTTACCACACCTGGTTTCAAGATGCCTTCGCTTTTATCACTTACGAAGTTCGAAAACAAAATGTCGATTTGACATATCTTCGTTAAGGCGAGGAATAACCGCGACTAGCGCCACTCTTTTTAAAATAAATTTTACAATGACACAAAGATCTTATTAAAAAAAGTAATCGGTTCAAACTTTAAGTAAATAGTTTAACTAATTCATTGGCATTTAATTACAGCTCTAAATCCTATACTGTATTTATTCTCGTAAGTAATAACTAAAACGGCCGTTTTAGTTATTACTTACGAGATATAATATAATATAATATAATATAATATAATATAATATAATACAATATAATATAATATAATATAATATAATATAATATAATATAATATAATATAATATAATATAATATAATATAATATAATATAATATAATATAATATAATATAATATAATATAATATAATATAATATAATATAATATTAGTTTAACTTTTATATATTACTATAATAAATCAGTTTAACTATTTACTTAAAGTTTGAACCGATTACTTTTTTTAATTAGATCTTTGTGTCATTGTAAAATTTATTTTAAAAAGAGTGGCGCTAGTTGCGATTATCCCTCGCCTTAAGTGGCATACGAATCGTATGTCACTTAGCTAATGTCAAGTCCCATACATTTTGTTTTCGAACTTCGTAAGTGATAATTGCGATGACATCTTGAATAAGGGCCCTGTACACTTTATAATCTCAATTAGTGAAGTGACAATCGACATATATGTGTCTCAAATATCCTGGTGTATTCTGCAGTGCATGCATAGAGATATATAGTTAATATGGAGTAGCCGCAGTCGACATATACAATTTTTAATTATACAAATATGATGCATTTCAGCGACAGAGCCGAAAAACTATATCGATCTCTTTTTTTCTTGTAAGCATTTGCACTTGACGAAAAAGAACGAAAGAGATAAACATATTTCAATTTTGGCAACAAACGTCACTGCGCTTTGACAATTTGTGGTTCGTGCAACAATCCGCCATCTTTAGCGCTGAGTATCATGGTAGTTCTGCTGTCAAAAGGTTGTTTACGTTTTTGAAAATTGCAATTTACCAAGTTAAAACAAGAAATTAAATTTTCAAATTACGTAGGAATGTGAAGTATTTACATTACAAGATGCCTGTCTGTTGCATTTTGCAGTGTGGTTCGCGGAAAAACAAAAATCAGCCCCGATTGCGGCATCAAAGGTTTGTATTACGTTTTCAAGTAATAACTCATCAAATTCTTTATATGCTAACTTAAAACTTATCACAACGATCAATTTGTGTTTGAGGTATATATATTTATTGTTATTTTTGTAAAAAACATATTATTCATGTATATTTTAGTATTATTTACAAATTTTATAAGTGACAACCCTAATCAAAGGCAGCCATGTTTAGTGACAGAATTGGCACGTTTTTTTTGTAGGTATTTCGCGTCCCTATATTTAGTACGTCCATGAGTGCATGCGATGTAAAAACCTTTTTTTTCTGTCAGATCTCTGACATATACATATTATATAAAAAAGAAGAAGTATGTATGTCAAATTTTATTGCGAATACGCCAACTATTTTGCCAGCGAACATGGCCAAATAAATGTGATATTTAAAAAAAATGCTCTCCGGCCGCCCGACGGAAGTTATGATTCAATACGGCTAGAGCTGTAGGTTGTTGTGAGAGAGGCCTACCGCTACAGTATGTTTGAGAGAAAGAGAAACCAGACAGACTGCCGCCGTAACGCGTTACGTAACGACGCAAATCGATTAGACGTTATCACAATAATAACACACAACTTTTATTTACACTTTTAAAGACCTGATGATAACTTAATCGAAACCAGTCGTGTTTTTGTAAAAACTTATTAAAACGTAATAACAAGTGGAAAGTGTAAATAAAAGTTGTGTGTTTAATTATTGTCAACATGAATTTCCATCAAGAACCAACAGTAGATTTAGTTGATGTTATCACTTCAAAAATGTCATTTTACTAAACTGGGATTATAAGTCATACTGTATTTTCATTAGAAATATTATGTAGTATGTTAAAGTTGATATTAATGGTTGCACCAAATGAACTTAGTGATTAAAATTACAATAATTGACTAGGTAGGAAAAACTTAGCACTTCGTCAAGTCAGCTATAAAAATGCCTTATCATTACTGATTTCTTTATTTTTTTTAAATAACGAAGATAAAAACATTTGAAGACATGAATGGATGAAGGTGGTATGTAGCAAAATTATGATTTTCAGAAAATTGAGTACAACATGTCACTTAAACATTTTATAATACGTCGTAAAGTATTAATATAATCTAAAGATCCGTCTCTAGAATCAATGTACATAATACGTTATACTACATATTATCCTAAAATGTTTAAGTGACAGTTTAAACTCAATTTTCTGGGTAATTTTTTTTTTGCGACACCTTCATCGATTCATGTCTTCAATTTGAACTTGCAATATGAAAGAGAACGTAATACATAAAGAGCACATTTTTCTTACCCAAGATCGTTTGCGAAAAAGAGGTGGACGCTGGACAATATATTGCTGATAAATCGCGTGAACCAAAATAACTTTTCTTTTCAATTAAAGCTTGTCTATTTATAAATAACTAAATTTAATTTGTTAAAATGTGATATTTGTACGTTATTACAATGGCAATTAGACTAAAAAATGCCACATAGGTGCCGCTACTGTACATTGTGAAATAGATTATTATAAAATAATTTTTGTCTATGCATTGTAAATTGTCTATGCTTTTGTTTGTGTTATATATGTCGCAGTCATCTGATTGAATCCGCTATTTAATTGAATGACTAGCGCTTTCATTGAATCCTGTTTTTACCAACAAATTTTAGAATCCGAGACTAGGACAGCCATTTAATATTTTAGTTTTAAACTTCGAAATTTCCGAATGAGTACTAATAAAACGAACATTAAAGTAAGTTAATCAAAAAATATATCAACACATTGCTATCTGTACGAGCTGTTTGACGCCATTTTATAACCGCCTAGTGATTCAATTAAATAACCAGATTCAATAAGATGACTGCGACATATACACCGTAAATGCACCATGATGTTAAATTATTATTTAGAAAGAGGCAAATAAAAATAATATTTAAATAATATTTTATATTACAATAATACATAATATTATAACCCGTGATTATAACAGTTTTGGCATTTGTATAGACCGCTACTTAAACATAAACCTCTAAGGTTTGTGCAAACGTATTTATCACTAAATTAAATAAACACTAAAAATAAAAAATAACACTATAAAAGTTAATACATTAAATTCAAGTTATCAGTCGTAATAAAAATCCTAATGTACTAAATATAAAAGTAGTACTGGCCGTTAGAAAAGAGTTGGCACCTATACACATGTGTGCTGTCTTTCAACGTGATAATGGTATGTTGAGATTTTTTATATAAGTCATTGTTGCCAACTGTTTTCGAACGGCCTATACAAAACTTTCAAAAATATTATACATGTGTCGTTGTTTAATTAGATTGATGTTTATAGTCAGATTTTATTAATATTAAAATATACCGTCTCCAGAGATGACACGTACGTAACAAATTTTCAGTACAATGTATACATTTACCTGACAATTACCAGCGCATCCGTGTTAGAGCTCGTGCCGGTATATCGTACAGAAGTTGCGTAAGTTTCAAATTTTAAAATAGCATTTGTAGTACAAACAAAAAATAATTTATCAGATGTTTTCATATTTAAAAGTAATTATATTATAATTATTATAATAAAGCCTATAAGAGCCGTATTTCCGTTTGATATTATCCAATAAGTGTTTATTAACCCATTTGGCGCCTCTGTACCCAATCAGGTACAGCCAAATAAATGAGGGTAGTTAAAAAACTTTAAGTGTCACTGACGATTTTTTGCACTTAAATTATTAGTAATGAGTAAGTACATTACTATAATATCTATTGAAATGTCTGTGCCTATGCCAGTTGACGTTTAGAGGATTCACAGGTATCAGTAAAATCGTTTATATGAGTGAGGCACTATGTTTATTACTTTTTATTATTTTTTGTTGCAATTATGTTGTTAAATGGTAATATTTTTTTTAAATTACATACTCATTTACAAAATAAATGACAGATAATGTTAAATAAACCTATATTTTCAGAGAAATCGTACTTTATATGCAAGTGTACCTGTTTGCGTACAGCGGCTGGATCCATATACTAACATTGTTATGTTTCAAGTATTTGATACAATTAGTTTTGATATATTACAAATAGACGCTATTGACTTGAAACAGTTTATTGGCATAATCTTATTTCTGGGTATCACAAACAACCTAGAGAAGATTTATAGTAGGTCCTACTATGAAGATTTAGGAGTTGCTATGGTATCGAACTATATGCCCAGACTAAAAATTCGGGATTTTTAAAGAAATAAAACTACGAGGAACAATATATTGCTGTAAGCTCGCCTTTTATCTGGTAATCTAATTGATAAGTTTCTTCAGTGGAGAGTGATAAATGATCGTAATAAAATATTGATTGATAATTCGATGGTTAAATAATGTGGCTATCATCATGCTAAGCACTTTATCATAGGAAAGCCAGTGTGATTTGCTTACAAAAACTGGGTAGCAGCTAGATTTTTACTATGAAAAATCTGTCGAAGTATCCACTGATTTTTAAGGACCAAGAGTTGTCAAAACATTACTTGTAAAATTGGAAATGAATCCAACGTATCATCAAGTATTTTTTGGCAACTTTTTAAGGTGTTTGCACAATAGCGACTTTTTACAATCATGATACAATTTAACCGTTACGAGCTGTGAAACTATGATCTATAACTGTGTTACGAGAAAAGAATAATGCCATTATTCCAAAAAACCTTCCAAACATATAATAAAAATATGGGTGAAGTAGACGGCTTTAATTAGTCAATTTCGATTTACAGAATTGTGATTCATGGATAAAAGTGGTGGTGGGTTTTATTTACCTATATGATACATATTATTACTCTTGCAAATCCCTGGCATTAGTATGTAATGAGTATAAATAGTGACAGTATGGATCAATTGCTATTTCGACGCACCATTACACACTACTTACGACAAAATACCAAAAATAAAGCTCAAAATTCGTTTTCAATAGTCCCAACTTGTCTCAAGACGGACTAGAATATTGTCCCCAGAAGCTTTAAAACCCTTTGCGACAAGTTATTTGTAATGCAAGAATTCGTTAGCAATGTAAAAAGTATGTCAAAACACTATGACTTGAAATGCAATTTCTTGAATTTTTGCACCCGCAATACGCCGCTGTACTCATTTGAGTACACCCCTCTGTAGGGATACCTAATAACTTTTTTTTCAGTTTTTTCTTACTTTTGTGTTTATTTGGCTTGTAGACAGTCATAAAAAACATTATTTGAAAAAATCTCTGTTGGTTTTAATTTGGCGGTTAATGGGTTAAATGTAAAAGCTAAACGATATTTAAGCTTTTTCGCAGTGCCTTTAATTATGACGATTTGATGTGTTGGTTTATTCAGGATATATTTTACGTTTTTTTGCCTAATCAATGCTAGATGTCACCGTGATATGATGATAATCTTAAACTATTTCTGTAATGGATTATCGTAATGGCTTATATTTTGCCCAAAACAGGTACACAACGTTAGAAACTGCAAAATTAAGTATTTCCCAAATTGTTTTACTTAATATTATATGCCTAGCATACAAATCTTTAATTTTTTAATTATCTTATTAACTTAGGGTCAACCGTCAAGGTGCCATTCATTTGTAACGTAATACGAATTAGGGGGTCGACCATGTCTTGATTTTGTCTTGTTTAGACCATGGTCTGTTTGTTGTTTCTGACTAGGTCAACATTATAAATCGTCTTATGTAATCAACTAGCTGACCCTTGCCCACTTCGTTGAGCATAAAAACAGTTTATGATGAAATTCAACTAAAAAAAACAACCCCTAACTCGGGAACGCGGAACCCGCAACGCGGGAACCCGGAACCCGCAGCATGGGAACCCGAAACCCGCAACCCGCAACGCGGGAACGCGGAACCCGCAGCATGGGAACCCGAAACCCGCAACGCGGGAACCCGGTACCCGCAACGCGGGAACCCGGAACCCGCAACGCGGGAACGCGGAACCCGCAACGCGGGAACCCGGAACCCGCAACGCGGGAACGCGGAACCCGCAACGCGGGAACCCGGAACCCGCAACGCGGGAACGCGGAACCCGCAACGCGGGAACCCGGAATCCGCACCATGGGAACCCGAAACCCGCAACGCGGAACCCGCTACGCGGGAACCCGGAACCCACAACGTGGGGACCCGGAACCCGCAACGCGGGAACCCGGAACCCGCAACGCGGAACCCGCAGCATGGGAACCCGAAACCCGCAACGCGGGAACCCGGAACCCGCAACGCGGAAACCCGGAACCCGCAACGCGGGAACCCGGAACCCGCAACGCGGGAACCCGGAACCCGCAACGCGGGAACCCGGAACCCGCAACGCGGGAACCCGGAACCCGCAACGTGGGAACCCGGAACCCGCAACGCGGGAACCCGGAACCCGCAACGCGGGAACCCGGAACCCGCAACGCGGGAACCCGGAACCCGCAACGCGGGAACCCGGAACCCGCAACGCGGGAACGCGGAACCCGCAACGCGGAACCCGAAACGCGGAACCCGCAACGCGGAACCCGCAACGCGGAACCCGCAACGCGGAACCCGCAACGCGGAACCCGCAACGCGTAACCCGCAACGCGGAACCCGCAACGCGGAACCCGCAACGCGGAACCCGCAACGCGGAACCCGCAACGCGGAACCCGCAACGCTGAACCCGCTACGCGGGAACCCGGAACTCACAACGCGGGGACCCGGAACCCGCAACGCGGGAACCCGGAACCCGCAACGCGGAACCCGCAGCATGGGAACCCGAAACCCGCAACGCGGAACCCGGAACTTGCAACACGGGAACCCTGAACCCGCGACGCGGAACCCGGAACCCGCAACACGGGAACCCGGAACCCGCAACGCGGAACCCACAACGCCAAACCCTTCCGTGAACGTTGCTGGTTCTGCGCTGTCAAATGGAATAAATAGTATCCTATGTCCGTCTACTGGCTCTAAGTTACTTCCTCACCAATTTTCAACCATATCGATAAAGCCGTTCTTGAGTTATAAATAATTTAACTAACACGACTTACTTTAATACAAATAGCTGATGTATAGATGGAACTAACATAAGCTAACGCCCGGTGAATGCTCCCGTCACAGTCGGTCCAGCCGATTCGGTGATCATTAGTTAGATAACGATGATGATGATGATGATGAAAAGAAGCCTAAATTAATCCTTATAACTTTAGCTATCTACCAGTGAAAGTCTCGTTAAAATCGGTCCAGCCGTTCCAGAGATTAGCCGGAGCAAAGGGACACGCTAACAGACAGACAGACATTTTTTTTTAATTGCATTTTCGTTTTCAGTAGCAAGAAAAAAAAAGACAGAACAGACAGACGTTAACTTCGCACAAAGACAAATGACGACAAAAGACATAGTGGCGTCTTAACATGACGTTTTCGATTTTTTTTTTTATTGTTCGTGAATTATGACCATGGATCTAACTCCTTCGATCTGATTTTTAAATTAACATTTATAATATATTCTTATTACAACTTATAAGTTAAGTACTTTTTTTAAATAGGTATATTTATAGTTGTTAAAAGATTAATAGATTTTTTGAGTAAGTCTCTAGTGTTTAATAAGAAAATGTGTTAACTGACGTAACATTATCACGACGTTTATTTCATTAAATCATAATTTGTATATTATATTTAAGATCGTTTATCAGTGAAAGCAAATCGTAAAATAACTCATATTGGTTATGTTGACAATAAATATCTAATAATTATTAAATAAAGTTTAGTAAATTCTGCAGTTTTAACAAAAAGAAAATATTTATTTTATTATGTCGTCGTTACAACGTTACGTCGCTCATTTTTGATAAACTGTCAAATGTTACCTATTAAAATGACCCGACTATTTATTAGTGGTGGACAAATAGTTTAATGAATCCAAATAGTTTAAGTTTATGTTAATACGTTATTTATAGCATTTCATAATTTTTATTTTCCATTTGTAAACAATGTCGTTACCATGACACCAGTGTCATATAAACTGGCAACGACGTGAATCGATTGAGCCCAGGTTCAAACCCCGCGTGACCATCACGTATTTTCTTCTTTTTTCTAATTTTCTGCTTATTTTTTTCAACATTATCTTTCATAATAACCTTTTCGTGACAATAACGAACATACCGTAAAAAAAATTGCGAAATTGGTCAAGCCGTTGTCGAAGCGCACACGACGTAAGAAATTTTGGAGGTCGTTTTTTTACACTTTGGGCTACATTTTTGGGGTTTTAGTAAGGAACCCTACTTTTTTTAAACATATAATATAGCCTATGTTCAGCGCTAGGAATGTAGCTTTCCAACGGTGAAAGAATTTTTCATATTGGTTCAGTGGTTTCAGAGCCTATTCCATTCAAACAAACAAACAAACAAACAAACAAACAAACAAACAATCAAACGTTACCTCTTTATAATATTAGTATAGATGAATGGCCCCTAAGAGCTATACAGCAAGTTTCTTTACTTTGTACATATCGTGATAATTATATCTGTTAGGTTGTGTTTGTGTAGTCATTTTCTACGCTTTTTAAAAATGATATTTTTTAAGCTCAGCACGCGACACGTGTAGCTTGTGCACCGTAGAAATGGGTTAAGTCTACGAATGGATAGAGAAAATAGATTGCGTGGATAAAAATTACAGGTTGGCAAAAAATTATCACCTTATTATAAACCTTTTTCCGAGATGTACTTTATTTGTGAATATGCCATTTTGTCTATTCTTCCGTTGATAGGGACTAGAGGAAAGGAGCATTTCGCAAATTATCCGTCGAAAAGTGTAAAAGTGTGGCGCTACTGTAGCAAGAGTGTAAACAAATAAAATAAAAAAGTCAAACGGAGATTTTAATCTGAGCTACTTCTTAGGTTATGTTAATATTTTCGCTAACACACTTACGAGTGTTAAATTTCATGATTTTCTGTAAATACTGAAGTTCCAAATTTGAATATTAAGTAAACTGACTTCTCTCCATTCTTTATTCCATCAATTAATTATTGCTAACTTCATATCATACACACTTCTTACTCTAGCGCCACTCTGATCGGTTTTGGAACTATTATTTACTTTTTTCGGACACTTATGAGTTCTTTTCTTTATATGAGGAATCCATTTCTCTAGTCCATGTTTCCGTAGATGCTTATTTCTACGTTGGTCATGCTATGCAGTGTGCTTATTGCGAGTTTTTGTCACTGCTTATCTTGAGAAAGTTAACCACAATTTCTACAGCATCGAAACAACGTCCCAGTGGAAAACTATGGTAACTAATTCGATGATATACAAACTTGCACACGTTGAGCAGTCTCAAAAACTCGCACTAAGCACTCTGCAGTAAATAAATTGGGATTGTTTCTCAAGGAAACACTAGATGGCGTTTTAATCATTGTTCTTCGTTGGAGTTACCTTGTAGTTATTTAATTATAGCAAAACTATGTTTCTTTATTTTCATTAAAACGTTTTTTTGTCGTTTATTATTAAACTAAATTATGTAAAAGGTTTTCTTATGGTTTTTTGAATTTAATTTCCTAATTTTTGTCTGGTACGAGAATTTGTAAATAGTGAGAAGGGATGTGTTAGTGGTTGTTATATTTTTTATTTTACAACTGAGGTTTGCTTTTCGCAAAAAATAATACGATTCGGGTTTTTGTATCGTATAGAACATTTAAAACTAAGGATGTTTGCTTTGTATTCTGTTACCCACAGCATTTAATTTAAAAAGTGCGCCTCAGTTTTAAAAAAATGTAGTGGTTGATTTTGTAAAGTTGCTGTATTTGTAAATAAAGAATGGAATTAAAACATTTTGCTTTTCAATGTTATACTGATGTGTGAATCGTGCTTTTTTTTTATTGTGCGAACGCATGCAAAATGCATTTTTTAAAATAAAACTTGAAAAAAATGCAATTTTGTCACAAGTTTGTAAATTTGTCATAATATTTGCAATTTTTCCATCTTACAGGCAAAATAACGCATAAAAAATTATAAACACTTAAATTATAATATTATTAAGTATTGTGGGCGACCACAAGGCTACATGTACTTAACTTAAAGCATATTTATGCTATAGAACTTAGAATTCAAATTACTTTATACTTATATTACACCTATACTTAGTACCTATTCCCAGAACACCAATTATTGGCCTGTATTATATTGTCTGTGAGCTCCTTCAAAATATTTCAGAGGAAAACAAAATGGCCGTCACGTTCAACGTTGGGTGTCAAGTCATCTTATGCATGATTGCAATCATTTAAAATATCGGTAACTCGAACAATTATTATCCTGGCCTTTCTTCAGCCGTGTCGAAGCATCTGCATCTGTAAAGAATTAGTGAATGTTTAATTTAATGGAGTTAAGTCTAATTAGCTAATTAAATTAAGACCTGTATTTATAAACAAGTCTCAAACTCGGTCTCAAGAATTGCGATCGCAACCTCTACTTGAGAACCTATTTGACAGATAAAACAATTTTTTGTTTTAGGTACTTTAAAAAAATTAACAATTTTACTTGTGTTACATACTTTTTATTTCTCAAGTAGTGGTAAACCGAGTTTTATTAATATGGGGCTGTTTTAAAAATAGGATTTTTTAAAAAGTTTTAGTTTATTTTACTGTTGATATGCCCTGGTATCTGTTATAGGTAGGCTAATCCGTCGACTCCTAAACGTTTAGGCGTTTAGGCGGCGACAGATTAGGTTTATCACTTTTCGACTTTAGCCAAAGCAATAAGGATCAAAACTGGTAAAACCTGACTGACGGTGGCTAGGGCTGAACATAGCGATTTCAACAACAGAGTCGGTGGGTCTGAATCTGATGGACGGGATGAGTGAGTATGATGGGCGTGAGCCGTGAGTTATGAAAGTAAAAGGAAGAAATTATTTCTCACACACATTTGGGCACTATAATATGAGTTAAAACCTGGCCGAAATACTTTAATTAATCACCTACCATCAGGCGACCCGCCTGCTCGGCTAGAGCGTATAACAAATTAAATTGAAATTCTATTTTTTTACCTTTTTCCTTCTTCCAGGCTTTTTGAGTCTCGGCTTTCTGTGGTTCTTCTTTTTCTTGTTTTTGTTTTTCGGCTTTGTCTTTTTAGGTATCTTGGCGTAGTCCCGCAGCACTTTCATCAGACCTGGTATAATAAAACAAATTTAATACTTTGAAATTCGACTTAGCACGACTAGACAATTATTGTATCTTGATCTGAATCCTCCTATGAATGAAGGATAAATTTAGTCCTCTAAATAAGTACCTACTTTTTCCAGGAAACGAACTAAAGTTCTTACTGTATATCAGCTAAAGGGTCAGGCAATACCTACTAGATCTCACACAACTTCAGTGTGTGAGTTCTAGTAGGGTTAATCATGATGAAAAACTTATTTTTTTTACTTAGATGATGATTCCCAGCACCATTTTTAACATCAACAAGGGACTCATTGAACGAGCGTGATGAGCATTCGATTCTTGTTCCAAAAATTAAAAATAACGAATTTTTGATCATATTATCCTATGGATTCAAATCAAATCAAACAATCAAATCAAATATTTTTATTCAGAGTAAATTTTACAAAAAATGTTTTCTGAACGTCGTTTCTATATGATGCCTACCACCGGTTCGGGAACTAGCCCAGCAAGAAGAACCGGCGTAAGAAACTCGCATGGGGCCATCTTTTACCAAAAAGATGGAAAATTTCTCTTTTTAAAAAAAAAGTATAAATTTACATATTTAAATATGTCAATACTAAAACTAAATAACATGAGTACATTCTATATATAAGTAGCCTAGTAGGGGGCTACTTTATTCCCAAGGTGTGCTATCATTCATATAATCATTAACTTTATAGTAAGCTTTTGCACACAAACGTTCTTTGACTACTTTCTTAAACTTATTGGTTGAAAAATTTTGAACGTTTTCTGGGATCCTATTGTATAGGCGTATACATTGGCCTTTAAACGAATTCTTTACTTTGCTTAGTCTTGTTACTGGAACAACAAGTTTATTCTTATTCCGAGTATTTCTAATATGATTATCACATTTTCTTATAAACAGGTTTACATTTTTCTTGACATATAATACATTAGAGAGGATATACTGAGAAGCTACAGTTAGTATTCCAGTTTCCTTAAACTTTTCTCTAAGAGAAGTGTTGGGGGCCAGCTTGTAGATTGCCCGAACAGCTCGCTTCTGCAGTATATTAAATATATTTTATACTAGCTGTGCCCGCGACTTCGTTCGCGTGGTGTTTGTTTGACTTAAACCGTTTATGCAGCGCATGCAACGAAAGTCCCCAAATGTAAATTGTTTGTTTGTTTAAACGCGCTCGCCGACGCCGACGACGCCCGACGCAGCGACGCCCAACGTCGCGACGCCAACGCCTGACGCCGCGACACCCAACGTCGCGACGCCGACGCCCAACGCCGCGACGCTGACGGCCGACGTCGCGGCGCCCGACGGCGTGACTCCCGACGGCGCAACGCCCGACGCCGCGACGCCCGACGCCGCGACGCCCAACGTCACGACGCCGACGCCTGACGCCGCGACACCCAACTTCGCGACGCCGACGCCTAACGCCGCGACGCCCAACGCCGCGACGCCGACGCCCGACGTCGCGACGCTGACGGACGCCGCGACGCCCAACGTCGCGACGCCGACGCCCGATGCCCGACGCCGACGACGAAATTTTTTAAAGATCCCACAGGAACCCTTTCGTTTTTCGGGATAATAATTTCCAATAATGCTCTTCAGGTCATAAGCTACCTGCCTGCCAAATTTCATTTAAATACGTTGAGTAGTTTGGCTGAAATACCGTCAAGTAGGTAGCTACAATTTTTTGGAAATCCCACGGGAACCCTGTCGTTTTTCGGGATAATAATTTTCTATAATGTTCTTCAAGTCATAAGCTACCTGCCTGCCAAATTTCATTTACATATGTTGAGTAGTTTGGCTGAAATACCGTCAAATAGGTAGCTACAATTTTTTGAAGATCCCACGGGAACCCTTTCGTTTTTCGGGATAATAATTTTTAGTAATGCTCTTCAGATCATAAGCTACCTGCCTGCCAAATTTCATTTAAATACGTTAAGTAGTTTGGCTGAAATACCGTCAAACAGGTAGCTACAATTTTTTGAAGATCCCACGGGAACCCTTTCGTTTTTCTGGATAATAATTTCCAGTAATGCTCTTCAGATCATAAGCTACCTGCCTGCCAAATTTCATTTACATATGTTGAGTAGTTTGGCTGAAATACCGTCAAATAGGTAGCTACAATTTTTTGAAGATCCCACGGGAACCCTTTCGTTTTTCGGGATAATAATTTTTAGTAATGCTCTTCAGATCATAAGCTACCTGCCTGCCAAATTTCATTTAAATACGTTAAGTAGTTTGGCTGAAATACCGTCAAATAGGTAGCTACAACTTTTTGAAGATCCCACGGGAACGCTTTCGTTTTTCGGGGTAATAATTTCCGATAATGCTCTTCAGGTCATAAGCTACCTGCCTGCCAAATTTCATTTAAATATGTTGAGTAGTTTGGCTGAAATACCTTCAAATAGGTAGCTAAAATTTTTTGAAGATCCCACGGGAACTCTTTCGTTTTTCTGGATAATAATTTCCAATAATGCTCTTCAGGTCATAAGCTACCTGCCTGCCAAATTTCATTTAAATACGTTGAGTAGTTTGGCTGAAATACCGTCAAATAGGTAGCTACAATTTTTTGAAGATCCCACGGGAACCCTTTAGTTTTTCGGGATAATAATTTCCAATAATGCTCTTCGGGTTTTAAGCTACCTGCCTGCCAAATTTAATTTCATTCCATACAGTGGTTTTAGCGTGATGCGACGACAAACATTCCCATACGGACAGACAGACAGACAGACATTTTTTTCAAAAATGTTATTTTTAGGTTCTGTGTCTTTTATAGGCCCCCTTTTTTTAATTTTCACTTAAATATTCTTAATGTACAGACATGACCCCTCTACAGATTTATTATATGTATAATAGACAACAAGTGCGCTTAAAATATATCCTAACTCCTAAGCGCCGTCGTCGCGGCTTGCCGGCAATCGTCTATTCTATTAAATTCCGTCAATGCCAGCGCCTGTGCGTTACTGAGTGCAAGTCGTCGCAAATAACGAATCGAGTTTTTTAAAGAAAGTTAATCTTGTAATTTTTATGCAAATAAAGAAAAATAATGTCCATGTATATTGTTATTGCTCACGTAATTGCGTTCCCCAGCGTTAGTTTAAGTATGTCCCTAAGGAAAAATTATATTATGTACTAGCTGTGCCCGCGACTTCGTTCGCGTGGTGTTTGTTTGACTTAAACCGTTTATGCAGCGCATGCAACGAAAGTCCCCAAATGTAAATTGTTTGTTTGTTTAAACGCGCTAATCTCCCGTATAAGAATAATAGCCGACGTCGCGACGCCCGACGCCTGGCGTCCGACGCCGTGACGCCCGACGCCGCAACGCCCAACGTCGAGACGCCGACGCCCGACGTCGTGACGCCCAACGTCACAACGCCAATGCCCAACGCCGCGACGCCCGACGCCGCGACGCCTATCGTCACGACGCCCAACGTCGCGACGTCGACACCCGACGCCGCGACGCCCGACGACGCCGCGACGTCCAACGTCGCGACGCCAACGCCTGACGCCGCAACGCCCGACGTCGCGACGCGGACACTCAACGCCGCGACGCCTAACGTCACGACGCCGACGCCCAACGCCGCGACGCTCGACGCCGACGTCTGACGCCGCGATGCCCGACGTCGCGATGCCCACCGCCGCGATGCCAAACGTCGCGACGCAGACGCCCGACACCGCGACTCCCAACGTCGCGATGCCCACCGCCGCGACGCCAAACGTCGCGACGCAGACGCCCGACACCGCGACTCCCAACGTCGCGACGCCGACGCTTGACGCCGCGACGCCCGACGTCGCGACGCCGACGCCCAACGCCACGACGCGCGACGCCCGACGCCGACACGCCCAACGCCGCGACGCCGACGCCCGACGTCGCGACGCCCGACGCCGCGACGCCCAACGTCGCAACGCCGACGCCCGACGGCGCGACGCCCAACGTCGCGACGCCGACGCTTGACGCCGCGACGCCCGACGTCGCGACGCCGACGCCCAACGCCACGACGCCCGACGGCGCGACGCCTAACGTTGCGACGCCGACGCCCGACGCCGACTTTCACTCCGACGCTGCGCTGCTGGCGCCGACCGCCAAATTTTTCGGCGTCGGCGGTCTACTCTCGGTAGTTACAATTTTTTGAAGATCCCACGGGAACCCTTTCGTTTTTCGGGATAATAATTTCCTATAATGCTCTTCAGGTCATAAGCTACCTGCCTGCCAAATTTCATTTCATTCCATACAGCGGTTTTAGCGTGATGCGATGACAAACATTCCTCAGACGCCGACGCAACGACAGACAGACAGACAGACAGACAGACATTTTTTTCAAAAATGTTTTTTTAGGTTCTGTGGCTTTTATAGACCCCCCTTTTTTGATTTTCACTTAAATATTCTTAATGTACAGACATGACCCCTCTACAGATTTATTATAGATAATTCGATCCGACGTAATTATCGTATGTCTATAACAATCCATTTGGATATACGATATATTTCGCCATCGAATCTACCGTTGGCATGTCACGCAAATCCCCGTGACAATATCTTCTAGTCCCACGCCTGCATCACAGCGACCGCGAGCAAGTAAAACGACTATTGAATGAGTAGTCAATCCGTAAAAGAAAAAAGCGTAGTAAAAAAGAAAGAAGTACCGCGGCAATTAGTGGCAGTAAATATTAGTTAGGTATATTGTCGGTAGAAAGTCGACGCCTCTGAACCACTAGACGCGTGGTCTAGTGGTTCAGAGCTTCGCTCTCGACCCGGAGGTTTCGATTCCCGCGTTTAAACAACAAAAAATGTTATTTTTATGTATGGTAAGGACAATGCAGGCTGATTGTCTGACAAGAAAGATGATCCATGCGTCGGATGGGCATGTAAAAATCGGTCCTGCGCCTGATCTCCCGCTGTCGGTTATCGGTCCCACTGGGCTACGAGTGTGAAGGAAGAGAGAGCGCTTCTGTGTATTGCGCACACTCTAGGGCACTATAAAATAACTCCTGCGTAGCTGCGTACCGTCACCAAAATCGGTGTGGGAGGCATTATTATTAAATTAAAAGTTCGCCTTCCCATTGTTGATTTTTGGGGCGATCTCCCCATCGAACTTGGTATTTTAGTTTGTCTCAGATCGCTGATATCCGAGACCAGCGTTTTTACTTGGTATTCCAGACGCGCCATGGTGCTGAAGAGCTCGTTCGTTTTGTAACCGAGCCATTTACGAACTTCTCGTACTTTATTCCTTGGAATGACTCTACATCTATTGTCAATTTTCGGGAAGTTTGAATAATTAGGACTCCTGGGCCCTGATTTAAGATACTATCACTATGTATTGCTTACGAAGTTCTAAAATAAAATCTATGGGATTTGACATAAGCTTCGCTAAATGAGATACGAATTCGCTCGTCATTTGACATATTAAGCTTCGCTAAATGACATTCGAATTCGTTCGTGATTTAGCGAAGCTTATGTCAAATTCCATATATTTTGTTTTCGATCTTCGTAAGCGATAAATACGTAGTGATTGAAACTCGAATCAGGGCCCTGACACCTTAATCCTTCATTGATCACGGCTGCTAAAAATAGCCAAAAAGTTGCCGTAGGGAAAAGAAAAAAATACCGCGCACTATACGCAAGTGGTTAAATGCACCTAAAATTTAATATTTTTGTTTACATTTAGATTAAATTCTATTTGAAAACAGTAGGTACGTATATCATTGTTACTGTTTATCAAGTTATTAGTCCAAGTTCTAACGGTTGTTTTCAATAACAAACGTTTTTACTTTTAGTAATAATGTGTGTTTGTTCACTACTTTGTGGTAATTAATAGAATTATTTTTTTCAGTGTTTTTCACTTTCATTCTCGGTGGTCCTATACAAGGTCTAAAATAAATGAGTGATAGTAAGTGTGTATGTCCTATGTAGAGTATACTGCGAAAGTACCAGCGCTGAATGACTTACTTTTGACTTTCATGTTTCTATGAAAAATGCCCCAACATCATAAGTTTGCCCATACAATAAATAAAAAAGTACAGTTATTATTACTCAATAGTCTGTATAATAAAATCTGTCATATGCCGCGGTTGTGGTAGCCCCATGCATCATGCATGATGTTACATGATGACATGCACGTAACATGTCTAGAGGAAAGCGTTACACTTTGCTGAATGTTAAACTAGCGCTTTCTTCACATTAACACCACAACCGTTAACACTAGCAGAAATTATTCACAAATAAGTCGAGAGAGACACGTGCGAAAAATAAAGAGAAAATATCAGATTATAAAACAATAAGTTATTATATTGTATTTAATCTTAAGAGAAAATCATTAAATTTTAATCCACTGTTTTTAATGTTTTACCTACATTGCATCAGGGGCCTTGCTCTCCAAATTGATTCGATTTTGATTCAGATTCTATCGTGAAGCGTACTCCCGAATAAATTCCCGTTTGTTTATTTTGATTCTCAGTCGATTGATATGGTCGGGAGTACAAAAGGTTACGATCAAACGATTATCTTCATCAGTTAGTCAAAGTAATCTACCAAATAAAATACCAAAATCCGTTGATATCGAACTGATTCTATTCTCGATTGTGTCGATAGTAAGCCTGCTGAAAACTTGCTCTATTCCCCCTGCGTGTTGGGAGCTTGCTGCTCGGAGGTCATCTTGGCGATCTACGATCTATAACAAGACTAATACGTTTGAGGAACATCGCCTACAAACGCTAGACCAAAAACGCAAATTATTTAAAGAGGACCTAAACCCTCCTGTAATTACACATAAATAACTCCGCTGGCCAACTCTACTAATAGCTCCCCTCACCGATTATGGTGTCGGTTTCATTAAAACCGGGTATTATAGGGAGCTCCGTAACCGTAACCGAAACTATCGGATATCCGATATTAAAAAATATCCATTACCGTAACCGAATCAGAAGACGATTCGATATCCAAATAACATAATATGTATATCAAAATGTAATAGCAGTACATATATGAAGAGCCCTTACTATATTGCTTAAACTTTTAAACTTTGTAACAAACTACCTGCCGAATTTAAAAATAATTTAACTATAACATATTTTAAAAGAAATATTAATAAGTGGCTATTAGAGAAAGTTTCTATGACATTAAGGATTATTTACAAGACTGAAACAAATCATTATTTTGTTATTTAACATATTTTATGACTAGCTTAGTTAACTTCAATAGTATTAAAAAAATATATATATGTACCCATACATTTGCATACTATTAAATTAGTTGAATGTTTTTTGGCCATTAAAAAATAATTTCCATCTTACATGTATAAACATTCTGGCAAATAAATGATTATGATTATGAATCCGAAATTAAAGGTGTGCTACTGTAAAATTCTAATATCCGTAACCGAAATTATCCGAAACAAAGGTATAATCCAAAAAAAACCGTATCCGTATCCGAAATTTCATATCCATTTCATCCCTGATTAAAACCAGGCCAGCTACGCAGGAGTCGTTTTATAGTGACAAAGTGTATGCGCAATACACAAAGACACTCACTCTTCCTTTTACTCTCATAACCCAGGGGGACGGTAAACCGACACAACTGGCGAGAGAACAGTCGCAGCACCGACTTTTTACATGCCCATCCGACGCATGGATCATCTTTCTCGTCAGACAATCAGGTGATCAGCCTGCATTGTCCTAACCAAACTTGAAAACAAAATTTTTGTTGTTCCAACGCGGGAATCAAACCTACGACCTCCGGGTCGCGAAAGACCACCTCAGAACCACTAGACCACGGAGGCGACTACTAACTCTACTGTGGCACGTGTGATAGGATATTCAAGATCAAGTTTGGTCTGACAAGTCATAAAAGGGCTCACACTAGAAATAATCAGTAATTTCCGGGGTCGCCGTTATCGAAATAGTTATGGAGGACTATATATACCTACGTATTGACGCCTCCGTGGTCTAGTGGTTCAGAGCTTGGCTCCTGACTCGGAGGTCGCGGGTTCGAATCCCGCCGAGGGAACAAAAAAAGCTTTAAATGTTCCTGGGTCATGGATGTGTATTAAATTTGTGTATTAATATAATAAAAATCTTAAATATGTGTATAGTATTAAAGAATTAAATATATTTCCGTTGTCTGGTACCCGTAACACAAGTTCTTCGGATACTTAGCATGGGTCCAGATTGACGTGGTGTGAAGCGTCCATATATATTGTACATCATCTGATGACGTCCACTGCCTAGACATGGAGGGTTGCGTAAACTCGCCACGTTTGGCAGGCTGGTTGTCGAGCGCAGTTTTCAGATCTCATTTCGGGATATATCCCTAATTGGTATCTGGCATTTAGATTGTAGATACATTTAAACACTTGCGTATAGTGTCGCGACGACCTACGTAGCGCAGTGGTTGAGCGCGTAGGTCGCGGGTTCCAATCCCGCCGAGGGAACAAAAAAGTTTTTAATGTTTCTGGGTCATGGATGTGTATTAAATACGTGTATAATATAAAAGTATTAAATATATTTCTGTTGTCTGGTACCTGTAACACAAGTTCTTTGGATACTTAGCACGAGGCCAGATTCACGTGGTGTGAAGCGTCCATAGATATTATTATTATTATTTTCTTTTCCCCAGGGGAAACGTTTTTGCTATTTTCTAGCAGCCGTCAAGAGAGGATTAAGGTGACAGGAGTCCTATTTATTCAAACTACCCTAAAATTGACAGATCTACGCTCAATGAAGAGTCATTCCAAGGAATAAAGTACGAGGTATTCGTAACTTTAGTTCCTCCCTGATAAATTTATTGTTCGAATCGCGCAAAAAGGCAAAAATTTTATGTTCTTTCTACTTCAATCTTAAATATAGTATGTAGAGTTATTTTAAAATTGTATTCTCTGCAGAAACCAGTTCACAAATTCTTCGAGAATTTAGGACAAATCCAGATTGACGTGGTGTTAACGTCCATAATTACATACCCGGTCTTTATCTTTTATCGCGAGAAAAGCAACAGAAATTCGGGGAAGCACGTGGCAGCTCTATCACAGACATTATATCGGACTTCGGAGCCCCAAATATTGCAGCTAAAACTACAAACGACACCGACATTCTTATTCTACATAACTTGACGCTGTATTTTATGTTATCCGTCAAACGTTAGCAAAAATATGAATTTAAAAGCATCACTTAACGAACATTGTTCGCAGAGTCTACATCCTGAGGATGCTCCGGGGTAGGAGCGAAACGCGCGTCGAGTTTTGCAACCTGCATGGTGGTGGGGCTTTGCACGATCGTGTTAAGAGGAAACACCACGGTTGAGAGACATACAAAATAGGTATTTATAAAATCTATTGCTGTCTCGCAGTGCCTTAGCTAGCCAGCACTAGCGCGATAGAGACAACTGCAACTTGGACTGAAATTACCTATTAAAAGTACCAGAAATCGACGTTTAGGGTATTTCTGTTTCTTCCTCCAAAACTTAACCGATTTAAATATTTTTTTCTGCATTAGCTAAAAAAAGAATTGAGCTAGGTTCCTATTTTTTGCTTTTGTTGATTATTGTAGTCAAATTTGTTTCCTAGATATTTAAACAAAACGAAGAGTCTGGCCATTTTTTTTAGGTTTTTAAACGTCCATATCTCTTTAAATAATTAATTTATTAAAAAAAGGAAAAAATAGGGACGTACAAACAATATCCATAAATATTCAGGAAAATAATTGTTACTCTAGAGGTGTTATCCAGGGAGGAAATAGAAATCCCCTAGATCCCTATTTTTGTATGGAAAAAAATTCGTGGTGTTTCCTCTTAACGTTATTGTTTGTGTGGTGGTGGTGTTTTCACGTTTTTGCTTGCGAGTGTACGCATAAGCAGTGTGGGAAGGAGGGAGGTGCATCAAACGCATGCCTATGCGTACACTCACTCATCTGCTAGCAGGTTGTGATTATATATATTTTTAAAATATATTAATATTTAAATTTTAAGATGAATTTTCTTGAAAAAAAAAATTTTCTTGAAAACAACTTTAGTTTTGTTCCAACACGGAGATCGAACCCAAACTAAACATTTGCCTTGTTTTTTGGTTTGTTTGAAATTGGCGCACACCTTTGGTGGTGCGACATTTCTCAGCTTGTCATTAAACACATAACTTACAAGGTAATTTGTAAGTGTGAATAAGTATATATACTTTAGTAGTATATGATTCTATTGTTGTTTTTTTTAAGTATAGGTACTAAAATATATAGGTATGCATAATATTTATTTACTGCTGGACATAAGCCTCCCCCAAAGTAGGGGGGGGGGGGGGGGGTATTGCCTATTAAAGCCACGCTTGGCAGAAGGGTTGGCGAGCGCAGTTAGAAGAATTAAGCGGTAAGAAGCAGAGCAGAAACGGAAATAATATCTATATCTATACTAATATTATAAAGCGGAAGAGTTTGTTTGTTTGTTTGTTTAAACACGCTAATCTCAGGAACTACTAGTCCATATTGAAAAATATTTTTTTTGTTGGATAGTCCTTTTATAGAGGAAGGCTTTAGGCTATATAACATTACGCGGCGATCAATAGGAGTGAAGCGTCAGTGAGAAATGTTGCAAAAACGGGGAAAATTATTCACATTTGGAGACTTTCATTGCGTGCGCTGCATAAACGGCTTAAGTCACTCAAAAACCACGCGAACGAAGTCGCGGGAACAGCTAGTATATTATATTATTAATGAGTGATACCTAATACTTTAGGGTGTGTACTGTGTATGGGTCCCGTATATAGAGTTTACTGTGAAAGTAGCAGCGCTCAAGAGGTAGGTAAATACTATTTTTTCAATTATTGATAATTTATGATGTTGGGCATTTCTCATACAAACATTAAAGTCAAAAATTAGTCTTATAGCGCTGGTACTTTCACAGTACTCCACATAGTTGGCTAGATCTAATTAAAACTATTTAGAGCCGATTTTTCAATCGTCAGATAACTTCTAACTATCTGTTGAATAAACATGTGACTTTGACATATTTTGTTCCATACAAAATCTGGCAAAGTCACATATTTATTCCTTAGATATACCTAAGTTATCTGACGATTGAAAAATCGGCTCTTAGTACTAGCCAACAAGATCATTTTAATGTCATTGTTACTACAGGTTAAAGTTAATAGGTAAGTAAAAGATTTTGACATTCCAGACTCCTGAGAGCAACAAAATAAACAGAAACACCAGAATATAAGATTTTTTTAATTCAAAAACGTTAGCAAATATAAATAAAATATTAGTAAACTTTGCCCAGAAATTTATTTACAAAAACACATTAAAATTAATAATACTGATACAAGCATAGATTAAGGTTTTTAGTTATTAAAATTAGACGTATAACTCTTAAAATAACATGCATGGCACACTTTAGTAAATAATTCTTAAGTATACATTTTTTGCTAAGTAGGTAAATAAGTAAGTATGTTAAATTTAAGTAATTGATTTTGATTTGTCATAAGACTTAGGAGCTATTTGCTTAGTTACGTGGTTTAATTAGACAACAAAGAGAACTAGTAATTAGAAAGAAAGATAAACAAATAACATAGATGTAGCTGTTTACCCACTCTCTTGAAAGTGTTAGGTTAGGTTTAATTAAAAGTGCTTATATAACAAGTGTAACTAAAAACCATCACCGGTTGCTCCCGTCCTTATTCCTTCAAATCCTTACCTTCGAGGTCAAAGTCCAGGGGTATAGGTATAGCCTCCGCCGGTATGTAGGTAGACTTCTTGATGGAAATATCCGTGCAGGCCAGGAAGTTCTCCTGGTCTCCACACCCCAGACCCTGGGTTCCGTTCCTGCAATCCCCCCAGTTGTTACCGGCCACGTATCTCCACTGCAGCACGCAGTGGTCACAGATAAGATTGGCGGGCAGACGGTAGTTCACGTTGAACCTTCCGCCATTAGGGGGGTAGTATTGCGTGCCTCCCGCTTCTAGTTCCACCGGATTTGCGTCGAAGCACTGCTGGTCTGTGCTGTAGGGGTTCGGGCAGATCTTGAAGACCCAGTAGCCCTTGTGGTAGGCGGTGATCTCGACCGTGGCCGACAAGACCTGGCCCGCCTGGTACTCCGCCACGATGATGCCCTGCCCGTACCTGCCGCCTATCTCGTGGGTGCGGGGGGAGGGCATGTCGTAGGGATCCCCGCAGATGCCGCATCTGGAAGTTGAGATTATATTGCTAGATTTGCCCACGGCTCCGCTCAAGTACAGTATCCCACACTTCCGTCCTTACGAACAGTGCAATAAGTCAAGTTTTTGGTCAAATTGTCTTAATACCATTTAGCTGATTACGTATATGGTCTTAACTAGGGCTGCCATCTCTAAAACCTGCCACCCAGTACCGGAAGTGTAATTTCCCCGGATTTTGGAGCTTTTACCCCGGACATTTCAATACTTATTTATTAACTTTCACCTTGTTTAAAATCTGGGGGCACGGGAGTGCTCGTCCGTCCGGGTTTTACCCGGACAACAACTTAAACCCCGCCCGGACGCTCCCCGGACGGCCTCCAAAGTCCAAACTAGGACAAATCCGGGGAAACCCGGACGGATGGCAGCCCTAGTCTTAACTCAATTTGCCCAAAAACTCGACTTATTGCACTCTTCCTAATTATGGCAGCACAGGAACGTGGTAGTTTTTCGGAGCTAAACAACTACTATTCTAAATTGAATAATAAATAGTCAAAAACGTCCACCCATCCTCAAAAAGTTTTACATTAATAGTAGAAGGAATATTTATAAGTCAAGTAAGCACTTGTCAACTGGACAACCCAATCCTACTAATACAATGCTGCTAAGTATGTACTGTACTATGTAGGTCCTGTTTTTAATCTTCGGGTATAGAACCCTACAAGATAATCTATCTATATCTATAATATAATTATATTATATCTTATATATAAAAATGAATCGCTGTTTGTTAGTCTCGCTAAAATTCGAGAACGGCTGAACCGATTCGGCTATTTTTGTCTTGAAATATTCGTGGAAGTCCAGAGAATGTTTAAACGGTTTGTATGCTCAACAAAGTGGGCACGGGTCAGCTAGTAGTTTATAAAATAGATATTTATGGTAGTTGACGTGATAAGTTTTCGTAGAGCTCGTAATCTATTTATCATCACTTTTATATTTTATCAGTGTTCCCACCAATAGTTTGTTCCGAATTAGACTTGACATTGATTACTTTTGCAAATATTTACGAATTTTTTTCAGTTTAAGTTCCCACTAACAGTTTGGTTTGAATTATACAAAGCAACATTACCTTTTATAAAAGAAACTAGCTGACCCGTGCCCTCAACGAAGTGGGCATAGAAACCGATTAAACCTTTCCTGGACTTCCAGGAATAATTCAAGACTAAAAATAGCCGAATTGGTTCAGCCATTGCGAGACTAACGAACAGCAGTTCATTTTTATATTCGTAGTAATTTTTTTTTCGATAATTTTGGTCATAAAAACGTTTAACTCACTTTCCACCGTTGACTCCGTGCTGCTGGTGGAATCCCCCGCAGTTGAGGCCGTCATCGTCATAGTTGGGTTGCGTGGAGTAGCCGTACCTCCACATGGTCCCGCGGGAGGGGGGGTCCAGGACCCTACCGTGGCCAGAGACTGACACGGCGGTCGCCGCTAGCGCTAATACCTGCCACCACATCTGAGGACAAACGTGAAGAAGTCAGTAATTCATGAAGTAATAAGATGTAGATGTTATATTTAACTCTATAATATCAAATCTATGTTATATTTTAAAAATAATATCTAATAGCTACCCTCACCGATTTCGGTGGTCCGAACCGATTTCATTGAAACCAGGCCAGCTACGCAGGAGTTATTGTATAGTGCCCAAGTGTGTGCGCAATACACAAAGACACTCTCTCTTCCTTTTCTCTCATAACCCAGTGGGACGGTTAACCGACACGACTGGCGAGAGAACAGGCGCAGGACCGCTTTTTTACATGCCCGTCATCTTTCTTGTCAGACAATCAGGTGATCAGCCTGGGTTGTCCTAACCAAACTTGAAAACATCATTATTTGTTGTTCCAACGCAGGAATCGCTCTGAACCACTAGCCCAAGGGGGCGATACTTTTTTTTACTCTATATAATTCGTTATACAGCGTGTTTCATGGTTCATATATCAAGCCGAATATAGTGTGAAGAGAAGTCGCGTAGAGCAATTATTGTTTTGGCACTTCATTTATATTACATACCATAACGCGATAAAAAAATTTACAAAGGTCTAAAATGACCACAAGGAGTGAATCTTACTATGCCAGGGCTCACGGGCACCTTTTCTATACACACGAATGCACTGGTAAATAATTTATTTATATGTGGTGCCAAAACAAAAAATGCTCTACACGTCTTTCACTTCACACTATATTCGGCTTGATATATGAACCATGAGACACGCTGTATAATAATCTAAATTCGTCTTATATTTCATTTATTTAGGCTCCTTTTCCACTATTGAGCGAAAATGCCTTGCAAGGAAAGTGTATTTTAAGATCCAATTATAATCCGCTGAGCAGGACTTTGTTAATGCAGTGATTCTATTGGTTCTTGAAAAATACATTCCTCACCTATCATCCTTGCTCATCACTGGTGGGACTGCACCTTAGGATATGAGAATATTAAAGCCTCAAAATAAAAAGCGAAGACAAAGCTAATACGCCGGGTTAGAAGGCGGTAGGTAGGGAATATGTTAGTTCTTGTGCGCGTGTGATTACGCACTAAGTACATAAAAAAAACTTTACACCACGACAACTCTCCCTATAAGTAAGAAAGTAAGTTATTTAATAATATAGGTAATAAATAAAATGTAAAGATTATGTAAAAATTATCAAGTAACGTAACCTGTAATACCGTGTATCTTCCGATACGCACATTTTACACGCAACCATGATTTATGTTTATATAAATTATAACAATCATTTGTTATAATAAATCTAAAATAGGAAACGTTGGATATATAATAATTAATTGAAATTTATTACACGTATCTACAATATACATCTTAATTCTTTACTTACACTTAAGTACACACATATTATACAATCGAAAAGTAAGTAACATGATAATAATTATACATTATAATTACGTACGGATTGCTGAAAAAGAAAGTTACTTTATAAATATCTTAAAAACCATTATTTTAAAATGGTTTTTAAATATTTTAAATTATACACGGTTTATATTATAAATTGTATCATAAAGAAAGTTTAATATTTAAGTTACGATGTTTTGCCACAGAGAATTGTGAATGTTTTATGTTATTTAATTTACATTTATGTAATTAAAAAAATGTATAGCATCTAACACTTTTCTAAATAATTCCAATGCTTAAATATGTAAATTATTAAAACAAAGCAACAATGTTCAACACATATTACCTTATTTAAATTTCGAAAGCTGTTGTGCAAAATTCCAACGGTGTTTCCCTCTTGTTTCCCTAATCTCGGAATCGCGGTTGTTATATACACCAACAAGTTGTAAATCTTTATCTGCCGATAATGCTATCGCTTCGAATCAAAGCAATAAGGGTGGATTATGTCTATTACTCAATTTGAGATATGGATTTCAAAAGACGTCGCCGACGCGATGGGAGTTGGGACATCATGGTTGCGTGTGGTACTTTCTCGGAGGTAGTTTGGGATTACTGATAAGCTTACAGTGCGTTGACAACTCAGAAGGTACGGCTGGTTATAGTACAGTAAATCTGTCAAATGAGCTTTGAGAAAAAAATGTTGTTTTTTTTTTTCTACGAATGATGTAAGTTAAGTAGTATGAAGTAAGTTAACAACATGTCCATTTACACTTTTGCATTAAAATAAAATTTTCAAGTTGAAAAAGTAGAAAAATACAATTTTAGACACTTCAGCGCCACCTGCCGTGCGCATTTGTCAATGTACAGCACTGCACCAATGACGTAAAATGTATATCTCAACGTCCTCTAAAGTTTTATGCAAAAAAAGTTCGATTAAAATGCATACAAATCAAGAAAAATGCATTTTTTTAGTTTTTCAAAAAACGCGGTTCAGGTTACTTAACTTACATCATTCTTCGACGAAAAAAACAGATTTCAACCCTGGGGTTTTTTTCGCAATGAAACTATTTAATTTTCGACATATTGACTGTACTATTATAATTGTATGTAACATGTGTCAGCCATGGTGTCGAGGGCCGCAAGCTAAAACCATTAACTATGTATTGATGGAAGTGTAGGTAAATAGATGGTAATAGGTACCAAGTTAACGATGTACTTACTTTTTACGATGAACACTCTTTCAAAACTTTTTTAAGATTGTTAAGGGCAACAATTTTATTTGGTAAAAAATTTAAACGGTTTTCATGCTTTTTTATTTCAAATGCGCCAATAAAAAAGGCCGGCGGGCCGCAGGTTGAGTATAGCTGCTTGAGAGGAAAGCCGTACCTAGAGATAGAGAAGAGCCTCTTTACACTGGTACGTATACTAATGATTCGAGGACCTGTAGCGCAGTTGTTCGCGTCGGTACTCAAGCGATCGCGAGTTCGAATCAAGGAAACAAAAAGTTTTCGTGTTCCTGGGTCATGGATGTGTATTATATTTGTGTATAATATAATAAAAATCTTAAGTAATATGTTTATACTATAAAAGTATTAAATATATTGTGACTCAAAAAGAAATAAAATTTCCCTCTAAAAATACGTAGTTTCCTATAATTTACACAATAAACAGCTGGTATTTAAGTAATACATTGAAAATAAAGCTTGAATGGTATTTATTAGATGACAACATCCATTAAAAAAATACAGACTATAGTTTCCCGCGCGATTCGTTTATCGCGAGATTTTACATTTTTATTTTTTGCATAGAAATTTTCTCAAAGAACGCTTAGTCACATATTTTATTTTTCGAAGTTCGTGTAGAAGTTGACAACTGAGCCAAATAAGGATTTAAGCTTAGATTAATAATTAGTCGCGGAGACCAATTATTAATCTAAGGATTTAAGGTATAAAGTAAACATCGCTACATAATATATTATTATAACGAAGAAATGTATATTTTTGAAATTCTAATCGTTTTCCTTATGAACATTTCTTACTTATGTATATGAATTTTATTCATAGTTTATTTCTGGAATCAATTTCGTAACAATAAACTTTATATTTCCGGCGTCATATCTTATCTAATCTGTTTCGGATCGGTTTATGAGGTTTGGCATTTCATTGACCTGACGAATGTCAATGTTGGGAATTTACGTGACTTGGGGCCGTATTATGATCTTTTACAATACCAGCCTGGTTCCAGCCAATTCAATAATACGGACTTAAACTGCCTTGTTCTTTTTCATACTACAACGACATGTTATACTGAATGGATCCACCCTAGTTTGGTTGTATGAAACGTGACCGCTGACTGGCTGTCAAGTGTCAATAAGTAATCGTAATACGAAAGTGCTAGCCAGCCATATTGTATGGCGTAAACTGGCTGGAATTAAGAGCTTGTAATAGGCCCCCTATGGTCGAAAAATTCACTGGCTGTCACTTTCTCTTCTGGGTGGAATGAAAGTGTCAGAAACCCTCCCTTTATAACATTTTTCCTTACGATACCGTATCTTTGCCGTATCTTTGCCATATCAATTTCAAACATATTCTATGTAATGTTAAAAATTCTTTAGTTGAACTTTTGTCGAAAAATTGTATTTCAGAGCTCCCCTCACCGATATCGGTGTCGGTAGCCGATTTCAGTGAAACCAGGCCAGCTACGCAGGAGTTGTTTTATAGTTCCCACACAAAGACACTCTCTTTCTTTTCCTTTCATAACCCAGTGGGACGGTAAACCGACACGACTGGCGAGAGAACAGACGCAGGACCGACTTTTTACATGCCCATCCGACGCATGGATCATCTTTCTTGTCAGACAATCGGGTGATCGGCCTGCATTGTCCTAACCAAACTTGAAAACAACATTTTTTGTTGTCCAACGCGGGAATCGAACCCACTGCTTCCGGGTGGAGAGCTAAGCTCTGAACCACTAGACCACGGAGGCGATTTTTGATTTGATGGTTGAGGTCCTTTCTCTGGCACCTCAAAGATGATCGTATATTGCATGTTGGCAAAAACATCTATGATGGCGTCATTGGTCTGTGTCACGACTCCTGACGACTCCGATGTTCGCTCGAGGTGTTTTTCATGTACTGCAGTTTCGTGGATCACGACACTCATGCGAACATGGCAAAAAACGCTTGTGCTAAATATGCAACAGTGTATTACATGTTTTTCACGATTCGCCGTGCAAAAATCAACCACAGTGTATTGTAAGGATGTATATTCAAAGGATTGTTATAAGTTAGTATCTTAAAATGTAAATTTTGTTATTTACATTTTAAGATATTCTAATTGTCGTGGTCAAATTGTAACTTTGTGTACATTTTTATTATTTTAATTAAGGCGAGGAGTAACCGCAACTAGCGCCACTTTTTTTAAAATAAATTTAACATGATACAAAGATCTTATTAAAAAAAGTAATCGGTTCAAACTTTAACTAAATAGTTAAACTAATTTATTGGAATTTAATTACAGCTCTAAATCCTATACTGTATTTAATCTCGCAAGTAATAACTAAAACGGCCGTTTTAGTTATTACTCACGAGATATAATATTATATAGTATTAGTTTAACTAATATATATTACTATAATAAATTAGTTTAACTATTTACTCAAAGTTTGAACCGATTACTTTTTTAATAAGATCTTTGTGTCATTGTAAAATTTATTTTAAAAAGAGTGGCGCTAGTTGCGGTTACTCCTCGCCTTAAGTAGGAACACTAAGGAGTTGGCAATACTGAGGGCGAGTTTTTGAAAAAAAAATGTTAGAAATGGCGGGAAAAATGGGCGGGTGACACTTTTTGGGGAACGAGAAAGGATGCCGGACAACAACTACTCTGTCTACTAAGGACTACAAGAATAAGTATTCCTGATTTTAAAATCGTCAAAAACTATAATAAAGATGCTGCCAATCCGATGCAGTGAGTAAAATGTTAAAGCAAAGGAAATTTATCGATTTTTATTATTTTGTCAATAACTCGAAAACCGTGCAACTTTTACTGGGGTCATATTAGGCTGGTTAGGTTTCTCTTGACTTGGCGTAGCTCTGCAGGGCAATCGCGCTAAAAAACTTTATGACGTATTCGGTATATCTATATATGACGTATTCGGTATCGCGCTATCCTTTTGACAGCTAGGTGAGACGAAGCTGGACCGTAGTTGAAACTCAAACGCTGTCAAACAAAAAGTTCATACGGAGCTAGTTTACGTCGCACGCAGCTCGAACGTTTGGAACAAAGTAATCGTATATAAGTTAAGTTTTTGAATCTATATTGTGTAAAGGACCAAAAATGTTCAGCTGGATTGGAAACGAAACGCAGCTGAAACACAAACGAAACTAAGTTGAACCTCAAATGAAACGTTGTACAATAGCGCGATTGGCCTGCTGGTGTCACTTTGGCGTGGTAATTTTGGGACGCTCTGTATATAAGTTATTCCCGCGACTTCGTTCGCGTGGTTTTTGAGTGACTTAAGTCGTTTATGCAGCGCACGCAATGAAAGTCCCCAAATGTAATTAACTTTCCCCGTTTTTGCAACATTTCTCACTGACGCTTCGCTCCTATTGATCGCAGCGTAATTTTATATAGCCTAAAGCCTTCCTCTATAAATGGACTATCCAACAAAAAAATATTTTTTCAAATCAGACCAGTACTTCCTGAGATTAGCGCGTTTAAACAAACAAACAAACAAACTCGTCCGCTTTATAATATTAGTATCTTTTTGTTTCATCTAAGATTAGTATAGATTAGTATAGATAAGTAATTTATATGAGGTGCCAAAACAAAAAATGCTCTACGCGTCATTCTCGTCGCACTATCACTAACCAGTAACCATGAACCACACTGTATATCTCTTGGAACTGCGCTCGCCAATCCTCGTGGCGAGTATAGGCAACTACCCCCAGGAAATACTTTTGGGGGCTTATTTCCAGCAGTGAACGACAAAGCTGAAACGACGACGTTATATAGGTTCAGAAGATCAGCAAAGCGCGCTGCTGGAATCTTGAGTAACGGCATGGCCTACAATCCCATTCAATCTATGTTTAATACAAAAAAATCCAATAGATGTCACTACTAATTTATAAAATGTAACTATGCCGGAATTAATTACAAATATTGACATTGAAATAAGGGTAGGTAAGCATATTTTTAAGCATAAGATGATAATATGCTGTATAAGACTAATCTAATGTCTATAAATAAATATAGGGTTATATATATTTTATTTATATTTAGCCTAATGGCTAAATTCAACTCCTTAATTAGGAGGAAGATAAGAACGAAATTAGTAATTAGTATTTTCTAATAGTGGCGTTAGATGGCGGTTTCCGGAATGTGCCTGGACTTCACCCTTTATCTATTGGAAATCGAAGAAAACAAAAATAGCCAGTCGAATTGCCAGTATTAGGGTGATACCATTCTAGTACTAGGTCGTGTGTCTGTTATATATCTACTTTGTGGTAACGGTAATAACTCATCAAATAATCTCCGTCTGTATGTCGATGTTTCATAAAACACAAGTACAATATATGTACACGTGAGATTAATCCCCCGTGTTCTAGGAAGTTGTAAAACACTAAGTGAATTGTGAAGTGTTGATAACGTTGTGTAGATGATACAAAGTGTAAATAAGTGATACTGTGGCGGTACTGCTAGCGCCACAATCCTGCATCGCGCTGTCGAAGTTTTTTGAGTACGGCGCTATACAACATCTGAAAACTAGTACAGCGGGCTTCGGCCTGACCGAGCATACCATCTCGCTCGGTCGGAGAATCAGTTCGATCTCAACGGCTTTTGGCATTTTATTTGGTGGATTACTTTGAAACTAACCAGGATAAAGAAAATCGTTAGATCGTAACTTTTTGTACTCCCGGCTATATCAATCGACTGAGAATAAAAATAAACAAATATCAATTTATTCGGGAGTATGTGCCACGATTGAATCTGAATCGAAATCGAATCATTTTGGAGAGAAAGGCCCCAGTTCACAGTGAAATTAACAACACTGCCAGTCGGTTTATCATTGTTATCTATGGACGCTTCACAAGTCAACCACGTCAACCTTGCCCCGTGCTAAGTATCTGAAGAACTTGTGTTACAAGCACCAGACAACGGAAATATATTTAATGACCTCCATATAAGCATCGTCGCGGTGCTCATTAATATATCGATAAGTCACAAGTAGGCTACTAAACAGAAAAAAATATAATTTATTACCTATTCGATATACGATATAGAGTTATTGCATTAATTAATATAGGTATTATTTCTAAACGGGGAATTATATAAAAAAAACTATGCGACTGATGATGACATTTTTTAATAACTTGAGCGGCATGAATTTGAGTAAACAAAAAATAAAATAATAATTGATTAATAATAAAATCCAGAACGAACTTACAAAAAGTGGATTGTGATTAATCCATTTTAGATATTAACATTTTATCCGAGCGACTACATTACTAAGTGACCGACTAGAAAATAGAAATACAGAGAGGACAACTTCAATATTAAGATAGATTCGATTTGTCTAAGTGGGGTTCTTAACGAACTTAACCCATCTTATTCTTAACCCATCCTCTGTTCCGCTTCGCCGGCGCAGGACGGGGGTGCGGAGGCGTCGCCTTGCGGCCCTCCCATCTCACGTCTAGTAAGGGGCTCCGGGAGAGGGATGGGTAACCTGCCCGGCTTTGTCAGTCTCGGCGCCGAGGAGAGCGCTTCAGTTTGCCGGAGCGCTCTCTTATGGTAAGGTGCGACCGGCCGGTTCACCTCTATTGAGGTGAACCGGCCGGTCGAGGGAGGAGTGGCCTATGTTTAGACAGATCCAGGCACTCCACCCAACATAACGGCTTATGGCAATCCGCAAAAAATTCAAAATTCAAAATTCAAAAAATTTTATTTCCAAGTTAAACTTAACAAGCTATTTTCGGAAAGTCAACAAAAATACTACCACCGGTTCAACCCTAGCCCGCCGAGAAGAACCGGCGTAAGAAACTCGGACGGGGCCATCTTTTAGCAAAAAGATGGAAAATTGTTCTTTTTTTAAAAAGTGTAAACATAATATGTTAACAATGTAAAAACTTAATCTATATATTATAACAAAAGACAGAGTACATAAAGTACATTGAGGTAGCCTTGCATGTGGCCATCTTATTCCCAAGGTGTGCAATCGTCAACAAAATCATTGACCTTATAATAAGCTTTAGAACAAAGACGTTCTTTAACTACAATTTTAAATTTATTGATAGGGAGGCTCTGAACGTTATTTGGGATTATATTGTACAGGCGTATACATTGACCTTTAAATGATTTACTAACTTTACGCAAGTGGTTTTAGTGGGTAAACCGGCCGTAGCGAGCCGGGAGTCCCACATACCCCTCGGGGACCCTCCCGGGGGATGCGTAACGCATATATATAATATATCCCTTGCGAAATCAAAAAAAAAAAAAAAAGGTTCTTAACGAACTATAAAAATTTTGCTTCGAGCAAAGTTTTGTAAGCTGTTTTATTAATGATTAATTGGTTACTGATTTTCTTTTTGAGGGCTTCTGTTTTTTATTTTGATAAGTTTTTTGGGCAAAGAAAAGCATAAATATAAAGATAGTAGCATCTACCTAAAAAGTAGATATATTTGATTTACATAATTTCTAAACTATAAAGTATGTAAACCGATTATTATTTTTGTTTTGTCATCTGCCAAAGGTTTTTGTATCGATTTAACGCTATTTAACGATAACACAGTTTAGTCACAGTGTTCGTAGTTAACAAGTGTTAAGTTAAGTGGGCCGCGTTGAGAACACAAAACGAAATTAATTCGACAGGTTTACATATTTATTCAAGATACTTTTTTACTATTGCGCGTGGTCCAATTTTTTGAGCTTGGCTCTCTATAACTGGAGTCGTCGCGCAGTGCGATTTAGAACCGTATTAATAAAGAAGTCTTAAACCCAGGTTGGGTTAATGGTATATAATAAAATCCTAGGTTGATAATAGCGATGGTATCCTGCGCGCTAATTAACAAGCGAATTTGTATGTCACTTAAAAAATAGAGTTGACATAGGTTTCTCTAACTGACATACGAATTAAGTTGTCATTTTGCGAACCGCAAATCTATGCATTTTATTTTCGAACTTTGTAAGCGATAATATCGGCCTCTTGAATAAGGGCCCTGTTTTTTTTTTAATTTTATATACAACCCTATATTTATTTCAATTATAATGCCTTTCATCTATGTATTATATTCTACAGGCAAGTACTGTACCTACCTACCACGGAGTAGAAGAATAGAAGGTAAGTCTAACTGACTGCAGGGGATTTTTGCATGTCACGCCACATAGCTTTCTTTTCATTGCCAAGACGAATCGTGCTACGTAATAATTAATTGTAATATCATTATAAACTCGAAAAACAACTACTTTCTTCTGTGGCGGGCCGGTATACTAGTCACTATACTCACTTTCTTTATTTTCGATGTACGTTAATATACAAAAGCTCCAAATCTTCAATAACGTGAAGGATTCAGTCTCACTTATACCCTATATTCCACAGATGTGAGGAAGTAACGCGTCCCGAACAATAAAGTAACGTTTCACGTTTGCGAGACGGCGGATCAATGACTTTTATTTACTCTGAAGGCCTATAATTATTATCTATATACTAATCCGTTCGCACAAGTAATTAATCAATCTGGAGCATCAAGCTATTAGTCGATAACAGTCGATTGTCAGGGCTTCCCACATCAGACATATTTCAGGGTGTTTTTTTGTCATTGCAAAAGATACTGTCGTAACACACAATAAAGTTATATTTTGCAAGTCATTTGTTATATTTCTATTAAACGGAAATAAATTATAAGTGCTTAACTCAGATTATAAAGCAACTGGCTGCGCCCGTGACTTCGTTCGCGTGGTTTTTGAGCGCTGATTATGTAGCGCACGCAATGAAAGTCCCAAAATGTGAATAATTTTCCCCGTTTTTGCAACATTTATCACTTACGCTTCGCTCCTATTGGTCGCAGCGTAATGTTATATAGCCCAAAGCCTTCCTCTGTAAATGGAATATCCAACAAAAAAATATTTTTTCAAATCGGACCAGTAGTTCCTGAGATTAGCGCGTTTAAACAAATAAACAAACTCTTCCGCTTTAAAATATGTATTAGTATAGATAATGTACAGATAAATAAAAAAGTTCAGCAGGCTTACTCCTGACACAATCGAGAATCGAATCAGATCTCAATGGCTTTTGGTGTTTTATTTGGTGGATTACTTTTAAACTAACCAGGATTCTTTATTGTTGTATAAAAATTTTTGTACTCCCGACCATATCAAGCGAATGAGAATCAAAATAAACAAACGTCAATTTATTCGGGAGTATGCGGCACGATCGAATCTGAATCAAAATCAGTTTGGAGAGTAATGCCCCTGTAATCTGAAATAAGACATTAAACTATAATGGTTCGGTTGCACGAGGCAGATTGTCGTTAGGCTTGGTGATAAGTTTATTAAGTAAAACATTTTGATAGTAAATAGCGTATTCAACTATCTCTTAAAATATCAAAAGACTTAATCTAATGTATAAACATGTTGTTTGTGTTTATCAAATCCATTAAAATTGATACTTACAATTATTTTTAATTCAAATATAACTACTTTATCTTTACTATTAGTTTTTTATCTCTACACGATTAAATATCTAAATACAATTTTAAAACCTACAAAGCTAAATTCTTTCAAAATCAAGGGTAAAATAAAAAAGAACTAAGGTCTTTTAATACGCTTTTAAAAGCTTGTTGTAATGTATCAATTTATTTATATACGTATAGGAATCTTTAAGCAAATTTTTACCAATTTCTGTCTGATTAATTTGAAATTATGCATTTGTATCAAGGACCAATGACAAAGCAATTAAGCGTATTTTTTAACCGACTTCCAAAAAAAGGAGGAGGTTCTCAATTCGTCTGTATGTTTTTTTTTTTTTTTTTTTTTTTTTTTATGTTTGTTACCTCAGAACTTTCGACTGGGTGAACCGATTTGGATGATTTTTTTTTTATTTGAAAGGTGGTGCTTCCCGTTTGGTCCCATTGTCACCAAAGTGGTGACCTGATGATGGGATCCGTGAGGAATCGAGGGAACTCCTCAAAATTTATATGGAAACATATATTGATTTTGATTTTTTCTGAAGTAGCCTAAGCATATGTTACCAAATAGTAAGATTTTGCACCATATCCTGGACCTAAAGTACTGAACAGAACTTCTGAGTCCTTAGAGATACACGTTTGAAGATTGCAGCGTTGTTTAAAGAAATGCAAGCATACGCCACTACGTTAATTACAGTTTTGTACCAGTGCTTACCAAAGTGGTGACCTGATGATGGGATCCGTGAGGAATCGAGGGAACTCCTCAAAATTTATATGAAAACATATATCGATTTTGATTTTTTCTGAAGAAGCCCAAGCATATGTTACCAAATAGTAAGATTTTGCACCATATCCTGGACCTAAAGTAGTGAACAGAACTTCTGACTCCTTAGAGATACACGTTTGAAGATTTCAGCGTTGTTTAAAGAAATGCAAGCATACGCCACTACGTCAATTACAGTCGAACTTGGTCTCATAGTTATGAAAGTGCATGCCTGATGATGGTGTCGTGAGGAATCGAGGGAACTCCTCGAAGTTTATAGGAACACTCATAGTAATTTTATTATTTTTTTCGAGTACCATAAGCATATCCGACTACAAATAAACAAACATAATTTTGAATCAATTGTTAAGGTATACCACATAGATCAGAAACAGGCATACAGGACTGCTTAGTCTTTGAAGTTATAAGTTTGGAAATTACGACATCGCTTAAAGTACTGCAAGCATATGCCACTATATCAATTACAGTACTCAACACCACCTCTGTCTTCGCCAGATAGTAGGTATCTATATATAGGTACTATCATAACAATATGACGAAATAGGTAAATATTAAAAAGGTAAAAAATTGTTTTAAGCCAAATAAAGAAATGTGAATCGACTAAAAATAATAAAAGAGTTATATAGAAATCGTATTCAGTTTGGCTGGTATCGACTTTGATATTATTAAAATTTGTATATCATTTTATAGTCAACTTGATATGTATAATTTTTGCGCTGCTCTGGCGGTAAGTACCTATCCTTACTCAGTCTACCCATAACTAAAAATCTTAAAATAAAATAATTTTAAACAAAAAAAAACCGACTTCAAAAAGTAAACTAAAAAGCAAAAAATAAATTTACTTTGCACAAAGTAATACTTATTTTCACTTAAGTAAATAAATTTATTCTATAATTTTGAAGTCGGTGCCAAGTAAGTACTTCAACAACCTTACTACAATATCAAATTACTAAATATATGTAGGCAATCACAGAAAATAAGAATCAGAAAAAAATATACAACTATCAATGTAACTATTACTATATATTATGTACCTACCAAAGTACTGGCTTTCAAACTAATATTAAATGAAAACAAATTATAAAAGAACGTTAAACTTGGCACCGACTTCAAAATTATAGAATAAATTTATTTACTTAAGTGAAAATAAGTATTACTTTGTGCAAAGTAAATTTATTTTTTGCTTTTTAGTTTACTTTTTGAAGTCGGTTTTTTTTTTGTTTAAAATTATTTTTTTGTTATTTTAAACTATTACTTGTTTACATTTAAAAGTAATCCGCCTTCTATTGCATTATACCATATTATACTGATACTCTTAAGTCCCGATTTCACCAACGCATGTTAGTGTTAACGGCATGTTAAAATACCATGCCTTCTCATTCATTGATAGGAATTACGAGATAAACAACATGATATTTAACGAAGGATTAACTTTAACATTGCTTGGTGAAACCCGCCTTTAGTCTATGATATTGAAAACTTACCGTTAGTGAAAATCATTCAAACTGCTATTGATGAATGTAGCCTTAAAACACCAACAAAACCTAAGCACACATGGTCACTTAAACTACAATTTTGAGATGTAATTAATAATTATTTTAAACTTAAAACACGAGTCATTATTGCACACTAATCACGATTTCCCTGCACACAATTTGTCCATTTTTATTTTTAACCGACTACCAATAAAAGGAGGTTACACTAAACATTTAACTATTTACAATTTCACGCCGGTTTCCACAGTCTGACACTACAACAGCGCGCGCATTTTGCGTCGGTACTCGGCAGCACAGGCGTTGCGTTCAAAGCGAATTTTCTGTGATCGCCTTTCTATTTAATTTTGTGCCGTAGCCGCTGGCTTTCTCCGAAATCGATCTGATGAGCTCCGTGACTGCAGACCACAATCTAATTATTGCTACAAGTTCCATAACAGCTGATTCAGTTGCGTTTTTTACACTGGGAACTCCTTTCGTGATGAGCCCACCCGGGGCTAGCCCCTAAAACCCATTGGTATCTCCTCCCCGTGGTGATGGGCTGCCAGACTCACCTACCATAACTGCAGCGGCCTAATCAGTTCATCATCATAGGCCTAGATCATATCTTCAACTCTAGTTGGATACTCGTTTATAGGAATTACAAGCTTTTGTTCTGGGTCAAGTCATTTGGACTTGACCCAGAACAAAAGCTTGTAATTCCTTACACGAATGTTTGTTACTTTTTCACGCGAAAACTACTAAACCGATCATCATGAAACTTTGTACACATCTTCTTGCAGGTATTAGAAGTAGCATAGAATACTTTTTTATTCACCGAAATATTATTATAATAATAATGCTTCCACACCGATTCCGACGGTGGACGGTTTTTCTACGCAGGAGTTATGTTTATAGTGCCCGAGTGTGTGCACAGAACCTCTTTCTTTAGTCTCGTAGTCCAGTGGGACGATTAACCAATATGACTGGCGGGAAGATCAGGTGTAGGACATCCTTTAAACCATTACCTTTACACCATCTTCCCTGTCAGGCAATCAGGTGATCAAACTCGATTTTTTGTTGTTGTTACAACGCGGGATTTGAACCCACGACCGATGTCGAGAACGAAGCTCAAAACCATGGGACCAGGGAGGTAATTTATGAATGATACCTTGGGAATAAAGTGATCCTCTGAAAGGCAACTTCCCTACACTATTATTTAGTGTCAAACATTTGTATTTATATTTTTTAACAAAGCTAGTTTCTTACGACGGTTTTCTTTCTGCATTTGTATTATATTCTTTAACTTCTTAATCAGACTAATCATGCGTGTCTGATACGTATTATGGGGCATTACAATGTAATGAATAATAGTAATTTAAAAACTAAAAACAAAACACGCTTAGAGTCTGGCTAATGAAAGTAGACATTGAAAAAGCGCGGCAAATTAAAAAAAATTTAGCACAGCAACCCAAGATGAACATAGACTAACACGACTTGATATATTTTGTAATATTTTTATTTTATCGGTCATTCTCCTGATCGGCGTTATTTGCCTAATTACCGTAACCGTTTTTTTTTCTACTAATCTGGACTAAACACACTGAAATATAAAACTAATGAAAGATACAAATACAATAATTAATGAGGCATGCAACAGTTTATTATAGTTCTTGAGATAATGAGACTTAAAAATTGTATGGGTACGGTAATTAGACAAATGTAATATTTAATGTTACGGTAATTAGAAAGAGTTATTTATTATATCTAAAAGATGATATAAAACTGTGATTAATAAGTTCTACATAATATTATGTAATTATAACTAAAGATCGGGTAAAACTAGTTAATTTAAACAAACATTGTTTTATTTTCGCAAATAATATTTATTTGAACAATAAGTAAGATCTACCTAAAAAAATTAAAGTTTAAAAAACTTATAACCCGACTTCGGAAAAAACAAGAAAACAAATTCAATTTGAAATCCAGAAATGTATAGGTACAAAAATGGTCAAGATAGGGCCGTGGTCGGACCTGCTAGCAAAATCGATTGATATCAATTGCTTGATACATCAATTGCGCATTACAGCTTAACTTTCGCATTGCAAGTAGATCTGGTCTTGAGGAACTCCAAATGACTTGGTGGACTTTCATTGTGCCCTTATACTACCACTGGAACCCTTGAACCCTTATAATACGTATTCATTTTTCATACAACGGTAATTAGCAAAATACGGTAATTAGTATACGGTAATTAGAAAAAGTAAGATTTTCTTAAAAATTTTAAAAACCAATAAAGTTTGCAAAAACTGACTTGAGACAACTTACGTAGGCCAAAATACTGTCTAGATTTATATGATCAACTTAGTTCTATTTTAAATTTTAAATATTTAAATAAGAAGAACGGTAATTAGAAAAGTCTATTACCAAAGCTACGGTAATTATATACTTACGTGCTTCACTGGCGGCACACAAACATTAACGACCTGTGATGGCTGTCGGGCCGTGGCACACACGGAGGTGTCGCGACACGTGCGGCAGTGATGTCTCAAATCCTGTTGCTTTGGAGTGTGCACCCAAGAACAGTGTGGGTTACGGTAATTAGAACATTCGATGGGACACGCTATTATTTCAGGATAATTATTTATAGACTGGACCTATTGAGTCGATATTTTTTTATGCGATACACGATCCTTTGTATTGTTTAGAAAGTTAAATGGATTAAAGTAAATATGTACGTAAAAAAAATTACAAGGAAGTTTTCAGATCAAGTTGATGTCGGGACACGTTACGGTAATTAGAAAAAAGTGCTTTTTCAACGCAACTTAAAATAATTTAGTCTTAATCACTTAAAGCAGAAGCCTATATTTTTGTTTACAGCTAGATACGGATGCTATCTATCAAATAAAAAGAAAACATAGATGAATATGACAATAATACAGAGTAGACAAGCCCGGGACACGTAAAAATTTATAACCGGAGAATGGCCGTTATGCAACTTTTATGTGTTATGAATTAGGCTCCAGCTAATGATTATATTTAATACATTATTAAAAGACTTGAGATTTCCATGTTAGTTTCTGTTTCAACCTTCGGTAATTGGTAAATTTCTTCGATTATATAGACAATTATACATTAGTATTTATATAATTATTAAATGAAATAAAAAAAACATTTTAGTACAAAAATTTATTCTAACGAATCAAAGTCCAAGAACTCTTCAAAGTACTGGTTTTGTGTTATTATCCTGCCTTTCTGCTCTAAATCAGAAAGTTTTTGAATCGTGTTCATTATTTCACCAACTTCTGCTACATCCTCCAGATTTTCTAAACCAAAAGATAAATAATTTATTAAAATATAATACAAATACATGAAATTCTTTTTTAAAGAAATTTAATGCTTTTATTGATCTAAAATCACAATGTCTTGTATTGTACCAAAAATATATCTAAAAAATCAAGTATCAAAATTAGTAAACCCTACTTACCTAAGAATTCCTTCACCACACGTAAACAATCCTGTTTTTGGTTGAATTCTACTTCTTTCTGTTCTTGTTTTTCTTTATATTTAGAAATCATAGAAAATAATAGTCTGCGAGTTTCACTTATAGTCGTTTTATTCATATTTAGGGCACTAAAAACTGAAAAATACGAACCAAACAATGACACCTTATTTCTGACAAACGCCGTCTTCAGCATTTGACATTGATTATAGTGTTGCTATTTCTAAGATTGCAATAAATACGATTGTCTACTTTCATTGGCCAGACTCTAGTTGGAGTATAAACCCAAATCCGCTATAGTGTCTCTGGTCCAAATTTGAGTTGGTAACACTGTTGGAAAACTCGTAAAAATTGTTTTAAAATACTTGGCTAGTTTCTTACCAAAGCTAGATTCAAAATCAAAAGCTCCTATAACAGTGCATACCAGTATCAAAATCCGATTAAGATAACAATTAAAACATTAACGTTTTTTGTATCCTGTGATATTTTTGAAAAGTACGTCTGTCATTAGTCCACAATCGTGCTCAAAGATTCCGTTACATCCATACAACCCAAACTTAAAAAGCGTGTTAAGCATAGGAAGTCAAGTTAGTCATGACTCATGGCACAGTTACACAATTTCTTTTAATCAGAGTGTAAACAATACCATCTGATTAGTGTTCAGGAAATGTAACAATAGCTGTCTATCTAGATCCCACCAAAAACATTTTCATGTAAAAATGTTGCCAAGACGAGTCTACATAGCTTACCGTGTGAAAAAGTTATCAGATATCGTATAAAGCCAAGCTCTAAAGACTACTCACCCTAAATCTACAAGAGATCAAGGTGTGATCAAAATCTATCAAAAAGTTGACAAATCTCATGAAGAGCCAAAGTTCTTGATCTATGCGCCCTTAAAAGTAAGGGAAGCTAAGCCTAGCAAAGACTAGGCTTAGCTTCACTTACTCTAGGGAAGCTAAGGGAAGCTAAACCTTTTTTTTTTTTTTTTGTTTTCGCAAGGGAAATGCATTACGCATCCCCCCGGGAGGGTCCCCGAGGGGTATGTGGGACTCCCGGCTCGCTACGGCCGGTTTACCCACTAAAACCACTTGCGGATTGCCATCAGCCGATATGTTGGGTGGAGTGCCTGGATCTGTCTAAACACAGGCTACTCCTCCCTCGACCGGCCGGTTCACCTCTACAGGGACCGGACTTCCATCAAATTAAGAGAGCGCTCCGGCAAACTGAAGCGCTCTCCTCGGCGCCGATACTGACAAAGCCGGGGAGGTTACCCATCCCTCCACCCGGAGCCCCGTACTAGACGTGAGATGGGAGGGCTGCATAGCGACGCCTCCGCATCCCCGTCCTGCGCCGGCGAAGCGGAAGAGAGAGAGGATCAGTCTCTCTGTCCCGCTCCGAGGCCTCCTTCTGCGACATGACGAATTCGCAAAAGGAGACCACCGCCTGCCAGGCCTCATCGCTCTCGAGCATGCAGCGAACCACACTCGAGAGTGAGAGGTCCCGCCCAATCACTGCCACTAGATCGTGGCGCTGCACGTCCCATCGTTCGCACACCTCTAAGGTGTGCTGGGCCGTGTCCTCCGCAGCGCCACATTCGTGGCAGGCTGGCGTAGGCTCCCTCCTGGCAACCTTATACAGGTACGCACCGAAACATCCGTGTCCGGTGAGTACCTGTGTAAGGCGGAAGGTGAGGGGCTTTTTCTTGCGGCGCATCCACGCCGCAAGGACTGGGCGCAGTGCAATGGCCGTATGTTTACCATACGGTGCCTGCGCCAGAACCTCACCCCACCTCCGCAGCAACCATTGTTGCCCCAGCCTCCGTAATTGTGAGAGCTCCTCCCAAGTCGGCGCCTCACCTTGCAACCTCTTCTCAGCGCGGAAGAGGTGCATTTCAGCGAGCACCGACGCCTCGAGCTCCCACGGCGGATCTCCAGCCAGAGCAGTGGCTGCCACCCAGGAGACTGTACGGTAGCCCCTGACTACCCTCACCGCTATGACCCGCTGCGCCTTTCGCAGCTGGGCCTTATTACGTGTGGTGAGGGAGTCCGCCCATATTGGGGCACCGTACAGGGCCATACTCCGACAAACTCCGGAGTACAGCCGCCTGCAGGCTTCGCTGGGCCCCCCTATATTTGGTAAGAGCCGACCGAGCGATGATGCCGCCCTCACGATCTTCGGCCCCAACAGTTGGAAATGGGGCCCGAAGGTCCATCTCCCGTCCAGGGTGAGTCCCAAGCATTTAAGGGTTGGGCTCACCCTGACCTCCGTCTCTCCGATAAGGAGACGTGCACCCGGCGGGGGTCCTTTCCTCCCAGGACCGCGGAAAAGCAGGGCTTCGGTCTTGTCGAGACGTACCCGAAGCCCTAATCGCTCGATGCTGCTGACAACGAGGGATACGCCCACCTCGGCCAGCCGCGCAGCCTCCTGGTACGTTCGTCCCCGGCATGTGACGTAAGTGTCATCCGCATAGCAGATGACACTCATCCCGGGGAGAAGGCCGCTCCGCAGGACCCAGTCGTAGCCGACGTCCCAGAGGTTCGGACCCAGAACTGAACCTTGGGGGACGCCGCACTCGACTCGCCGCCTCACTATGAACCCCGACCGGTCCTCCAGCACGATCTCCCTATCAGAGAGGTACGCATTCAACAGTCTCCCGAGATACGGTGACACCTCGTGGAACGTCAGTGCCTCCCGTATTACGCTGTGAGGGAGACTGTTGAAGGCATTGGCGATGTCCAAAGACACCGCCACCACCACCTCCTTCCGGCGTTCTGCTTCACTTGCCACCGACTTGAGGCGCCCTAATGCATCGACGGTCGACCGACCGGCCCGAAACCCGAACTGTGAATCAGAAAGTCCGGGCCCCGGGCCTTCCTCCAAGTGCTGAACGAGACGGGAGGCCAAAATACGTTCAAACGCCTTACCCACCTCGTTCAGTAACACGATCGGCCGCACTGCCGACGCGCAGTCCGGTTGTCGCCCGCCCTTCGGTAATAGGACGAGCCGACCTTCCTTCCATTTCTCCGGGAACCGTCCGCTTTGTAGACAGCGATTAAACAGTTCCCGGAGATTATCTCCGAGGTGCACGAGAGCTATGGCAAGAACTCTCCCATGCACCCCGTCCGGACCGGGCGCCCTCCTCTTACTACGAAGGCGGGACATAACCGCCTCCATTTCCTCGTCGGTGACAAGTGGCGGAACACCCTCCTCCATCGAGCCCGGCGTCCGTCGGGCCATCCGCGGCGGAATAAAGTCTTCTGGGGGGTCCGGAAATAATTCTCGGACAATGTTCCCCAGCAGTTCCGGCTGGAGCGTCACCGTGAGTGGGGCAGACTGGGCGCGAAGTTTATTTCGCGCCCTTTGGTATGGTCGGCCCCAGGGGTCGTTCTCGATCCCCTCCACCAGCTCCAGCCACGCCCGCTCTTTGGCCCGACTAATGGCCAGCTTTAGGATCTCTCGTTTCTCCCGATAGATCCCATAAAGCCGACCATCACGCTCCTCGTCCGGGGGGCGGCGCCGCCTGCTGCGAACATAGGCGCGGCGCGCCGCATCGCAGGCGACGCGAAGGTCTGATAATTCTGCAGACCACCAATACACCGCCCTCCGAGGCGGGGGAGGACCATAAATTCGAGGCATGGCAGCTCGACAAACACTCGCGAGCACGTTGCCGAGACAGCCAGCCATTTCGTCTACTCCCATTCCCTCGGAGGACGGGAGGCTCCAGCGGCCGACAATTGCCGCCTCCTCCGCCAGTTCCCGGTTGAGCTTCGAGAGCGCCCAACGCGGGAACACGTTACGCCCCCTCGACTGCGACACCGGATTCGACACGGAGGCTGAAGACACCTTGAACCTTATGTAGCGATGGTCCGAGAGTGTCTCCACCTCCGTGACCACCCTCCATCTCTCCACCCTACGCGCGATGGCGGGAGTGGCGAACGACAGGTCCACCACTGAACCGCCCGTCCGCCGCACACAGGTGTGGACTGCCCCTGTGTTGAGAAGGGACAGTCCCGTGGCCAACGCCCACTCTTCCACCTCTCTCCCTTTTGGTTCGGTGACAGGAGAACCCCACGCCGAGGACTTGGCGTTGAAGTCCCCTGCCACCACGATGGAGAGAGGGGCCATCCTGCTGATTAGCGGCCCTAGAGCATCGAGGAATTGCTCTAGGGCGGCTAGATTGCGGTTCGGGGAGAAATATACGCCAACAAACACTACTTCTCCCCGAACGGCTACAACATATCCCGGCCCCCTCCTTTTCCCCCTGCCGACGCCCAGTGCCGCGACGCCTACCGACGCCCAGCGTCGCGACGCCTACCGACGCTCAGCGCCGTGACGCCGAGCGTCGCGACGCCTACCGACGCCCAGCGTCGCGACGCCTACCGACGCCTACCGACGCTCAGCGCCGCGACGCCGAGCGCCGCGCCGCCTACCGACGCCCAGCGTCGCGACGCCTACCGACGCTCAGCGCCGCGACGCCTACCGACGCCCAGCGTCGCGACGCCTACCGACGCCCAGCGTCGCGACGCCTACCGACGCCCAGCGTCGCGACGCCTACCGACGCCCAGCGTTGCGACGCCTGCCGACGCCCAGCGCCGCGACGCCGAGCGCCGCGACGCCTACCGACGCCCAGCGTCGCGACGCCTACCGACACCCAGCGCCGCAACGCCGAGCGCCGCGACGCCTACCGACGCCCAGCGTCGCGACGCCTACCGACGCCTACCGACGCTCAGCGCCGCGACGCCGAGCGCCGCGACGCCTACCGACGCCCAGCGTCGCGACGCCTACCGACGCGGAGCGTCGCGACGCCTACCGACGCCCAGCGTCGCGACGCCTACCGACGCCCAGCGCCGCGACGCCGAGCGCCGCGACGCCTACCGACGCCCAGCGTCGCGACGCCTGCCGACGCCCAGCGCCGCGACGCCGAGCGCCGCGAAGCCTACCGACGCCCAGCGTCGCGACGCGTACCGACGCCCAGCGTCGCGACGCCTACCGACGTGGAGCGTCGCGACGCCTGCCGACGCCCAGCGCCGCGACGCCGAGCGCCGCGACGCCTACCGACGCCCAGCGTCGCGACGCCTACCAACGCCCAGCGTCGCGACGCCTACCGACGCGGAGCGTCGCGACGCCTGCCGACGCCCAGCGTCGCGACGCCTACTGACGCTCAGCGCCGCGACGCCGAGCGCCGCGACGCCTACCGACGCGGAGCGTCGCGACGCCTGCCGACGCCCAGCGCCGCGACGCCGAGCGCCGCGACGCCTACCGACGCCCAGCGTCGCGACGCCTACCAACGCCCAGCGTCGCGACGCCTACCGACGTGGAGCGTCGCGACGCCGAGCGCCGCGACGCCGAGCGCCACGACGCCTGCCGACGCCCAGCGCCGCGACGCCTGCCGACGTCGAGCGCCTACCGACGCCCAGCGTCGCGACGCCTGCCGACGCCCAGCGCCGCGACGCCGAGCGCCGCGACGCCTACCCACGCCCAGCGTCGCGACGCCTACCGACGCTCAGCGCCGCGACGCCGAGCGCCGTGACGCCTACCGACGCCGAGCGCCGCGACGCCTGCTGACGCCCAGCGCCGCGACGCCGAGCGCCGCGACGCCCAGCGCCATGACGCCCAGCGCCTCGACGCCGACGCCCAGCGCCGCGACGCCGAGCGCCGCGACGCCTACCGACGCCCAGCGTCGCGACGCCTACCAACGCCCAGCGTTGCGACGCCTGCCGACGCCTACCGACGCCCAGCGTCGCGACGCCTACCGACGCTCAGCGCCGCGACGCCGAGCGCCGCGACGCCTGCCGACGCCCAGCGCCACGACGCCCAGCGCCGCGACGCCCAGCGCCGCGACGCCTGCCGACGTCGAGCGCCTACCGACGCCCAGCGTCGCGACGCCTGCCGACGCCCAGCGCCGCGACGCCGAGCGCCGCGACGCCTACCCACGCCCAGCGTCGCGACGCCTACCGACGCTCAGCGCCGCGACGCCGAGCGCCGTGACGCCTACCGACGCCGAGCGCCGCGACGCCTGCTGACGCCCAGCGCCGCGACGCCGAGCGCCGCGACGCCCAGCGCCATGACGCCCAGCGCCTCGACGCCGACGCCCAGCGCCGTGACGCCTGCCGACGTCGAGCGCCGCGACGCCTACCGACGCCCAGCGCCACGATGCCTGCCGACGCCCAGCGCCACGACGCCTGCCGACTTGTGAAGTGCTAATATTACCTAATACCAGCTAGTATTTTCAACAGTACCTTATACCTAATAGTAGTAGGTGATGATGGTAACTAACACAAGGAATTCTATAGAATATTTTGAGTCACTGACAAGCTAGTTTCTTATAAATCACATTATAATAATGCTAAGCATACAAAGAACTTTACAGAAAAGAAATTTAACAACAGATGGAGCAAGCAAGCCGGACCTGTTCCATATACCGACAGTTATATTATCTCCTTTGTGACCGACAGCAATTTACAACTAATTAGCTGCCTGCATATTCGTGCTAATTTTAAATAAGTGGATAAAAAACAAATTTTCCTCTCATAAATAATATAATAATATATTTTTCATCTTTGGTAAAAGTCGGTCACCGATTAATAATTGGTGACCGACTTTTTGTAGACGAATAATAGAATATACTGATTGCAGTAGTGCAACGCACGTTAAAAAAAACACGACGAAACCTTTCGAGAAAAGGTAGGTTATGGGGCTTCGCTTGGTTCGTCTTGACTGGGGCACGACCGTGCCCCCAGATTTGTAGACTAACACCTTATTAAAACATTTGTCACACTGGGCCAGAACTGTATCTAGATGTGCTAGATCAAAATAATTATATCTGTCTGTATTGTGTTATATTATCGTTTATGCTGATAAGTTGTTGCTACACCAAAAGATAGTAAGGTACTATTATGTGTGATGTGTGCTAAGAGCGTCCGTGGCCTAACGGATAGACCGTTGATTAGCATTGGAAAGGGTGCAGGTTGAGAGTACATTATAAAACATCGTGAGGAAACTCGCACATGGATGGCCCCTGACGTATTGACCAGTCATTCCTTTGGACTAGGCCGACTATGTTGTGGGAATGCCGTATGTGCTGGGCAACCATGCGACATTTAAGACCGCCCGTCCCAGGCACTACAGTTTAAAGAGTGGTTACTTCGCTCGGAGAATACTGTCCTGAAGAAAATCATCCAGTAACGGATGCATGTGCCATGAAATAAATTAATAATTAATAGTTATTATATAATATGTTGTAGCTAAGTAATATTATGTCTTTTTTATTATTGCCAGTGTTGTAATAAGTTTCAATCACAAAGTAGATATTATTATCTACTAGCTGACTCGTGCCCACTTCGTTGAGCATAAAAAATTAAAAAAAAACCGTTTAAACATTCCCTGGACATCCACGAATATTTCAAGACTAGAAACAGCCAAATCGGTTCAGCCGTTCTCGAGTTTTGGCGAGACTAACGAACAGCAATTCATTTTTATATATAAGATGAGTTTTGAGTTATGAGTTTCAATCAATTCACGATCTTGTAATGAAAGAATTAAAGTTTTGGACAAATAAATAAACAAATAATAATTGTTTTAATATTTAGATATTTGGAAGTTAAATTATTGTTGTACATTGTGGAAATAGTTTTAACTATGAATCTTCAATTGTTAGTTTAGTAGGACTTTGGTTTTATTGGAAAAATGGACTGAATGGATACGACCGTTTTAAAATTTGTTATCAATTTATAACTTGATATGAATATCTGTTATTATCTATAAATACATGTGAATTAATAAAAACTCTAACCGATTAAATTCCTAGTTCACCAAACAAACGGTTTCTTTGAGTTCTGTACCTAAAAGGAAAAACGGAAGAGCCAAAACACCTCAGCCTGTCCGTCGTCTGTCAGCAGGCATCTAACGTTTTTTACAGACTTCCGTTATCGCTTTATCAAGAAACACCAAAAACAAAATAAAATAGGTATTTAAAGAGGGGTTCCCATACAACGTAATTTTGTACGAAATCCTTCTTGCGCGGTTCTATTGATTTTGTCCCGAATTGATGTTGGTTACATCCGCTTTCTACAAATATTTTTAAATTAAGAAAATGTGCTAAAGAGCAGAAATATCCTTTGATTTGCCTTTGTCACACAACTTGAGTGACAAAGGCAAATCATTGCCAAATGAACTAATCAGCAGGCTTACTCCCGACACAATCGAAAATCGAATCAGTTCGATCTCAACGGCTTTTGGTGTTATTTATATTTTAATTTGGTGGATTACTTTTCAAACAAACCAGGATAAAAAAATCGTTAGATCGAAACTTTTTGTACTCCCGACCATATCAATCGACTGAGAATCAAATAAACAAACGTCAATTTATTCGGGAGTACACAGTACGATCGAATATGAAATAAAATCGAAAGAGTTTGGAGAGTAAGACAGTGTTCAAATCTCTATATTTAGTACTGAATGAAAGCTGACAAGAGATTTAAACAAATATTAGTTTTTTAATTTATTTAATGTGGTCGTAGATTTGCCTGAAACCGGGGAAAGGCTCTGGAAAATATTAAAATCGAAACATTTTATTTATTTCACATTCGATAAATCCATTACAATTTTCCGTTTGGTACGGAACCACCTTGTTAGATTTTTAAGTTATACAGCCTGACTGCTGAGACATGTCCAATACTTACGGAGAGTACTCAGTACTCGATTCCCATTATAAATAATAATATGTATGTAATAAAATTAGGTACTTAATTTTTATCTATTTTTCCTTCAAATAAATGAATTATGGATACTATGAATCCCACCAAAAACATTTTCATGTAAAAATATTGTCAACACGAGCCTACACAGCTTACCCTGTGAAAAAGTTATCAGATATCGTATAAAGCCAAGCTCTACACTACACCTTAATCAAAATCTATCAAAAAGTGGTTAGATCTCATGTAGAACCAAAATTCTTGATCTATGCGCCCTTACTTCACCAGGCTTAACTTCACTTACGCTACATTGCAGTTAAAACGTGATGCTTGGCCGTTTTATTTCGCACACGATTAATGAATTCGTATGAAATGTTCGTAATGGTAGCAAAACGGTCAAGTATCACGTTTTAACCGCAATATAGCGTAAGTGAAGTTAAGCCTGGTGAAGTAAGGGCGCATAGATCAAGAATTTTGGTTCTACATGAGATCTAACCACTTTTTGATAGATTTTGATTAAGGTGTAGTGTAGAGCTTGGCTTTATACGATATCTGATAACTTTTTCACAGGGTAAGCTGTGTAGGCTCGTGTTGACAATATTTTTACATGAAAATGTTTTTGGTGGGATTTCATTTATTTTTGTAAGCTGGTTAATGGACTTTTTTTTTAATTTAAAGATAACCTATTTTGACCCCGTGCCTTTACTTACGGAAAATAGAACAGTCAGCGCCTTAGCCTAGTGACGCCTAGTGACGTCGACTGATGTCACCGTCAATATTATACCGTGTATAAACTTTCACCGCAATTTTTAGGAGGTAGAGGCGGATTTTCAAATAAATTTCTCGTCCATATTTCTTTATTTGTTATATTGTTATATTATTATATTATAATTATATCATATATAAATTATAAAATAATATACATTATTTTATTGCTGGAGTGAAACTTCTTATTTGGATATCCTAGGATGCCACTAGTATACATTCAACACTAATAATTCGAGAATTTGAGAATTACTTATATATACGAGGGAGATTGCCTTTTATAAAGCATGTTGATACTTATTAAAATAATACAGTAAGTCTTTATTAATATCGTGATGTAGACGACGGTCAGCGCCATCTGTTGGTCACTAGAGGTACTAATTCTTGTACCGCTCTTATAAACTTATGCTAAGTGCAACTTAGCATTTTTGAAGGAAAAAAAAATGTACTTATTTTTATTTTTGAAAAATAGCTTTAAGGTTTTCTTTTCATTATGGCCTCTTTAAACGTCATGACGTGACGTGTTAAAAATCATATCTATTATTATTAGGCTGCGTCTATTCGTACGGTTACCGTACGAATATTTTATAATAATTGATACGGGTACTGGACAAATAATTTATTATTATTCGTACAGTAGTCGGACGAATACTTTTATTTTATAAGGGCCGATTTTTATATAGTCAGATAACTTTTATCGGTCGAATAAACATGTGAATTTGATATTGGTTCCATACACAATCTGCCAGTCACATATTTATTCCTTAGGTAAAACTTATCTGACGATTGAAAAATCGACCCTTAATCCCTTAACTATGTTGACAGTTTATTTTAAATATTTTTCGGTATTTTACTTAGTTGACTTGTAAATTCATAGACTTAATTAGTTCATTTCTTATAATATTTTAATCCAATATCATTATAAAAATAAAAAGTATTACAGTTAGTTTTAAAAAAAGTTTTTTGTCTCTCCTGTAAAGTTTGAGAATTAGCACTTATGAGCTATCACATCTAGACCGACGATAATATAGTATCTTCTTTAAATTATATTCTTAGTTTCTTAATAAATGTACGAATAAATATTATTTATTCGTCCGGTTACCGTACTAATAGTCACTTCGTTATTATTATGTTAATAGTCATAAGATTAAACACTAAAATTATTTATACATTGATCGTGTAATATTTTCGTTTATTGTTATCATTATAACGTTACCGTCTGAATATTATGTGTTGATAAATGTGTGTTTAGATGTTTCACAGTTCCAAACATAGATTGCGCTGTTAGCTACCTAAATCGCGCTATCGAAGTGTCGAACGGTTTTTACATAAGATTCCCTCTAAACTCGATAATTACGTTATTATAAAATCAGCGGGAGCCTATGCCGGACCGATTTCAAGTGATCGACGTAATATTTTGTCTATATACACTGACAACAAATTACTACTTGCTGCCTGTTAATTCTTACCTAATTTTTAATTACCAAATATATAATACCTAATTTTAAATAAGTGGATAAAAAACTAATTTTCTCATTGATATATTTTTCATTTACAAAAAGTCGGTCACCAATTAATAATCGGAATAAAATAGAACATACTGATTGCAGTAGTGCAACGCACTCAAATACATAAAGTCGGATAGAAATAATATGGAGCAAAAATCTGACCGATTATCGGTCCTACAAAAAGTAGGTCTTATTTTTTTTATGTACTTGTATAATTGTTGTTTGTTGTTGTATAATGTAATATTTCTTTTATGTATTAAAGATCATATCCGTATAATAAACATATTAAATATCCATTTTGTACCGTCCACCATATTGGATTCAAAATGGCGGCATTTATATTTTAATAATTTTTTTGTTGGTTTTGTAGCAATAACAGCTTACATAAATAATATCAGCTTACTAGGACGTCAGGAAGTACCTTATGAATTTTGATGATCTATAAATGAGTCAGTGACGAAATCTGGGGTTTTTAGACATTGATAAAATCTAAAGTATAATAGCTACAACATTCAAACTTTGTATGTTTCATGTTTTTACTGGTGTCATTATATGTTGAAATTTTCAACTATGTAGCATCATCCAAAGCAAAGTTATGAGAGTTCAAAAAAACGACGAAACCTTTCGAGAAAAGGTAGGTAGTGCCCTTGCGCTTCGCTTGGCTCGTCTTGACGGGGGCACTCCCGTGCCCCCAGATATGAATATGAATATGAATTTACGCGGCGCGGCGCGGCGGCGTGCGACATCAACGTAGGTAGTACGGGCGCGTACCTACGCGCTTTGTCCATGCGTTGGGTAAATAATTATTCAAGTTTAAGCTTTAACTCAGTGATTAATTGATATATATTATATTTTTTTCATCTCATATAATAGCCAAATATCACGTAAGTATTGCTCATGTCTGACCAGTCACACTGTATTAATAGTTCCTACATCGTCAAACTCTACAATGCTTTACGCATCATTAAGGATACTTGTGCGCTGTTGTATGTATGTTTGATACTCTTATATCATGTTTAATATCAATTATACTTATGTTCACTTCCGTAACAACTTATTGACTGAACATCATGTAATGAAATATTTTGTTACATAAAACTACAATAAAACAAAGTGTGTAAATAACATTATACTATAACATTTTCTAGTCATAAATTTATCACAACATAATGAACACTTTGTAAACTAAATATAATTTATATTACAATTGTAATTCCGTAACAATATAATAATGGGGCAAGTAGAATCGTGCTTTACGCATATTGCCGTCTTAACTCTGCAGGCGCTATTGTTGTATAGTCAAATACTATTAAGTACATAAGTACTTATTACATAATATTTAAATACACTATACCTCAAATATAATTAATTCAATTGTTTTATTATTGTTGTGTTGTTTTTAATATGTACAAAGAAATAATTTTTTCTTCTATTATTTTTGCAATTTTGTATGCATTCTGCTTGCATCGTATACATATCTATTACATTAACATTATTTATGTCCATTTTTAACTTTTTAGACCCACATACGCCAGTATGGTTTAAATAATTATCATCTCACCGCTCCTCTTTATACAAGGAGTAAAATAAATGAGTGATAATACTTTAGGTTTAGTATGTGCCTCCTATGTAGAGTTTACTGTGAGAGTACCAGCGCTAAAAGACTTACTTTTGACTTTCATGTTTCTTTAAGAAATGCCCCAACATCGTATATTTGAGAAGCAAAAGCGCTGGAATTTTCACAGTAAACTTTACATATCATGGAACCCACACCCTAAAGTATTATCACTCAATAATATTACAGCCTGTAAAAAGAAGACACTCCTATATGTAAGTTAATATTTTCATAATGTTTGTTTTATGTATAGTATGTGGTATAATATTATTACAATTAAATGAACATATTTTTGATTATTATATTAGGAAATAGTCTATTTTAGTTTACGTTTAGAAGAAAATTATCAGAACGCCTTCTCGAACGAACAAATCTTTAGTTGGTTAAAATAACGTCAATATTACCCACATTTTTTATACGAAGGATAATTAATGCTCTCTAGAGTGCTAGTTAAAAATAAAGATAAAAATACTAAAAAAACATTTTTTAAGACTGCCCTTGATAAATTTCGAAAAAAATAACATAAAGTAATGGAAAAAGGCAAAACTAACGATACCTACTGCAGGCATAGATAATAATTAATAATACAATAAATACACTAATATTGAAAATATATGGTGATATTAGATACGAAAAAATTAAACAAAAAAGTAAAGATGCACATATGCACTATTAACATTGAAAATAACATTTTTGCTGCTGATAAGATGATAAAGGACTTTAATTAGATAAATTATTTGGTGTAGTTAGACGAGAGACGCAATAATTGTAAGAATATTACATAATTATTGACTTATGACCATTTTTATTATCATATTTCACAATAAAATGTTGCTAACCATGTCCTAAACGTTTACAAATATAAGTTACAATAAGTTACTTTTACATTTACACTTTTACGAGTGAACCGGTAAGTCCGTATAAGATGAACATAATATATTTCACCTAAAATTAAAATCACAGTTAGTAAACTAAACTTTAATATAAATAATATAACTATTGTTTGGAAATATCATTTCAACATTCAAACAAAAGACATTAGAAGAAATTTAGACAAATCGCAGTGTGGTTTTAGATACTCGTGTGAGCTAAGAAACATTAAAGGTATCTACTTCAAATGTTTTGGTAGCTCAAGAAACAAAATAATTCTAAGGAATAAATCTAATAGAGAATAGACATCAACTAACACTAATAAGAAAAGAAAAATGAAAATAATACAAGTTAACAGATAAGAAAATAAGTTTTCGAACTAATAAACATTCTACAGATGTGGGTAAATTTGATAAAAAATTGGCAAATCCTAGCTTATATCGATAATCTTATGACTTATTTACTCCTGGTAACATTACTGACATTTACAAATCATAAGTTGACTAGATGTTTCTTATAAACCGATGTTTACGAACTACATGTATCTTATATTCGATGGAAGATATTATGACAAATATTTTTACAAGGCAAATTTACAATTGAGGAATTACTTCTCCATATAGTCCAACAAGTTCTTTATATATTCATCATAAAATAAAAATATTATAGCAAAACCAGTCCAAAAGCGACTAACGTTCTTCTAAACTGTATAACCACTAACTTCACTGAGTTTATGTTATTATTTACCGTCTCCAGATAATGTTTTTACATTGTTTTGTGCATCCGAATGTCTGTTTCTTGTCTTCTTTAGTTCTCTCTCTTCGGAATAGTTACTTTTTGTATCCCATTTGGGATTAAATTCTTCGTTGAGCAGTTTCTCAAATTCAGTTGCTACTTTGTAAATATTTTTCTTCATGGTTGGATCAGGACATGACTAAAATACATTTTTATCGTCAAATATTAATACCAACGGAAATTTTGAGTTATATTCTGAAAATGATTAACTACCTACTTTAAAAGCATCTAAATACCTTTAGGTACAGACGAACATTATAAAAAATGCGTCTAAAATCTTGTACCACTTGCTCATACTCTGTGTAAGCGGAATTGTTAAGCTTGGTTATTATATCATGCAGGCTCATTGGATATTTTACTATTTCGTAAAATCTTGGTGCCTAAAAAATAAAATTTATTATGGAGTTGAAAATAATTGATAATTTAAACTAGGTAAGTAAAAAAGAAACATACGATGCTCATATCCATGTCTTGTTGGATGAAAGATGTTTCTACGTTTTTTGACAGATTTGTTATTATAGTTTCAAATTTTTTTACTACTATCATTGATAATGGTTGTTTTTTCTTAGTGTGATGCCATGTCCCAGGAACCTTGGTTTTAATGTTTGTTATCTGGTTCAAATCTTTAATACAGTTCCCACATTCGTCAAATTTAGAACATCGAATATTTGTTTTTAATAGTTTTTCCTGATTTTCCGTATCATTTTTAACTTCTTCCTGTTCGCGCTCATCTTTTTCAGAAATATGGGAAATATTATGCATCGAAGTATACCGCAGTTTTTTGTTACTTCTAAAAGTAACTGTCTTCGAATCTTCTTTTAAATAATCTTCTACGAACTCAATATTTGTGTTAAAGTTTTCTTGACAACTTTCCGTATTGGTGAGTCCCAGTGCATTATAAAGCCTTACAGTGTCTGAATTACTGTCTTCGTTTCTAGAGTCAATTAATTTTGGAGCAGATTGTTTCGCTGCTTCCCATGCTCTATCAGAAGTCATAGAGTTCTGAATGTTCATTGTTTGTACATCTACATACGAAATTGGTATGTTAGTAGCCTCTGCATCGTTAAGTTCATCTGATATTTTCGGTATTAAACAAGGCCAGGATTCAAGGTTATATTTTGATTGTGGTGGTAATTCAACTGGTGAAAATAATGTTTTAGTATTTTGACAATTAGTATCGTCCATAATATCTACTGCATCATGTATTGAGTTAGTCGTAAACGTCGGTATAGAATCAGATGACTTTATTGGCACTTTATAACTGCCGGGTTTCATGTAAACTTTCGATATTTCATAGCACTCATCATGTTCATGTTCCGAGTACTGCACGGGGCCAGCAATACTATTTGAGGCATTTAATAAATTGTTTGGAACATGGACGTTGTGAGTGTGATAAGTTATAAACTCACTTCGTTCCTTTTGTATCATCTGACCCCATGTAGCAAAAAAATCTGCGTCGTCCTTCGTGTCACCACAGCTGTTATTTTTTGGTATATAACAGCTTCTTACGTCTAATGTAGCCATACTTGGTATTAACGTTTGTTCAACGTGACTCAATGGTATCATTTTGGTCTTAATTTCCATTTCTCGACTCAACATACTATTAAATATGGGTGGCATCGGTACCTTTCCAAGTTCCGCATCCATCTTGTGTTTAAGTTGCGAGTACAGTTCACGCTGATCAGTTTCATTAATACCTTCTATGGCTCGAAAATCCGCATTCGTAATAGTCCAAGATTGTCGGGGCTTGGATTCTCTGAAACTACTTAAATCGAATTTTGGTTGTGATTTTTGAGACGCTTCATTTAAATCATTCGACGAGTAAAAAGTTTGAGATGAGGTCGTCAGTACAGGTATTTTTTTGTAACTTACTCCAGGCCGATTTGACCACTGAGATTCGTGAATATTCTGTGAGCTGTTTGTCATTTGACTTTGGACCCAAGGGGGTTGCAGTGCATTATAGGGAACTGGGGAGGTGCTAACTGTCCTTGGTATACAAGTATGAAACTTAGATTGTTGATATTTATTATGATTTTGATGCCTATTCGCTGTGGGGTTGGTTGCGTAATAGTTTTGTGTGAAACTTTTCTGCTCTAATTTGAATCCATGATCTAGGCACTTAAATGTCTTGTATATGTGTGCGAGCATTTCTTCGGTAACACCTTGCCATTGAACGAAACATTCGCGAATATTTTCACTGTAGTATTTGTTTTCAATTCTAGCATAAGTCTCGTGTTTCTCACTTAGTAATTCCTTAACACCTTTCCATCCGTCGAGTATTCTTACAAATGAAAATATAAAGTTCTTAATCACCCATGGTATGCCTTGGGAATGAAGATTGGCTACTGCACTGTCCGCCTTTTGGACGTTGGATCTAGTTTTGGCACATATCGAATGAATATTTTTAAAACATGGTCTGTTATGGTGAGATATGGCTATATTTTCAGCATCAGTACAAGCTTCTATTGCTAGCTGGACAATTCTATTCGGTATTTGATCGTGAGAGTTGATTTTTCCGAGAGAAGTAAGAAAAAAGTCTGATGGGACTGACTCATGGTCTCTCTCCTCGTCTTGATTGGTGTAAGTTTTTTTAATGGGAGTTCCTTCGTGTGCGTCGGATATTGTACAAAGATCAGACACCATCTTTTCTCCGTCGGCATAGAAGTCCAGACTGCACATGGACTCGGAGGACAAGTGATGTCGCCTTTGACGGTCAGTGTCAACGTTTTCTTTAACTCGTTCATGGAATCGAGGGTTGTAGGAGTTTTGTTTATCTTGACTTTTAACGATTTTCTTCTTTGCACCCGTACCGATAGGCTCTAAATGGGACCAGTTGGACATCCGTTTATCAGCATTAGACCGATCGGCCATTAGACTTTCAAAGGCGATTGGCCGAAAATGCTGTCAAAAAATATATTTTTGGGACAAACTTTCACATGCAAATCTGTTCGTCTTGTTCCTGAAAATTTAAAATAGGTAATTATGCTATGTTCATTAGCAACTTAAAAAGTTGTAAACATTAGTCGGAACTACGCTGTAGAGAGGCTACAGACCGTAGCAATAAAAAAAACCTTATAGAAAATTATCATGCTATCAATTTTGGTAATCAAAATTTTAATTTGCTATGAAGAATCAGCCGTCGCATACTGAAGTTTTAAATTACGAAATATGTACACAAATTTCAGGAAGTGAAAATTCGAACCTTTTTTTTGGAAAACTGAAAATATTTTGTCAGCGTATTTTTAGATAGTCAAATTGTGACTATGATTATGACATTGCAAACTTTTGACGTACAGTGATCATGGAATTGTAATCTAGATGGTGCATGTTTCTCAAACAGCCCTGCATCTGCAGATATACTTCTACGTGCTAATACTTTTACTTTCTATCTTTTTTCGCTATTTACTTACATCATAATATAGCATTACTCGTTCGAGTTCTAATCTTTTTACAACGGCTTAAGAAAACTTTAGAATACACCAATGTTTCTAATAATCCTTTCTTTACTAAGAACCTCAGTATTATAACTATTTGTCTTCTATCCGGAATTTTATTGAAATATGATTTTGTTTCTTGTCCAAAGCATATGATTTAATCAATTTTTCGATGACGTATTGTCATTAAATTTTTGCTTTTTGATGTTTGTCAATCAATTATTTTGTCCATAAAGTATTTATGTAAAGTGTGTTTAAATCATATTATCCTACTTTTCTACTAACCTACGTTTACTTTAAAAATGTAGATCACAATAATACATTATAATATTACGTTCTGTAACTTTCGCAGTTACGATTATCAAAGTGGAGCAATACTTTTGTGTTGATTTAATTTTAAAAGTTTTAAGCTTTGCCTTAACGTGAATGTCTTCCATACCTCAAAATAAAAAAAAACTTAACCTTAATAAGATTACAGATTACTTTGTATGACTTTGTTGTCCGTCTGTCTGTCGAGACCAGTCGATTTGAAAACGCGTAGTTATCGAGTTAAAATTAAAAAGCGTAAGCGCACTATGTAGTCTATTGAAACTGAAAAAAAAATAAGATTTCTGTAGATTGATATGAAAAGCGTGAGTCAAAATCTCAAGGGAATAAAATTTATAGGGTTGCCCGGTACAAAAATAGTGGGTTAAATGTCGTAAGGTGGGGTTAAAATTGAAAGGTACTATTTTTTTTAATAAAATAATACCAAAAATAACTTTATTTAATACTAGCTGACCCGTGCCCACTTCGTTGAGCATGGAAGCCGTGTAAACCTTCCCGGGACTTCCACGAACATTTCAAGACCAAAAATAGCCGAATCAGTTCAGCTGATCTCGAGTTTTAGCGAAACTAACGAACAGCAATTGATTTCTTTATAGCCTATGTAACTCAGTGGTAATGAAGCTTTCTAATGAAAAATAATTATTAAAATCGGTCCAGAACTTTTTGAGTTAAGTCGTTACATACAAAAATACAAATCTTTCCTCTTTATAATATTAGTGTAGATACGTTTTATTACAATAATTCAAAAGTGCTATCGGCGTCATAACACATCTTCAAGCATCGTCGCGTCTCAGTGTAACTGCAGTAATTACAAGATCGAATAAACCGATCTAGCTAAAAACATTCAGGTAAAGATTTTTAAAGCAAAAATTTTCTAAATCGTTTAATTACAAAGTCCTTGTATTACATTAAGGAGCACATATTTAAGAGCAGCAGTATGTATCTTTATTGGAGACAAAGAATGCGATGATAGATACTATGATGAAGACGGTGCTGATGATGGTCTGGGTGGAGCCGTTGCAGAGGTTGGTCACGCAGGAGCAGACTTCCTGGTGACCGCCGTAGCCGGAGCGGTGGTAGCAGGAACCCTGGAAGGGATAGGTGTACAGTGACTGGAACTGGACTGGACGTCATTCGAATAAATGACAAACTCATAATTAGCTTACAATGACATAATAATCTATAATATATATATTCCCGTGGTGGTCTGCCACTTGCTTGGGGAGGGACAACTGGAGGAGGAGTAGGTCCTCCTTTTTCTTCTTCTGATTAATTTCGTTGCGGATCCCAAGACTTATTTAGCTTGTCCCTCGGGCACCCCTGAGATCATATCAAAGGGTTTGTCGTGGTTGGTTACCGCTGTATCCTGGCTCACAGGAGTTGCAGTGGTTGTAATGTGAGGTGGGCCAATGGACGTCATTCAGTGAACGCGTTCATTGAATATTGAAATAGCAGCTTCGACCAGATGACTGCGACACCTACACCATGTCAATGTTTTCCTGAACTAAGTACCCAAAAGATTGGTGACGCGACAATCGGAAATATATCTGTTGAACCCAGATGCAGTTGTGTTGTATCCCAAATGGCGACCACTCGGTATGTTCCTGAGCGGTCGCCATTTCGGATTCATGTTTTTAGACATTACATTTCTCAATCGGCAAAATCTTTGTTTTTATCATTGTTTCTCTTATCTCGTATTCGTATTCTCTTATTTTTTTCTTTCTTTTATTTATTCACTGTTCTATAATATCTAAAATTATCCGAATAAAGTGTTTATTTATTTATGATAGGTACCTTCTTTAGGTTAGGTTCGGTAGCTTTCTGTGTTAATATTTCAATAATAGCTTCTTGAGTAAATTAAGCTAGTAAATGGCAATTTCAAGTAAATATATCACTTAAGAGTGAAACAGATAATACTGACCTATTTAATTTTGTCAGTGGTAGAGACGATAGTGATTATTATGTTTAATGTCCACAAACTCTTCACTACAAATGACATCTAGATTTAGAGATTTCATGTGTTTTAAAGAAAACATGGGACTTTTATATGGAGCACCAAACATACCTCTGGTAACCTGTAAGCATGGTCGGCAAGTATGGGACCTAACTCTTCAAACTGATTCGATTTTTATTCAGATTCGATACGATAGGTTCCGGTCGTCGGTTGCAGTCGCGGGTTAGGAAGGCTACCATAATATTTTGTTTGATCAGCCCAATACCTTGTACTTGCTCTCGTCCCAGCCACATGTCCTGATGACCCTGGGCGTCGGCAGCTGCCCGTTGACCTCGTGGTCCACATGCTGGATGATCTTCCGGCACAGCGTGTGCGTGACCCCGCGGTCGTGCTCCGAGCAGTTCCTCTTCAGGCTGTCGGGCAGCACGGCACCAGCACACATGGAGTTGAGTGCGCTGTTGCACTCGTAGCAGACTATCGCTGAACCTTTTAGGGGAAAATTTAAGATGTTGTCCAGGTTAAGAGATTGTGGAGGGTGATGGATGCTTAAGCGTCTAGAGTCCCGCCACAAGGTCAACTTCAATTCCTTTGTGGTGAGACTACCGACGCATCCTTTTTGACCTTCGAGGCGGAGGAGTTCTTGCAATTTGATATAAGCTTCGATAAGTGACATACCAAATCACCTGTCATTTAGCGAACCTTATGTCAAATGGCATACATTTTACTTTTCGAACTTCGTAAGTGATAATAGCTATGGCATCTTAAATGAGTGCCCTGAGCTATCAAAGAATAAAGAAGCGTCGAATTTGACGATAGATAAGAGGTATATCGGCCATTGAATATGCGTGAATGTAGACTTCCATAGACTACTATAGATTATAAAATAGATAGAGCGATGTGCGAAATTAAGCAATTTCCATTACAGGCTCCGAGTGCGGCAGTGTGCCGAGTTGCCGAGGGCCGCGCCCTCCTCACAATTAACTGCCCCTATTGACAGACGGACTAACTTCCCGTTACAATAACCTATCTATCTACAACTGAAGTTTGAATGTCTTACGGATCGCTGTATGTTATATTCCAGCATTTTTTATAGATAGATATGTTATTTAAACTGGCCGTAACTGTTATTTTGGAACTTGAGTAATTGGCCATTTAGGCATACAGGATCGTAAGTGATAATAGCGATTATTACTTAGTCCCGTTTTCACCAACGGTCGTTAGTGTTAACGGATTGTTAAAATACCTTGCCTTCGTCATTGACAGGAAATACGAGAGAGATAACATGATATTTAATAAAGGATTAACTTTAACATTTGTGGGTGAAAGTTGGTGAAACGATTTGAGATATTTAATGCTTACTTAATGAGTTACTCAGTTAGAGATTTTGGTCCTTACTATGAAAGAAATCACAGCGCAGCATCTAGGATTTATTTTATGAAAACGACTCTACATATTATAATATTATTTCTGTCAAAAACTATACTAATTAACTCCATATGTAAGTATCCACTGGCCGATATACAAATGATTGCCTAATGTATGTAGCCACTAATTTGCAGGAAACTGTGTCTAACTATAATTACCAATTTAAAAGTTGAAAAGCATGATCAATTGCTTCTATTGATGTATAGAGTAAGCTCTCATAATTACAGGAAGAAAGATAAATCAATATAGACCGCGGATTATAAAACAATAGCCAGATACCGAATCTGGGTGAACCCGCTGAAAATACAGAAAGCACTTTCACAATGAAAAAAGACGATTCCTGAAAGGCATTAAGAACTTTTCTTGAGTGACTACACCCTCATGTTTTGTGCGTTCTGCCTATTGATTAACAATAAAAAAATATATTTACTAACCATATTCGACAAGTCCGAAGAGAATAAGAAGGCCATAAGAGTACATCTTCTTACATCCAAGCCTGCACCAGCCGGGGTCAAATGAGCCCAAACACTGAGTTGGTAATGCACAGCTGTGTCATCCAGAGGAGATTGGCAATTGAATAAAGCATAACGGATGGTGTCAATTTGAGCTGATTTAGGCCATCTAACCAGCATTAGGTAGGATATCATGTGTCGTTGGCATTGATAAATTATTGCCTAAAAAAAATAACGTCAAACAATTTGAATTTGGAATTCTATTGTCAGTTATATAAAAATACTTTGCTGATAAATATTTCTCTATGAAAAAAATAAAACAGGATCAATTTTACTAAAAACGTTTAATAAATACTCGCATTTTACAAACACAACAATAAATGTATTTTACAAAAACAATGTAACAAAAGCCAAAACAAATTAACATGAAATTCAAGTTGCGCTTGAGAATTGTTTTCACTAAATATTTGTACAACAGTGGGACTAGTGGTCTTTGAGTGGTCATAATGAACGGAATGTTAAAATAACAATTATGGAAATCTTTATTTAACATAGCTATACCTTAACAGAACACGGCTACCTAGAATATCTATATTATGTAGAGCTTACGTAATTCTAGATGTGTCAAGCTTTGTTGTAATTAATTGATATTTATTTGAGGTCGATTTAAGAGTATTTTAATTTGTATTTTATATCTGAGGGCTTGCATTTCATCGTTTATTAAAATTACGATCCTCGAAACAGAAAATATTTTGACGTAACGTTTTCTAAGTGACAGCGCGCGATACGACATCTTTTTTTTACAAGATCGTCGTAATCAGCAATGGCATATTGGCTGTAGGGCCTGTTCTAACATAATAATGTGGACTGTGGTTTAAACCCTTCTTGTATATTTAAAAAGATTGATGTTTAACCATTCTTTCCATAAATAAAAAAAACTGCGTAGGGATCTTTACGAATAAACTTGTTATTAATGACCATCTGTCCGACCACTATTGACTAAGCTATCACTATGTAAACAATTGCAAAGGGCAGTGTCATTATCGACTATTTACACAACAGTACTAATACTAAACCACTAACAACACCTAACTGCCCCCGTTCGCACGGAAGTGTTAGACACACACATACAATAAATATATTCGTATAGTTTATAATACTTTTGCTAGCACGTAGCTACTTCTTCTATTTGTTTATCTTCCGTAAGCCCATCTCTTCAGATATAATTCAGATAGTGATAAAGACGTGAATATAATGTTTGAAAAAAAATACCTATATGAAATATTTTGAGATTCTCTTTCTCACTAATCAGTAATTATGTAGTAAATGCGCTGTTATCAAAAATTATCATAACATAAGCTACATAATTGCTACGAAAGGTCTTTAACTCTAAATTTGTCTCTAAAGAACTATTGCACATAATCTGTGGTGTTACCTAAACGAAATTACTACCAATATAAAGAAATAGCTACGTGCGTATACTTCTAGACTATTCTAGAACCTCAAGATCGCAAAGGTGAGTAGCATGAGCGCTGTGGCTGCAAGAGGTACGGTGGCGGCGTTACACCCGTCCTCGAGGCACGAGCACACCTCCTGTCGCCCTCCGAACCCGGATCGCTGGTAGCACCGACCCTGAAAACGGCAAACATTAGATGTGGTAGCTACGACACTGACGACAAGGACTATACCGTTCTTATCTTTATGTTACAAATATCGAACTCACGAAATATGTGTATGTTCCTCTTATGTAGAGTATACTATGAAAGTACCAGCGCTGAAAGACTTACTTTTGACTTTCATTTTTGTATGGAAAATGCCCCATTATCATAATTTTTCCAATTTAATTAATTAAATTTAAAAAAGTACCTCTTTCAGCGCTGGTACTTTCTCAGTAAACTCTATATACGGGACCCATACACATTCTAAAGTATTATCACTCATTGATATTATAGCCTGGTTTTTCGTGAGTTCGATATTTGAAACTTAAAGTATAGTTATATAAGAAAGGTGACTGTCGGGTTAACATATAACTCAATATAGCCTCTAGGCTGCGCTAACAGACAGTTTTAAAGGTCTGAAGAATACTTTCCTACATTCCGTTCCCAGGGAGTGAAAGTAATAGGGAGAGCAACGCACTCTAAAGTATTATCACTTATTTATTTTACATCTCGTATGATATCGAACCCATAGACGTAATGCTTTTAAAATTTTACGCTTCTGGCTCAAATATCTGGTATCTATGGTAAAAACCCTGAACGCTTCAGTATTTGCAATATAGCGATAAATGTTTATTTTCGCAAGCGTGAAATACATCGCGAGATCATAACATATATTTTTATACCGACACTGAACTAGATTTGATATAGTGCAAATTATTTTAGGGTTATTTTTTAATATTGTAATGACGTGGGGTTATCAATCATCTACCACCAATAAGTTAGTAGAATACCAATTTCAGTATAATATTGTATGCCAAACATTTAATTGGCTTACTTTGATCCTTCTTCAAAGAAACTTCCAATAAATCTGAAAATTCTCTGATTTTTCAGGAATCATGAGAATGCCACTAATGAGTAGGAATTATTTTAATTAAGTTCGAGTTTGGATTAGAATTTGGATTAACATAACAACGGAAAGGTTTGTAATGCGTTTTCCGATAGTGAAGCCGAAAATTAATGAAAGCGTTTTGGGTTTCGTAATCAAAGGATAAAAAACGGGACCCTATTACTAATTATTAAGACAGCTGTCAGTTTGTCTGAGATCCCTGAAAACCAAATGTATGGGATTGACATAAGCTCCGCTTAATGACGAGCGAATTCGTATGTCATTGAGCGAAGTTTATGTCAAATCCCATACATTTTGTTTTCGAACTTCGTAAGCGATAAATAACGATGGCATCTTGAAAAGGGTCCCTGGCTATACACGGTCCTTAGACAACATTCATGCTACGACGAAATACATTTTTTCAACTTCATAAGTGATAATAGTAATGGCTTAGGGCGTGTTTCACCAAGCAATGTTAAAGTTAATCCTTCGTTAAATATCATGTTGAACTTCTCGTAATTCCTATCAATGAATAAGAAGGCATGGTGTATAAGTGACACTAACAAAATGCGTAAATCGGGACTTAGGGTTGCAGTGGGCCAATTCCGGCTTAAAAAATACTCTCACCTTATAACTGGTTTCGTCCCAGCCGCAGCCCCTGATGACGCGGCTGTCCGGCGGCATGCCGTTCATCTCGAACTCCACCACCTGCGAGATCTTCCTGCACATCGTGTCCTTGGGGCCGCAGGGCAGCCGCAGCGAGTCCGGCAGCTTGTCCATCAGGCAGCGCGAGTCGTTGTGGCTGTTGCACTGGTAGCAGTTAATTGCTAGCCCTACAAGACATTGAGAGGTGTAATTGCTATAGTTTTATCACTTATACCTTCCCTTAGGGTTGTAACAAGGGTTATAGCCACCGTCACCGATTTCGGTGTCGGTAGCCGATTTCATTGAAACCAGGCCAGCTACGCAGGAGTTATTTTATAGTGCCCAAATGTGTGCGATACACAAAGACACTCTCTGTTCCTTTTACTCTCATAACCCAGTGGGACGGTAAACCGACACGACTGGCGAGAGAACAGGCGCAGGACCGACTTTTTACATGCCCATCCGACGCATGGATCATCTTTCTTGTCAGACAATTACCGTTTTTACCGATATTTTTCGCTTATTCAAGCCCTGGTTACAGGTACCAGATAACGGAAATATATTTAATACTTTTATACTATAAACATATTTAAGATTTTTATTATATTAATAAACAAATTTAATACCCATCCATGACCCAGGAACACAGAAAACTTTTTGTTCCTTCGACAGGATTCGAAAATTAGAATTTTTAGGTAATTTGGTACACCCTCTCAATATGATCCGGAAAGAACTGGCTTACACTTACACTTATTGTACAGTTCTTCTAGTTTGAAGTATTGTGGTGTGTGTTTTATATGTAGGCAAATACTGAATTCTATCTATCTAGATACATAGATACTTGTCTTCATTTATTTTAACAACATCATGCTGAAATTGCGTATTTTAATTCACTAAACTTAGTGCCAATGTCACCAACACATTAAATTAATCCTTCATTAAATATCATGTTATCTCTCTCGTATTTCCTGTCAATGAATGAGAAGGCATGGTATTTTAACAAAACGATATCACCTACAAAATTTTGCGTTGGTGAAATCGGGACTTATTGCGTGTTTCACCAAGCAATGTTAAAGTTAATCCTTCGTTAAGTATCATATTGTTCCTCTCGTATTCCTATCAATGAATAAGAAGGCATGGTATTTTAACAAGCGTTAAAATACCGTAGCGTATAAGCGTTTTGCGTTGGTTAAATCGGGTCTAAGTCTCGATTTCACCAACGTATTTAACGAAGGATTAACTTTAACATTCCTTGGTGAAACACGCCCTTAGTCTAACTATTTTTAACTCATTAAGACTGATGAAGTAATTCGTAAAGACTGAGTTAAATAGTCAATAAAAAAAAGGTTTTAAGGAACTTTGCTCTATATAAGAGTATAATATTTCTTAATAAATCTTAATAAAATAAAACTTTAGGGTAGGTGTATGGGTCCCGTATATATATGTATGGGTCTCTATATATAGAGTTTATTGTGAAAGTGCTAACGCTGAAACAGTTACCTTTTTTAAATGATTATATGGGCAAATTTATGATGTCGGAGCATTTCTCATAGAAACATGAAAGTCAAAACTAAGTCTTTAGAGCTAGTAAACTCTACATAGTAGACACACCTACAATCCCTAAAGTATTATCACTCTTTTATTTTACACCTATAGTAACCTACCAATGTATATTAGAAATTTTATGTATAATATTGTACCTTTTTTAAGCAAATAAATGGTTCTACTCTATAATATGTTCTACTTGCATCATATACGTAGAACATAAAAGTTTATGTAATGTTGTTTACGTAATAGTTTGAATATGTATTGCTAAGAATCGTTTAATGCCCGCGAGTAGCTAACTATACTAGGACTGAAGGTAATTTAACTAGTTATTGTTGGTTTGTACTTTGTAGTTAGTCCTATTCTTCAATTTGCGAACAGTTATTGTATAACTATTTACTAGTTTCTACTGGACAAATACCTTTAATGTGGTTATAGTTTATAATATAGTAGTAGAGTCAAAATCTAAGGGTTTAAAAATAATGTTGTAGCCTCAACATCTACAAAACATATTTAAAAAAACGAATTTGTGATTCTGAAAATCCAATTCTATCCAGCATTTTAAACAGTGAATTGTAATCCAAAATATTATATCTACTGCTTTTGTCTAAATAGTAAGTGTGTGTTATAAAATAACATGAACATTGAACACTTTATAGCTACTGCATAAAAAAGTTTTGTAACCTAACTTTTGACATTTGCTCATTGCAAGATTTAATCTGGATTCCCACAATTTGGCACATAAAAAAAAGAAATGTCAACCGCTAAAATTTTCAAGTTCCTCATCTCTACATTAAAACTGACTAAAAGTAATATTGCGTTTATGAAAAAATAAATGATGATGAATGATATTTCACGAGTCGCACACAAACCTTGGTGTAGTAAACTAAAAACCGCCAAAACTAAGAGCGCGACCGCCGCCATTTTGTCCATCTGTCAGTCCTGTTTTCGCCGGTTCTCACTGCTCCGTACCGCGCGCGTGGCTATCGTCGACTGAATGGGCGAGGCGAGGTTAGGTGTTTAGATATCTGATTCTACTCTACTTATCCAATTGAAGTATCGAATTAGCGTTAGGTATTTCATTGTCGTGGCTATCTGCCGGTAGCTGAACGTAATTGGTTCGTTCAAGAAATAGGTCAAGTTGTACTAGATTTGTATTTCATGATTTTCCGGATTATTTACATCCTATATACTATTACACTCACAAGTCACATTCCTGTAAAAAATTATCAAAACCCAGAACTTTTGAATATATGCTTTTCAGGAAACATTTTTCCGTCAGTGGCTGTTTGTCCAGGTACCAGCTGCAGCACAGTCTTGCAGTAATGACTCCCAGTGAATTACACATGAAACATTTCACCTGGAGCGATGGAAGTCCAATCTGCATTTGTCGTGGCCGTGGTGTGGTCGTGCTGTGACCTTGCTGTGGCCGTGCTATAATAATAATAATAATAGCTCCCCTCACCGATTTCGGTGTCAGTAGCCGATTTCATTGAAACCAGGCCAGCTACGCAGGAGTTGTTTTATAGTGCCCAAGTGTGTGCGCAATACACAAAGACACTCTCTCTACCTTTTACTCTCATAACCCAGTGGGACGGTAAACCGACACGATTGGCGAGAGAACAGGCGCAGGACCGACTTACATGTCCATCCGACGCATGGATCATCTTTCTTGTCAGACAATCAGGTGCAGCCTGCAATCTGCATTGTCCTAACTAAACTTGAAAACAACATTATTCTCGATTGTGTCGGGAGTAAGCCTGCTGAATAACTTTGAGACAAGTCTGTTTCGATTATTAATGTGAAAGTTTGTGAGTGTGGATGTTTACTCTTTCAACCCCGCTGGTGGAACCTTTATACCCTACCTCCATACATACCATCCGGGAAGTTAGAACATTCTAAAATACTTACTGCACTATCAGTTTCTATATGAAAATAAATAGTTTTAAGACAAGTCTAATATTATTATGCTAATTATTATTAATTTGAAAGCTTATAAAGTTGGATGAATGTTATTAATAAACTCAAATATGAAACGGATGTTAAAATTTGGTATGTTATTAATTTAACCTCTGGATTAAAACTACTTTTTATGCCGAAAAGGAAAATGCTATTGTGGGTATTTACATATGAGGGGAAAGATAGTTTTAAATAACACAAAATTCAATACACTAATAACTAGAGCTCGTTGATATGTTTTTGGTAATAGGTTTCGTAACAAAATGCTTTATAACATGTTATGGACTTTTTTGCCAACTTTACATAAGTATCTTTTTAAGCAATCAGGAGGTTGTGTAACCTCGCCAAGGTGACCTGAAAAGGTCGCGGTAACCGCTGAAGACAGCTCGCAACTGGTACAGCTTGAAACCGATATTATTCCGGGGCCGATGATTTTATTGTGACTAAATGAACAGTTATTAAAGTTTACATTAATATACACATTTTTTAATCTTTCATGTCAATTTTTATTCGTTATCATTACAAAATTACATAAATAGGATGGGATGATTGAGATAAACCATTCGAAAACTGTTTAACCCGATTTCACAATAATATTATGAGGCCTCTGTTGTTCAGTGGGTTAGACTTAACAGCTTGCAAAGGGTTCAATCCTCGCGTTGTTACAATAATAATGTTGTTTTCAAGTAGTTAGGACAATGCAGGCTGATCACCTGATTGTCTGACAAGAAAGACGATTATTGGGTCGAATGGGCTTGTAAAAAATTGATCCTGCGTCTGATCTCTCGCCAGTCGTGTCGGGTATCCGTCCCACTGAGTTATGAGAGAAAAGAAAATATATAGATTGCTCTTGTGTATTTCGTACTTAGGCACTATAAAATAAGTCCTGTGTCGCTCGCCTGGCTACAATGAAACCATCAATCGGTTTGAGCTATTATTAATATTATACTAGCTGTCCCTTGAACTTTGTACTTGACGCACCAACAGCAATGCCCCCTACCGGTGCATACTTAAACCTTCCTCGAGAACTACTCTATCCATTGGTGAAAATAGTTTGAAGATGAGTAGGCTGATTATGTATTCCGCAACAGCAATTCGACAGGCGTAAATTGTACAAACGTATACGCTTGGCAGCGATTTTATACACAATTGTACAATTTCTGTGTCTCGCAACATAAATTGTACAATATCGCTGTCAAACATATGGGTACACTTGACAGCGATATTGTACACAATTGTACAATTTACACCTGTCTTGCGATATACATAATCAGCGATGTCTTCGAGTTTATCGCGAACAGACATACGCGGCGGAGGACTTTGTAGTATAATAATTAAGTAGGGATGTATATTGTACCTAATTACTACAGGTCACAACAATTTACACAACAGAACAATATAAAACTAGAACAATTGTAGTAATTACATTGCAGGTTCAATCAACTAGCTGCAGCAGGAAGTCTGCCCCTAATTCACCTGCACTTGTCGGGCTTGTGGCTGGTGGGATCTGGATTTTTAGTTTTATGCGTACACAATAAGTGCTGGAAGGCTCAGGAGCGAGACGACGAGAGCGAGCAGGAACATTTTACAACTGTGTATTCGTAACCTTATCGTAAATCAATGAATGAATGATCCACCAAAGCGCAAGGTATACCTCGGATTAATAACGTAATTAGCATAGAAAGTGGGCTATTTAACCGACTTTCGAAAAATGGAGTTTTCAATTCGGCCCTTTTTTCTTTGTTTCAAGTGTCGAATCTGCTCTTGCAAGTGACATTTGTATTAGCTGTAAAAAAATGGGGTGTCATCGACATGCCAGGGGCCTTACTCTCCAAACTGATTCGAATTTGATTCAGATTCGACTCTCGTCCTCCCGTTTAGTTTTACGTTTGATTATTCTGATTTTCAGTCGATTGATATGGTCGGGAGCACAAAAAGTTACGATCTAACGATCTCCTTTATCCTGGTTAGTTTCAAAGCAATCCACTAAATAAAACACCAAAAGCCGTTGATATTGAACTGATTCGATTTTCGATTGTGTCGGGAGTAAGAATAAGCCTTCCCGCAGTCCGCACTAAACATCTGTAAGGCATTTAGAGTTTTTATATATTTTTTAACCGACTTCCAAAAAAAGGAGGTGGTTCTCAATTCGTCTGTATGTTTTTTTTTTTATGTTTGTTACCTCAGAACTTTCGCCTGGGTGAACCGATTTGGTTAATTTTTTTTTATTTGAAAGCTGATGCTTCCCGTTTGGTCCCATTGTCACCAAAGTGGTGACCTGATGATGGGATCCATGAGGAATCGAGGGAACTCCTCAAAATTTATATGGAAACATATATCGATTTTGATTTTTTCTGAAGTAGCCCAAGCATATGTTACCAAATAGTAAGATTTTGCACCATATCCTGGACCTAAAGTACTGAACAGAACTTCTGAGTCCTTAAAGATACACGTTTGAAGATTTCAGCGTTGTTTAAAGAAATGTAAGCATACGCCACTACGTCAATTACAGTGTTGTACCAGTGTTTACTAAAGTGGTGACCTGATGATGGGATCCGTGAGGAATCGAGGGAACTCCTCAAAATTTATATGGAAACATAATATATCCATTTTGATTTTTTCTGAAGTAGCCCAAGCATATGTTAAGTACCAAAAAATACCAAAGTACCAAAAAATAAAACCAAATAGTAAGGTTTACACCATATCCTGGACCTAAAGTACTGAACAGAACTTCTGAGTCCTTAGAGATACATGTTTGAAGATTTCAGCGTTGTTTAAAGAAATGCAAGCATACGTCAATTACAGTCGAACTTGGTCTCATAGTTATCAAAGTGGATGGTTTCGTGAGGAATCGAGGGAACTCCTCGAAATTTATAGGAACACTCATAGTAATTTTGTATTTGTTTCAAGTAACATGAGCATATCCGACTAAATACAAACATAATTTTGAATCAACTATCAAGGCATACCACATATATATCAGAAACAGGCATACAGGACTGCTTAGTCTTTGAAGATATACGTTTGGAAATTACGACATCGCTTATAGTTAGTACTGCAAGCATATGACACTATATCAATTACAGTAGGTACTCAACATCACCTCTTTCTCCACCAGATAGTAGGTATCCATATATACCATCATAACAATATGACGAAATAGGTAAATATTTAAAAGGGAAAAAATTGTTTTAAGCCAAATAAAAAAATGTAAATCGACTAAAAATAATAAAAAAGTTATATAGAAATCATATTCAGTTTGGCTGGTACCGACTTTGATATTATTAAAATTTGTATATCATTTTATAGTCGATCAACTTGATATGTATATAACGGAGGTGCGGTATTTTGTGGGCGTGTTGATTGTTTTGTATCGTCAGGAAATAATAGGCCACATATACAGTACCGGTATATTGTTCGAAATATAACAAGGTTGCACTCTAAAATATTAACTCAGGGCATGGATGCAAATGGATAACGATCAGAAACGCGGAGAGTTCTGCGCTCACGTCCGTTCCGTCTGACACCCCACTGTTATGTGTGTCAACCGAGCATAGACCACTCCCAAGCCATGACAGCTGTCATAGCTTGACGTTTCGTAGACAGATGACAGCTACAGGTGACATGTTGCACGACTGAAGCGCCATCCCGCCGACACGGCCATCCTGCCGCATCACACGTCCTCGTGTGTGCCTGAAAGAGACACATACTACCAGTAGCCTTTGCCATCCCTCGGTCATCTCTGACCAATAAAACGTAGTCACTTTAACATCAAATTTATTACAACTCTTTTAACTTAGCACATTGATCACAAACTATGTTCACTGATATCAAACTATGTCCACTAATTACATAGTGCTTTTGTAAATCAACATCGAAGGATATCTGAAGTTCAAACTTTAAATCAAATCATTATTACGCAATGAACACATGTCGCGATTCCATACAGTTTACACCACACATAACCCCTCTCTCGACCATTATGCCATCCATTGCCTCCAAATGCCTCATTATGCTATCCAGTGCCTCCAAATGCCTCATTATTCTATCCAGTGCCTCCAAATGCCTCCATCAACCATTGAGACCATGTGCCTCCATCAAACACATAAGCAAAGTACAATGCCTCCATCGAGCATTGGACTATGTGCCTCCATCGAACTCATAAGAGAACAATGCCTCCATCGGGCACTGTCCCCGCCTCCAGCGTAGCCGAACTTAATCACGCGATGTGCCAGAAACTGACACAGTTACATGATCATCTCTTTGATCAACTAACTCTTCTACAACCAACTGACCTTCAGAGCATCCTTCTCAGTCTATCATGAGCAAACTTGTATGTCCTCTTAGAATCTAACGCCTTTAGCAAGTATCGATCCCCATCTAGCGACTCAATGTTTATTCATCATCGAAATGAATATTTCGTGAATAGGCTTCAAACAAGACTGTACCAAATTTTCACACTACAGTCAAGAGATAAACAATTACGCTCACCAGATAAATTTTGTTTCGAATTTGATACTTCAACGAAGTACAGACTACAGAGCGGAAAGTCCTAGCCGTCGCGCCGCCGCGCCGCACAGCACCACCCGCCGCGCTCCGTCGCGTCGCCGCGTTGCGTTGCGTCGCGTCGCTAGCATTGCTCGAACACCCAACCTCCATCTGTACACAAAATTAAACAGCACAAAAAAATGTCCAGACTATGTAAAATTAAGTTCTTTTTGGGTTTCCTTATCGGTGAGGAGTCAGAGAAAGAATAGCAGCTTTCATCAACCATCTTTCCCGTGCCGTTAAACCGATGAGGGATACAAATGTCCAGAAGAGGACATCAAAAGCTATCGAGGTTAAAATATCGGGAATAACAATAAGATCAAAATCTAAAATCACTATGCAGTAACTTAATTTCATTTCCATTCATCGATCTAACTGATTGGATGAAGGAAAGCTATTACAGTATGAGTCACACAATAACAACTGATCAGGTTGTATTGTCCTTACCCAACTTGACATCAACATTTTTAGTTGTAGTGTCGCGGGAATCGAACCCACAACTCCAAAGTCGAGAGCCATGCTCAAAACCACTAGACCATGGAGGCGTTCATAATACCTAAAGACTCGCTAGTGCGTTTACAACCTTTTACAAAATCACCAAGTTTGCCGAAGCTAACTGAAGTCACTCAATGAACTTTCTAATCTTCCACCGCATCAGTGGACTGCCACGGCCTCTGAGACTCTTGGACCGTTGAGTGTGTGATGCCTTGTTCACCATTAGTTCCAGCTTACATACAGTAACTTCTGAAACATGAAATTAAAATGTGTTAATTCCATAAAACTCATATCACAAACAATATTATCCTGTTGGACGAATTTTAAACTATTCCATATCGCATAATGTTCTAAAAAGTAAAAGTCTGTTAAATCTGTAGGTAATATGTATTCCAAATTTACTTTAACAGATATTTTTATAGCCAGCTTAGGAATAAATAACAATGTACAAGACATTATTTAAAGATACTCTTTTTTTTTTTTCTTTGTTTTAAACTCACCAATGAAAATTACATTTAAGTATGTAGTTTCACACTACCTACTTATGTTAACCCTCAAGACCCCATGATCAATTTATTGATTTATTGACTACTCTTAAGATTTGTTGTAACTAGTGATTTGTCAAGCCCTCAGCACTTGACTTTAAAATGTACTTCACGTAGAAACTAAGGGATAACACATTAATTGCATCCCAAGATTAATTATGACCAAAGCTTTGTTTATTTAACACACATGTCTTGTTGTATTTTGTTTCAACTATTGTAAAGGCTCCCGATGGGGCCATTCGATCGTGGCATGAATTTCTGCTTGGTTGTGTCCCGACAGAAGATATCTTGTAAAAGCTCTGCCTGTTAATCCTAATTAAGTTTTAAACTTTAATAAGTTGTAACTTTAAATAAATTTTTAATTCTTTTTGAATCGTCTTTCTCGCTCCTACAAACTTGTCTACCTACTTACTATCATGTAAACAATATTTACAAAGAACATGTCAATGTTATTGTATAAGCCTGTTTGTTTACAACTTGTGCTCACCTGCATAAGACCTTTACTTGTTGTGTAATAATAATTATTATCATTAAAATCAAACTTTGATTTCTTCTTTATTAACTGTGTTGATTTCACTCTATTAATAAGAATATAGCTAGTATAATAACAAGTTTTAAAACTCACATAATTTAAGTATCAAAATACTGTAAGATCTTTTACTTTGAATCTCTTTTCTGTTACCAATACTGTGATTATAAAACCAGACTAATTCTGAACTTTACAATGAAATAAGTAATGATACTCATACTACCAGTTCACATCTTTGCGAAGCAAGTAGAATAGTCCATAAGATACACAATGCTCATCTGCGTTGGTTGGTTACCCAGCAAAGCTCATTCTATGCATCGGGCAAGCATGCAAGCTATGCAAGGCTATGCATCGTCCAGTCCAGCATTATCCCAATGTATTGTCCATCTACAAATAAAACAAAACAGCAATACAAACGAACACTAAACTTTAAAGTTTATTTAGATTTTTGGGCAAGCAATTTCATGGAAACTTTGAAATTGTATTTACTTTGAAGGCTTCCAAATTATAACGAGGGATAAAAAGATTGCTACCACCTGTTACCAAAGCCATCAAGCTTATAACCAAGACCTGTCGTTGACTAGCCACGTCAATCTTGTCATATTATCGTGGTTCTATTGTAAATCGTCACGTTCCCATTGTCAATCGTCACATTCTCATTGTAAATCGTCACATTCCCATTGTCAGCACGTTACCATCGTCAGCAGCGCTGTCATCCCATCAATCGTCTTTCTGCTATGCATTATATACCATGCTGCCTTTGGTAGTGGAGGCTCCGTAATATAATCTGTTCCGTCTCAACGTGATCTGAATATCCGCAAGGCCATAATATCCAATCCAACAATTTGTAGGTACCCTGTAACCATCTATCTTGATTTTGCGGGTATATCCCAATTTCTGATAACGGAGGTGCGGTATTTTGTGGGCGTGTTGATTGTTTTGTATCGTCAGGAAATAATAGGCCACATATACAGTACCGGTATATTGTTCGAAATATAACAAGGTTGCACTCTAAAATATTAACTCAGGGCATGGATGCAAATGGATAACGATCAGAAACGCGGAGAGTTCTGCGCTCACGTCCGTTCCGTCTGACACCCCACTGTTATGTGTGTCAACCGAGCATAGACCACTCCCAAGCCATGACAGCTGTCATAGCTTGACGTTTCGTAGACAGATGACAGCTACAGGTGACATGTTGCACGACTGAAGCGCCATCCCGCCGACATATATATTATATATTATTATAATTTTTGCGCTGCTCTGGCGGTATCCCTACTCAGTCTACCCATAACTAAAAATCTTAAAATAAAATAATTTTAAACAAAAAAAAAACCGACTTCAAAAGGTAAACTAAAAAGCAGAAAATAAATTGACTTCGCACAAAGTAATACTTATTTTCATTTAGGTAAATAAATTTATTCTATAATTTTGAAGTCGGTGCCAAGTAAGTACTTCAACAACCTTACTACAATATCAAATTACTAAATACCTATATGTGGGCACACATCACAAAAAACAGTATCAGAAAAAAATATACAACTAACTATTACCTATATATTATGTACCTACCAAAGTACTGGCTTACAAACTAATATTAAATTAAAACAAATTATGAAAGAACGCTGAACTTGGCACCGACTTCAAAATTATAGAATAAATTTATTTACCTAAGTGAAAATAAGTATTACTTTGTGCGAAGTAAATTTATTTTCTGCTTTTTAGTTTACCTTTTAAAGACGGTTTTTTTTTTGTTTAAAATTATTTAATCTAAATATATATTCTATATATACCTATATATAAGTATATACTAATATTATTAAGCGGAAGAGTTTGTTTGTTTGTTTAAACGCGCTAATCTCAGGAACTACTGGTCCGATTTGAAAAAATATTTTTTATTGATTAGTCCATTAATAGAGGAAGGCTTTAGGCTATATAACATTACGCTGCGATCAATAGGAGCGAAGTGTCAGTGAGAAATGTTGCAAAAACGGGGAAATTATTCACATTTGGGGACTGTCGTTGCGTGCGTCGGATGGGCATGAAAAAGGCGGTCGTGCGCCGGTTCTCTCGCCATTCGTGTCGGTTAACCGTCCCACGTGGGCTATGAGAGTAAAAGGAGGAAAGAGTGGTTCTGTGTATTGTGTACTCACTTGGGCACTATACAACAACTTCTGCGTAGCAGGCCTGGTTTCAATGAAATCGGCTACCGACACCGAAATCGTTGAGGGGAGTTATAATTATTAGTAGACAGAATATTTCTGTACAAGCTATCCCCTGCACACCTGATGCTGCTGATTGCCGCGTAGATTGGTGACGCCACCCGCAACGAGCTCCATCCTGTAGCGGCGCAATTGGCCACCAGGAAGACAGGACTCCGTGTACTCCGGCGTATCTTAGACACGAGGAAATGAGGCATTTAGTTAATAATATCAATGGAGAAACCCCACGTATATGTGGTGTCGTGGTAAGTTTGTATACAGTTTGTAAAAAGAACAGTCACTATCACTTTGAGATACGATTATACTACCTTTCCTCATTTTGGATTTTTTTAATTGTTAAAAACTAAAAAAAAAATTTTTCTTTTTACACCCGTTTTATTAGATGGATTATGGTGTCAGTTTAATTAAAACAAGGCCAGCTACGTATTCTATAGTGCACAAGAGTGTACGCAACAGAAAATATTTTTTCCTTTAAAGTACAATAAAGAGACTGGGGACGGACCGACACGACTGATGAGAAATCAGGCGCAAAAAAAGTACGGTTCCTGCAGGATTGCGCGTTATAAGTAGCGGAATACATTCTAGTAGTTTGATATAAGTACAAAAGGTTCGGGGTATAAAAATAAATAAATAATACAAATAAAAAAGATTTAATTCAAAATGAAAACATAAAGTTTGTTTTTTGGAGGTCAATTTTGAAAATAAATTACAATTACAGTTACCAGTTGCCACCGGTTCGGAACCCTATATTAACTGTTGTTAGAGCTCAGGTCCTGCTAAAGTTTAGCATTGAACTATAAATAGTCGCGGTTAGAGGACTTCTCGACTCTTGTCCAAAGATTGACATTATTTTTAGACAATAGTGACCATAAGACGTGGCATGAGATGTCATAGACGTAGCACTGAGAATTTGAGTGCCACGTGTTAAGGCTGAAATCATAACAGTTTTTATCATGTAACTAGCTGCCCCGTGCCCACTTCGTTAAGCATAAAAAAACCGTTTAAACATTCCTTGGACTTCCACGAATACTTCAAGACCAAAAATATCCGAATCGGTTCAGCCGTTCTCGAGTCTTAGCGAGACTAACGAACAGCAATTCATTTTTATATATAAGAAAGACTAGCTGACCCTTGCCCACTTCGTTGAGCATAAAAACAGTTTATGATGAAATTCAACTAAAAAAAATAACGCGGAACCCACAACGCGGAACCCACAACCCGGGAACCCGCAACGCGGAACCCAGAACGCGGAACCCACAACCCGGGAACCCGTAACCCGCAAGGAAAACAAAATTCTAGATGAACTAGATGAATCTAGAGATGTGAATGAAAAAAACACGTTATTTTCGTTTATTCTTAGCAACTGGAACACACTACATATAGTTCACACATTCGACCTGTAGTCCTGTAGTCGCTAGTTATATAAGGTACAGTCCCCTGGCGTATATTTAGAGTCGCGACTGATTGCGGACGCGCGCTTCCTCTCCCCGGAGCAGGTGGCCTGTTGTCAGGTAGTTCTCAACATCAGCACTGCGTGCTCTAGCACAAGCGATACATATAATAATCATAATATACACCAAAATCGTACCATATACGACAGCTATCGTTGATCACATATAAAAAGTTACGTTTGATTTGACCAACCCCCTCTTTTTACACGCTTTATATTAGCTTCACTTGTATGTTTGTAACCGACTCCTTTAAGCGCCATTTTGACCCACTTTAAACGGCCGGATTTCATTAAAACTAGTTTGATAAAAATATTTCATTATTAAAAAGAATTAAATCATGAATGGAAAAATGTTTAAATTTTTTCGTTGGTTTCAAATCAATCGTTAGTGTCGCCAAAAGTTGAGCACGGCCGGGCTGATTTGGGTTTGGTTTAAAAATATGTAAGAATTACGAGGAAGATGTCATGTGATAATGCAAGGAGCATACCTGAAGCAAATAATACGATTCGGCCTCGTAGCAGCTATGACGCCCAGTACTGGACATAACCCTACCAAAGAATATCATGGGGTAGCTGCCTATACTAGCCACGATTAGTAGGCAAGTTGGGTAGTAGGTTTGGGTACGACCACGGCTCTACCTTGACCATATCTGTACTTATGCATATCTGGATTTCAAATTGAATTATTTTTCTTGTTTCAGCCTTTTTAGACCCCTTTTTTGCGAAGCCGGGTTATAGTTTTTTTAACTTTTATTTTACATTTTTCTGTTTCCACATAAACTAACTATAACTTTATATTTTTTTACTAAACTAACGTTAAATTAACACATAGAAAGTAAATAAACAACTCCTAGATACTATTTGTACGACCGCATTTTAAACGTTTATTTTGAATTTAACAATAAAATATAATAATTAATTAAAAAATAATATAATATTTAAAAATAATATTTTTAATGAGTTTTTTGTGTTATTGATAATAAATTTTTAATTAAAAAATTTAATACATATTTGTAGTGTGCCAAGACCTATCTTTTGATACCAAACACAATACAATTATCAAAATTTTTTTTTTGAGATAGTTTTTGAGGTATAATTTTCAAAATCCAAAATTTTTCGAAAAATTATATAGCCTATGTTACTCGCGGGACTGCTACGAATCGATTGACACCTTATTTATTAAAATCGGACCAGTAGTTTAGCCGCTACGAGGGAACATACATACATACATACAAACATACATACATACATACATTCATACATACATACATAGACTGCCAAAATCATTACCCTTCCTTTTGGCTGCGCCGAAGTCGGGTAATAATCATTGATCTGTTTAGTCTCGCTAAAACTCGACAATGGCCGACGAATCTGAACAGCTGTTGAATTGGAGCCCACTCAGGTGTACGATCGCGGCTTAGTACAATACCGATACCACGATCCAATAATAATAATGCAATAATGCCTCCCACACCGATTTTGGTGACGGTGGCCGGTTCCATTGAAACCAGGCCAGCAGGAGTTATTTCTTAGTACCCAAGCGTGTGCACAATACACAGTAGCACTCTCTCTTTCTTCACTCTCGTAGGCCAGTGAGACGGATAACCGACACGACTGGCGGGAAATCAGGCGCAGGATCTTTTTACATGCCCATCCGACGCATGGATCATCTTTCTTGTCAGACGATCAGGTGATCAGAGTGCATCGTCCTAACCAAACTTGAAAACAACATTTTTTGCTACGTGTACGGTGCCATACCAAATTTCATATAAATCCGTTCAGTAATGTAACAAACATCCATCCATACTTACAAACTTTCTTGTTTATAATATTAGTGAGATCTACAAGGTCTAAAAAAAATACTTAAGGGCGTATATGTCCCTCAATAGAGTTTACTGTGAAAGTACTAGGGCTGAAATACTTACTATTGACTTTCATGTTTCTATGAGAAATGCCTCAACATCATAAATGGGAAACCATACAATAGTTTTGTAAAAAAGTAACTCTTTCAGCGCTGGTACTTTCACAGTGAACTCTATATACGGGACCCATACACACCGTAAATTATTATCACTCATTAATATTACAGCCTGTATACTGACGACTGTATACGAGAAAATATATAAAAATGAAGTATATACTTATAATAAAACTCTAGAGAGGTCAATTTTGTACATTAAATATTTTTTCAAAATTCTTATTGGAGGATGATTGGTGATCGATACTGATGCCAAAAATGCAATCAATAAATTTTTTGTCTGTCTGTCTGTCTGTACGTGCACGCATGGAACAAAAACTACTGAACGGATTTTAACCAAACTTAGTACGATTGTAGTCCATACTCCTGAGCAGGTTATAGGCTATAAAACATAACGCTGAGACACATAGGAGCCGAGTAGTGACGATAAATTTGAAGTAAGTCGGACGAATTTCGACGCGTGTGGACTGCGTGGGTGTGCGGTACGCGCGGGGCGATCGCTTATCTACCTACACAGTACACAGCGACGCAAAGCAATAGAAAACAGTATTTTTAACCGACTTTCAAAAAAGGAGGAGGTTTCTCAATTCAACCGTATATATGTTTTTTTATGTTTGTTCGCGGATATCTTCGTCGTTTATCAACCGATTTTAAATATTTTTTTTGTGTTGTGTAGGGTATAATTCAAATTTGGTCCCATTGTTACCAAAATGGTGACTTGATGATGGGATCCGTAAGGAATCGAGGGAACTCCTCAAAATTTATATGGAAACATATATGGATTTTGATATTTTCTGAAGTGGTCTAAGCATATGTTATAAAACAGTAAGGTTTTACACCACATACTAGACCTAAAAGTACTGAACAGAACTTCTGAGTCCTTAGAGATACATGTTTGAAGATTTCAGCGTCGTTTAAAGGAATGCAAGCATATGCCACGACAATTACAGTCGAACTTGGTCTCATAGTTATCTAAGTGGAGACCTGATGATGGCGCCGTGAGGAATTGAGGAAACTCCTCGAAATTTATGGGGACACTCATAGTAATTTTGTATTTGTTTCGAGTAACATAAGCATGTCCGACTCAAAACATAATTTTAAAGCACTATCAAGGTAATATCACTACTGCTTAGTCTTTGAAGATATACGTTTGGAAATTTCGACATCGCTTATACTGCAAGCATATGCCACTATATCAATTACAGTAGTCGTCACCACCCCTGTCTTCACCAGATAGTAGGTATCCATATATACCATCATAACAATTAACAATATGATTGAATTAAACCTTTTATGCAGCGCATGAAAGGTTGTGTGAATTGTTTGTTTGTTTGAATTCTTTGTGTGAATTCTTTTTTTGTTGGATAGTCCATTTATAGAGGAAGGCTTGAGGTTATAGGTTATAGGTTTAAATATAATATCACGCTGCGACCAAAACCAGTCGGGCGTCGTCGTCGCCCGACGCTGCGAGCGACGCCGACGCCCGACACCACGACGCCAACACCCGACGCCGCGACGTTGACGCCCGACGCCGTGACGCCGACACCCGATGCCGCGATGCCCGACGCCACGACGCCGACGCCGCGATGCCGACGACGCGACGGCGACGCCCGATGCACGACGCCGTGACGCCGACACCCGATGCCGCGACGCCGCGACTAAAACCTAAAATGCTTAATGTACGGTTTCATTTACAACAAATGTATCAAACAGTGTTTTAAGTAGCAAATTCTGGTTAATAAGTAGTGGTTAAGTTGTGGTTTAGAGGACACACGCCGACGCCCGACGCCCGATGCCGCGACGCCGACGCCCGACGCCGCGACGCCGACGCCGACGCCGCGACGCCGACGCCCGACGCCGCGACGCTGACGCCCGACGCCGCGACGCTGACACCACGACGCCGACGCCCGACGCCGCGACGCTGACGCCTGACGCCGCGACGCCGACGCCCAACGCTGCGACTCCGACGCCGCGACGACGACTCCCGATGCCGCGACGCCGACGCCGACGCCCGACGCCACGACGCCGACGCCGCGATGCCGACGACGCGACGGCGACGCCCGACGCCGCGACGCCGACGCCCGACGCCGCGACGCCGACGCCCGACGCCGCGACGCCGACGCCCGACGCCGCGACGGCGACGCCCGACGCCGCGACGCCGACGCCCGACGCCGCGACGCCGACGCCAGACGTCGCGACGCCGACGCCGACGCCCGACGCCCGACGCCGCGACGCCGACGCCCGACGCCGCGACGCCGACACCCGACGCCGCGACGCCGACGCTGACGCCGCGACGCCGACGCCCGACGCCGACGCCCGACGCAGTGACGCCGACACCCGACGCAGTGACGCCGACACCCGACGCAGTGACGCCGACACCCGACGCAGTGACGCCGACACCCGACGCCGATGCCGGACGCCAAGACGCCGACGCAGACGTCATGACGCCAAGGCCACGACGCCGACGCCCGACGCCGCGACGCCGACGCCCGACGCCCGACGCTGACGCCCGACGCCGCGACGCTGACACCACGACGCCGACGCCCGACGCCGCGACGCTGACGCCTGACGCCGTGACGCCGACACCCGATGCCACGACGCCGCGACGCCCAACGCCGCGACGCCGACGCCGCGATGCCGACGACGCGACGGCAACGCCCGACGCCCGACGCCGCAACGCCGACGCCCGACGCCCGACGCCCGACGCCGCGACGCCGACGCCCGACGCCGCGACGCCGACGCCGACGCCCGACGCCGCGACGCTGACGCCCGACGCCGCGACGCTGACACCACGACGCCGACGCCCGACGCCGCGACGCTGACGCCTGACGCCGTGACGCCGACACCCGATGCCACGACGCCGCGACGCCCAACGCCGCGACGCCGACGCCGCGATGCCGACGACGCGACGGCAACGCCCGACGCCCGACGCCGCGACGCCGACGCCTGACGCCGCGACGCCGACGCCCGACGACGACTCCCGATGCCGCGACGCCGACGCTGACGCCCGACACCGCGACGCCGATGCCCGACACCGCGACGCCGATGCCCGACACCCCGACGCCGACGCCCGACGCAGTGACGCCGACACCCGACGCAGTGACGCCGACACCCGACGCAGTGACGCCGACACCCGACGCCGATGCCGGACGCCAAGACGCCGACGCAGACGTCATGACGCCAACGCCACGACGTCGACGCCGCGACGCCGACGCCACCACCCCTGTCTTCACCCGATATTTTTATTTATTAGTTTTTATGCTAGGTACGACTTGGGTTTTTTCTTTCTTTTGGACTTTTGTTATTTTGCCGTATAAAAGCAGTTAGTACTTTAACCGTAAAGTCCCAAAGTAGGCTACATTTTTGTTAGGGTAGGTAATTAATAAATAAAAAACCGGGCAAGTGCGAGTTGGAATTGCGCACCGAGAGTAGACCGCCGACGCCGAAAAATTTGGCGGTCGGCGCCAGCAACGCAGAGTCGGTGTGAAAACGATCATCGTCTGCAGTCGCTGCGGCGTCTTCTTTTGCCTATGTACGTCTAATACCGTATATAAAGAAGCTTTACTATAAATTAGTGATTTTAAATATCCAAACGACAGTGTTCATAAACTAAAAATGTATTTAAACTGCTGCCCTAAATCACTTTTCCACACGTACGAAGTCGCGGGCACAGCTAGTTATGAAATATATGAATACGCCGAGCCGAGTCTTCGCGTCGCCTCATCGGAAGCATAGGATACTGCAATCTCCTCACAGAGAAACTACCAGTTCACCAGTTCCTGTCTAGTCACTTGATGGAAAGTGTCCTAACCCAATTCTGTCAGTTAACTCAGGAATTCGCCCAGACGAACAGGACACTCGAGGCATTTATTAATGTTTCCTCTGTTCAAATCCGATGAAAACCAGATGGTGCTTTGTTACTTTATCACTGTAGGAGCTATAAGACCAGGTATGCTGTCTCCTCCGTCAGTCCGTCTCTAGCTCTAGTCGTTTAAACTATTAATATTAAATTAAAATAGTAAATACATTAATAAATACGAAGTAATTTCAACGAGTGTTGTCGAAAAACTGAATATTGTGAAATAAATAATAAAGCGCCTGAATATTTTGCTTAGCAAAGACGAGTAATCGTAAAATAAAAAAAATAAGTAAAGATTAATCTTTAACAGGTGTAAAAATGATTTCAAGGAGTAACTACGCTTCGCTGGTTGTGTTCGTTGTTATGTACATAAAATCATGTAAGTACCTACAATATTTACTATTAATAAGACTAATTCTTATGTCGACGATTAAATTTTTAAAAAAATGTTTTTACTTGACTGACTGCTAAGAAGGATACTGCTTAAGATTTATACTTACTTGTCAAATTGAAGAGACATTATAATTCAATTAAACCCTTCATCGTTTTTATATTTTTTTTTAGTCTTTTTTACTCTACTATGGCGGATCAAAAAGGAAGGCTCATGATTTTGACAGTCTCTATAATATGTATGTTTGTTCCACCATATCGCCTAAACTACTGGTCTGATTCTAACAAATTACTCATCATTAGATTCGCAATAATAAAAGTAACATAGCCTATAAAATTTACGTAATCTTGAATTTTTATTCAAACTAGTTTTTCAGAAAAATTGTACAAAGTTAGAGATAGATATTATGTTCATAATCAACTTAAAGGTAGTTTGAGTGGCTCAGATTGAATTAAGTTTGTGGTTGATAGAGATTTATATAGCACAAGTGTAGCGTCTTTCATTGACTCTACACACTTTTATTTGATAAGTTTGAAATGAAAATAGAGTTGCCGATACTAAAATAAAGATTGATTTATTGAACCCTTGATATGATCAATAATGGTCATGGTCTACCATCCCACACAATCCATGTTTAATACAAAAAAATTGCAATAGATGTCACTACTATTAACGTCTATAAATTATAAAATGTAAATATGGGGAATTAGGTACAAATATTGACATTAAAATAAAGATAAGCATATTTTTAAGCATAAGCTAAATTCAACTCCTTAATTAAGAATAAGATACCAAACGAAATTAGTAATAAGTATAAATAGTGGCTAGCGCCACTATGGCGGTTTCCGGAATGTGCCTGGACTTCACCCTTTATCTATTAGAAATCGAAGAATACAAAAATAGCCAGTCGAATTGCCAGTTTTAGGGTGATACCATGTGTCTCTGTTTTATATACTCACTTTGTGATATGGTCAAATGAACCAGTGTGCGAGCACACTCGAATGCGCGATCGCCTTGATTGATCCGAACGTACTGATTTATATTTAATAAGTAAAGTAATTAATTATGCTCGTGTCACAAACCGCTGATTTCTAAAACCTAAAATGCTTAATGTACGGTTTCATTTACAACAAATGTATCAAACAGTGTTTTAAGTAGCAAATTCTGGTTAATAAGTGGTGGTTAAGTTGTGGTTTAGAGGACACTCGGTTTAGAGGTGAGACCAGCGATGCGTACGCGGACTTATTCCGGAACATGGTTCAGTAATTAAACATGAATTAAACACTTACAGAGGACAAGTGCGATTAGCGGCGGCACCATCAAACGCACTTGTAATAAACACGACGACTTATTCTTGAATAATATATTTCTGCGGTGATATCTTTATATGGAAGGGTATACAGATTTGTTATGTAACGCGTTACGGCGCCAGTCAAGTCAAGTTTTGTTTAAATATTTATTATGTATGTACTAAAAAGGTTTTGCATTGTTCGCTGATTTATTATTTCATCGGATTTCCTGTGAAAATAGTTGGCTGTGACATTTTTTAGGTCAATATACGCCCCCTAGAATGTAACGTGGAAATCCGTAGTGTAAAGCTAGTCACGTTTTTCGGAAGAATTAAGGTTACAAGAGCCCTAATGGCTTCAACAATGCTTCGTCGGACTTAGGCTTTGTGCGTCGAGTGATTGCTAATCTAGACATTAGGGATAGTCATTGCTAGGTTATAGGTTTTAAACATATGACGACTATTTTAGGGATTAGTTTTACTCCAAATGCCTACCTACCTATCTGGCTTCCTATATTCCGTAGGCTGATCATGTATCTTGGAAAAGCAATTTGACAGGCGTAAATTGTACAATAATTGTGTATAATATCGCTGTCAAGTTTGTGGGTGTCTATTTGCAAACACACCCGGGGGCACGCAAAAGCTAATGTCGTCGCTTTGGCAATAAAGAAACCATAAGACTGTAGGTTATATCTGTATTTTTGTAAAAAAAAAAATTATAGTTGTAAGGCGTTATGTCAAAAACCTAGAACGAAAGGTAACTCTTTCATAGCAAGGCTTGGTGGCATCTGATCTTTGTTGATAATAAGGATTCTAACCTATCTAACGTAGTTGCTGGCACCGTAATATAATCAGCCTGTAGCCCAAGCAGGAACTAAGTTTTGTAAAATAATCGATTGTCAATTGAAGACATGAATAGATGAAGGTTGGTTGAATGGATTTTACACACTATATTGGGTATATGTATGTAAAATGTGGTAACGTATTAAGTAGGTACATTGATTCTAGAGTCCGACTCTTTAACTATATTAATAAACTTATGTACGGCGTATTCTAAAATGTTTAAGTGATAGTTTGAACTCAATTTTCTCCTTCATCCATTCACGTCTTCAGCGGTATTGCTGCTACGTGACTGTACTGAGCTACCAAAAGTCTGTTGGTAAACCTTTATCCTCAAAAAAAGGATATCTTATGGTACAGTTGCTACCCAGACATAACCACAGCCCTAGCTGGAGAGGTTCAACAAACTTAGCACAATGTCCTCATTTGTATTGTGGTACCAGAATAAGGATGTTGTTGTACTGACTGTCACTCCACTGCGCCGCTGTCGTCGACATGTTGCAATACGCGGTCCTCGTGTTTTTCGCGATTTACGTTGATTTCGGTGAGTTGTTATATCAGAGAATTATCTGTTTTTTAATTATGGACAAGGGAAATTACCGTCGCGATTTCTGGCATACAATTCCGTAATAAGGCTGCATTTTTCGAATATAAATAAAAAAATTATGGTATAAAAAACAACATAAAAATAATTAGAGTACATAAGATTTTGTATTCCTTTAACTCCGACCGAGTGAAGCCATCAGAGAAGTCCACTTTTCATTATCAGAGACATTAAAATAAAAGAATTCTCTAAATTATTTTCCATCAACGCGAATTACAGTTACAATTTCGAAACAATTGTAACTTAGTATTTTTACCGAAATTATTTTTGCATACTTATAATTTTATTATTACAGTGCCAATTTATAGTAATTATTTTTATACAGGCTGATTCTTGGGTCATATATTAAGCTGAATATATTATGAACCACGCATAGAGCATTTTTTGTTTTGGCACCTTATATTACCTACTTATACACCTACTTAATATAACCATAGATATAACTAAAAAAAATTAAAGGTCTAAAATGACCACAAGTAGTGAATCTTACTATGCTAGAGCTCGCTGGCTCTTAGTCTATACACACGAACGTACTGATCGTTGACCTAAGACCTGGCCAGGATTGAAACTCATCTGATTGTGACTTTCATGGATATCTTTTATCGCGATTTGTCGCGTTATGGTAAGTAATTTATATGAGGTGCCAAAACAAAAAAATGCTCTACGGGTCCTTCTCTTTACACTATATTCGGCTTGATAAACCACGAATCATTCTGTATAAATAGTTCTGAGCTGTTGCAACAAAAGAAATATCTTAAGTATTTTCTTTAACCATTTGAAGCTAAGCAAGATAGAGGCTAACGATGGTAAACGACAATAACTACCTATAAACTAGCATCGCCGCGAATACAGTAAAAAAACTATTTTTAAACATTTAAAACATTATTTATTGGTGTTCTGCTCCTAGTGGTCTTGATATAACGATAGATAGCCTTATCAATACATAGTATAAAACAAAGTCACTTTCGCTGTATGTCTGTCCGTATGTATGCTTAGATCTTTAAAACTACGCAACGGATTTTGATGCGGTTTTTTTAATAGATAGAGTGATTCTTAAGGAAGGTTTGTATGTATAATAAATGCATAATATAGTAGAGAAACACTGATAAATTTAAAGGTTTCTAATGTGATGTCGTAAATAAGCACGTTTTTTTGCGCTTATATTGCAAACGCTGGCTGAACCCTACGAGATAGACCAAAATAATGTACTACAGTATTGTTCACCTTAAAAAGTTCAACAAAAAAGTCCGCGATGGTATATGTCTATCTCTTAGGGATAACCCACCATAACCATTTTTATCCTTTACTAAAAAATGGTTATTTACGAAGTGATTTTAAACAATACAGCATTAATCCTTATCCAATTAAGTACCTTAAATAAATTGTGCATTTATTATAGATCAATATGCTTTTTACAGCATGTAATTTAAGCGAATATTACCGAAGATATTACAAATTTAAAATGCAGGGTCGTAGTTGTTTGCGCCGCGGCGGTACCGAGCCGCGGCCGGCCGGGGGTCGGGCGGCGCGTGCCTAACTTTTAACGTTGCAGGATTAGACGTGAGCGTTGAGTGTTTTTACATGGCCAATTATATGTCGCGCTGTCAAGAGTAACGTCTAAGCAAAACATGTTAGTATTGGATAATGACAAAAAAGCTGTGAACGTTGTGTATAAGGACATTCACTAGTAGGTATATTTTGCATTGCACCCGTGCGAAGCCGGGGCGGGTCGCTAGTATATTATATCGCAGTCATCTGATTGAATCTGCTTGTTTGATTACTACTAGCGCGGTCTTTTAATGGCGTCAAACAGCTCGTACAGCAATGTGTTGGTGTATTTTTTGATTTTACTTTGATGTGCGTTATTCTTCGAAAATAGTGCACATTCGGAAATTTTGAAGTTTAAAAATTTAATTCAATGAATGCGCCAGTAATTCAATCAAACAGCAGATTCAACCAGATGACTGCGACATATATGTAGCCTTCCTAAATCATTTTATACAAACCGAAAGAGTTGTTAGAAGTCTTTGAGATTAACACGATCCACAAACAAGCAAACATCTTTATAATATTCACATTGATAGACAGTGGCGAAGGCTGGTTATTCTTCAGAGCGAAGCCTTATCCTGTAGGTAGGAATTTGGATGAGGCCATTAAAAGGTAGAAGTAAGTCAAGCAGATAGGAATAGAGTTATAGAAACTTTACGAAAATGATCAGTTCAGAATCTGTACAGTAACGGGCTACAGTGGACTCTCATGCCTAAACTGCCAAAATCATTACCCTTCCTTGGCTTTGGCCTAGTCGAGTAATAATAAATAGGTAGCATTTTCATTCGGGTGTTGGTGTAACGATATACAGGCTATATTATTAATGAGTGATAATACTTTAGGGTGTGTATGCGTCCCATACGTTGAGTTTACTGTAAAAGTGCCAGCGCTAAAAGAGTCACTTTTTAAAAATATGAAAGTCAAAAGTAAGTCTTGCAGCGCTGGTGCTTTCACAATGTACTCTACTTATGAGGCACATACACACCCTAAAGTATTATCACTAATTTATTTTACATCTTGTATATATTTCGTATAATTTGTAGATTTTGGTACAATGCGTTACCATTCGTTAGACAATGTCATCCGCTAACCCATCACAACCGTCCCAGCCAGCAGGTCCCGACACAATCGACAATCAGTTCGATCTCAGCTTTTGGTATATTATTTGGTGGATTACTTTGAAATTAACCAGGATAAAGGAAATCGTTACGTTTTCTTTTTGTACTCCCGAAAAAATCAATTGACTGGGAATCGAAATAAACAAACGTCAATTTATTCGGCGTACGCGGCACGATCTGATCTAAATTAAATCGAATCAGTTTGGAGAGTAAGGCTCCAGGCCCCCGATTCAAGATGCCATCGTTATTAATCGCTTACGAAGTTCAAAAACAAAATGTATGGATTTATATTTTCTTTATCCTGGTTAGTTTCAAATTAATCCACCGAATTAAAACACCAAAAGCCGTTGAGATCGATCTGATTCTCGATTGTGTCGGGAGTGAGCCGGCTGGCTAGGATGGTTGTGATGGGTTAGCGGATGACATTGTCTCGTGCTCATAGGAGATACGACCCCCAGGAGATACCTTTAACTCCGCCTTCCCCCCAGGCTCGTCGATCCGCTGCTACGAGTGCAACAGCGCGAACAACAGCATGTGCCTGGACCCCAGCATCTACGACACGGAGAGCGTGCACAAGTACCTCCGCCTGGCCGACTGCGAGAAGAACCTGGTGGCCACGCCGCGCGGCGGACAGATGTTCTGCAGGAAGATTATACAGACTAGTGAGTATCTCTTCTCTTCCCAACTTATTACCAACACCCCCTGGTGTTGGGAAGGACAGATGTTCTGCAGGAAGATTATACTAGTGAGTGTCTCTTTTCTTCCCAACTTCTTCCCAGCACTAAGACCAATCGAGACCAGGGGCCTTTAAATGTTGTTTTCAAGTTTGGTTAGGACAATGCAGGCTGATCACCCGATTGTCTGACAAGAAAGATGATCCATGCGTCGGATGGGCAAATTTGGCATGTAAAAGTCGGTCCCGCGCCTGTTCTCTCGCCAGTCGTGTCGGTTTATCGTCTCACTGGGTTATGAGAGTAAAAGGAAGAGATACTGTCTTTGTGTATTTCGCACACACTTGGCCACTATGAAATAACTCCTGCGTTGGAGTAAAAGCTGGCCTGGTTTCAATGAAATCGGCTACCGACATCGAAATCGGTGAGGGGAGTTATTATTTATTAGACCAGGGGCCGTATTATGATATTTTACAATAACAGCCTGGTTCCTGGCACTTCAATAATACGGCCTTAAACTGTCTTGTTCTTTTTCATATTACAACGACATGTTCACACTAGTTTAGTTGTCTGAAAGTGACATTCGGAAGCAAGTCAAGTGTCACGTGACCGCTGACTGGCTGTCAATAAGTGATCGTAATGCGAAAATGCCAGCCAGACATATTGTATGGCGTAAACTGGCTAGAATTAAGAGCTTGTAGAGGAAAAAGTCTACTGAACTCCATTCAGTTTCGGCGGCTGAAAAATAAGTGAGGTAGTGCACGCGACTGTAAATAACCGAAATTATAAAAATTCTATATCGCCCGAATAGTCACGTTCGAACATTACGTAGAAAGCGTTCCTACGATAATAATAAACCCTTCTTTCAATCATCTATCCATTGCTGAAAGCTGCATCAAAATACTGATGATGACTTGGTCGAAACCGGTCTTGTAATTTAAACAAATTGATGATAAATAAGGAATATAGTAGAAAAAGTGCAAGTAATTTGTGTATTTTTACTATGTATCATTAAAATCCGTTGATTTATAATCTAAGCGGACGGACAACGGATCAAACTTCATTATTACTATTTAAATGAAATAAAAATGTCCAGTAAATGTTGTATTAATATGCAATCTGTATGTTATATAAGTTGTCGCTATTAATACTAATATATTATCAGGGGTTATGTTTATCAGCACGGAAGATTCATTTTGTTTGTAAACAAATACATATCGCTATTATTCAATAGCTCCAAGTATGATTAATTATCTAAAGTCCATTGAAAAGTTACATTTTGGGTTGCGTTTTTTAGAGGACGCAAACAAATTGTTCCTACACCTTGTGATTTGATGTGGCTGTATGGTAAATGGTCATGCACTGTGAATATCAGCGGATGGAATGGATTTATGATCGAAGCAACTGATGATTTTCGCTTATAACTTTTTTATTTATAGTTCTACGACAAAAAGTTACTGGAGCAAAGTTGTAGAGAATTTAATTTGCAACAAAAAATGTTAACAAATTTTTTTATAAAATAAATAGTTTAAGAGATATATCGTAAATACCATTTCAACCCCTATTTTCAAGATGGCGGCCGTTGGACAAGCGTGGCGACCCCACAAACTTGGTTTTAGCTTTACACTGACCCCCCTACACATCAAAAAAATAAAATTGCGTCCTCTAAAAAACGCAAGGTAAGGCCTAAAAAATGTAACATTTCAATGGACTACTACACTAATATTATAAAGAGGAAAGATTTGTATTTTTGTATGTAACGACTAAACTCAAAAAGTACTGGACCGATTTTAATAAATCTTTTTTCATTAGAAAGCTACATTATCACTGAGTAACATAGGCTATATAAAAATCAATTGCTGTTGGTTAGTCTCGCTAAAACTCGATATCAGCTGAACTGATTCGGCTATTTTTGGTCTTTATTTTTTTGTCATATTCGTGGAAGTCCCGGGAAGGTTTAAACGGTTTTCATGCTCAACGACGTGGGGACGGGTCAGCTAGTTTATTAATAAAATCTAGTTGAAGTAACTACTCGTATATATTTAACATTGTCGTTACAGGCATATGTAATAATCTTTTCAACATAATGTAAATGTAAAATTTCGTGAGTATAGAAGATGATGATGAGAGTGAATGTTTGTGAGTCTCTCACGCATAAACTACAACACGGATTTTGATGGAATTCAGCATGGTAATATCTTAGGCTCTGGACTAAAACATGGGCTACAATTTATGCCGGAAAAGTCTCAAAAATATAATATTTATTTCGTAAATATTGTTCTTCACCAATTTTATATCTCGTAGCTTAAGTAGCGCTACAAAAGTTGCTACGAGCCCGCGTAGCAGGTAGGGATAGTTTGACTTGTAAGTTCGATGGCAAATCCTTATTGATTTTTATTTTTATTCAAAAAGGAACAGCAAAAAACTACACTATGTATATAAATAACAAAATTGAAACAGATAAAATAAAACAATAGTGAAGCCCACAGCACTGTCCACAGGTTACCAGAAATCATACAAAATAAAAGCTAGGGGGCCAACAATTCATGCGTGACAATTAAGTATAAAAATTAAATTATTCAGTACTAAAAAAGGACTATTTTATTTAATCATGCATTAAGTGCTCTTAATAGATGATATCGAAATTGTGATTTTATCGTCTTGATATTATATAGCTAGACAATAATATGATTTTTATTGCTCCGTATCCGAAGGATAACCACGAGACTACCAAGACTTAGTTACTTCTCCCTCCATGTGTAAAAATTTTACAGACGACGACGTTTCTCTGTTTTCGCTTTAAAAGCAAGTACAAAAACGTTTTTCGTTGCCAATTTCTTGCTGTTTTGCACAAACTTGGCCAGTGCAGAAAATAATTAGTATATCCGTTTTATAACTAATCTGGTTCATCCAGCCCCACTTCAGGTTTTAGGGCTAAAATAAATCAACTCCCACTACAATCCAGTTTCCCTTCCAGTTCTTCATAAAGGCCACGACGCGGAGGTGCGAGTGACGCGGGGCTGCGGCTGGGTGAAGCACCACCGCGCCTGCTACAAGGCGGACAACGAAGACCACTTGGAGACCGTCTGTCAGTGCTTCACCGACCACTGTAACTCCGCGCCTCGCCACGGGGCGGCGCTGGCGCTCGCGACGGTCGCGACATCTGTGTTGAGCTACATCAGCTATTAAAGTTTTGTGCATATTGGATGGTTTTAATTGATACCCTGTAATTTGGTCGAGGAAAGAAGGTGAAAAATACTGTATAAATATATTTTTTAAGATTGCGGCCGTTTTGGCAACATGCACGGAAAGAGCACATCAAAATATATAAAAGTACCAATTTTCCAAACTGTTATAAACACTTTTCAACCTTATTTCTGTTCAGCTAACAACTTACGTATGAAAAAATATTGCACAACGAATACTCTATTCAACGTTGCTATCCATGTGGACACTGGACTCGGGTGAATGTAATAATAGTTATGTTTATTTCAAGAACGTAGATTATGCACATAATATATTCCCATTCTTATTGGTAATTTACCTCTCTTGTGCTCAAATTGAGTGGCCCGGCCATTCCGTAAATACTCTAAAAGCAAAAGTACACAATAGTAAAAACTCGTATTAGCTATAAGACAGAGCATGGATGACGACCTTGGAGCTTGGAGGTAGCTTGTCAGTGTAGTAGCAGGCTTAATTCCCATGTCGGTGAAGCCACTAAAGCAAATATAACAATCAAAAATGTCGATTCGTGAATGTCGATAAAGCACATTATAATATATAAATGGAATAATTACATATATTTTTTAAATGTCTAAAATAAATCAAATCAGATCAACACAATTTATTCAGAATAATTTTTCACAAAATGTTTTCTGAATAGTCAGGGTTCCGCCATACATTGTTTTCACTTGATTAGTATCAAGCCAATTTTTCGTTAGTACCTTCATTTTGATGAGTCGCCCAAGAATTTTGTTTGTGGTAGCAAACAGAGATAGCAAGAATAATGTTTGTGTATTTGGCGATTCCAAAATATTAATTATTTTTTTTTGATAAATCTCAAGATAATGATCTAAATTATCCGAAAAAATATTTGTCCTACAAAATCTATGGTTTGATCAAAGAGTCCCCTCTTGCCTACTTGTATCAATAACGAGGTCATCTTAAATTATTAGTAACCAGCTAATTTGTTTTATTACTTAGTTAATATTAATGTAATTCAACAGACATAATTGTCCTACAAATTACGTGGTACGTTATCCCGGTCCTACGCTCGAGAGTTGAGATATTTTTTATCTTTGCTAACTCTGTTATCTACCACAATCGGGGGTTCCGTCCAAGAAATTATTGGACGTCTCATTAAAATGAAGCTACTCAAGAAAAAATAGCTTGATACTGATCAAGTGAAAACAATGTATGGGGGGACCCTGACTACAACGCCGTATTTTGTTTTATTTTGATTTATATGTATAAAATTGGTTGCTAATAAAGTTTTTGAAGTTCGAAGTACAGAAAAGCTACGTTCTTGGCTTCATCCAGATGTTCGGTAAGATCTACCTGCCTGTTGTTTTATAATCTGAGGATAAATATAAAGAAATTATGGGCTATACTTCTAACAATGATGTGCCCTGTACAAAAACCTGATGAAAATGGCATGTACACCAATACACATACATGTTGTCTCATGATTCATAAATCAAGCCGAATATAGTGTGAAGAGAAAGACGCGAAGAGCATTTTTTATTTTAGCACCTCATAAAATTTCATATAAATTACTTACAATAACGCAACAAATCGCGATTAAAGATCTCCATAAAATTCATAAAATAGATGAGTTTCAACCCTGGTCGGGTGCGTTCGTGTGTATAGACTACGAACCCGCGAGACCCAGCATAGTAAGATTGACTCTTTGTGGTCATTATAGACCTTTAATTTTTTGTATCGCGTTATAGTAAGTAATTTTTATGAGGTGCTAAAATAAAAAATGCTCTTCGCGTCTTTCTCTTCACACTATATTCGGCTTGACGTCTCATATAGACGCCAAAACAAAAAATGCTCTAGGCTTCCTTCTCTTCACACTATATTCGGCCTAGTATGAAACATGAGACACTCTGTACATTCTAATAGAGCTACATTTTTTTATATCGAATTGAGACAAATATAAAACATATTAAAGTTGGATGGATCTCTACTTAGTAACTCTTTAAGTTAATCATAAAATGTCAGCGAGTGGGACCGATGGACACCTAACGTTTGCTAACTGTGATGTAAATATACTAACTCCCGGTTTCTGCAAGGCTGATCAAATCATCGATCAGCTAGCATTTGCGTTAACAAGCCATTCTGAATACTCATTGGTGCACATCACTCGCAACAACTTCGCTCACTCGCTACGTTCACTAATGAGTGTTCAGAATAGCTTGTTTACTCAATTTGCTGATAGATGATTTGATCAGCCTTTCAGAAACCAGGTGTATGTCTGTCAGTATGTCACTAGTACCATGGTCCATGGATCAACTACTGTGTTTCCCAATCATGGTTTTGCCATGACCCGGTAACTTTCACACTGCCTTTTCATGCCCCATCTAATTTTAAATTCAAGCCGGTTTCATTAGATTCAAATATATTTAAATAATTAATAATTACCACTAATTAGATTAAACAATACACATTTATTAAAAGTAGAAATGTATTTTTATTACTACATAATTATATTTTTAATACTTTACTAAACATATCAGTGTGGCATTATCGGATATGTACTTTCATCGACTTGCAAGGTAAAATAATTTGACATGACTTCAGGTGGCTTACGACTTTTTTTTTTAATGTTGAATGTTGATGATATATGTAGGTATTATTTTTTAAGCAAGGCGGGAATGTTGCGACCCGGTATTTTATTTTGATGGCCCGGTACCGGGTCGCGACCCGGCTATTGGGAATCGCTGAACTACATAATTCGCTAGTAATGCTACTGTATACTTAGAATCATAGTGACCACAATATGGGTATCAGTAATGATCGGTTTGATGAACAATGTGTTGAGAACAACATCAGGGAAACACATTGTGCGTAACTAGTGACCGCACTTCCTATATGTGTATTTGTCTACTGTCTAAATCAGTATACGAAGGGCACACAAACATTATGCTGGTATGTAGGCATCAATAGACTTGGAATGGATGGATAATGAATGTTCTTGGCTCAAAAGCCATAGCATACGCATGAATTTCAAAATTATTTTTTTCGAGAACCTATACATACATACGTAAATTGCAAAATTATGTTTTTGCGAAAATCCTAGAATCTGTCAGAGAGCCTGATAATTCTAATGATTTGAATAACTAAAAAATCGGATAATTTGATTTTGAGGTTGGTAAAGTTTCGCTATTTTTCCAACAATTTCTAGGATCTTCGCAAAAACCCTCATACTTGGAATTTAGGGAACTGGATTCACCCGGGATTAGAACCAGCGGAGCTCCGGCTTCACTAAGCCACAGAGGACGGATGCGTGTATCGAGACCATAATTTAACATAAGCTGACATAGTGATGTAATTTTTACAATTTTAAAACAATATAATAATACCCAACTTCATTATGTAAATAAATTAAATTCCTCTAAAGCGCCATCTGTAAAAAAACGTGTACACTATGTAATATAATACTGCTCTACGTTTCATTATAGTACTTATACGTGTTAATAGATGGCGCTGTAGACAAGATTCGAATAAAGAACCTCGTAGATTTTTTTAAATGGGTCTTATTTTTCTTTATGAACCATATTTTTACACTTTTTTATATCTTTAACAACGTTTCCACTTAATACTTTCGAATTATAATGACAAAAGTATTGATTATTTAACAATGTCATTACTAATTTCGTAATAATCGTCAAGTCAGGTTGGCCGAGTGGTCTAAGGCGCCAGATTTAAGCTCTGGTTCCCGAGAGGGAGCGTGGGTTCGAACCCCACACCTGACAAACGTATGTTCACTTTTTGCATTTTTTGCAACAGAATGTATACTTAGCGAAGCCAATTAAAGGATTTTCAGTTCGTATGTTTGTTCATCAGTAGCCCCTAAACTGGGTACGGGGCATACCCGTACGTTACGTACGTTATTAATAAAATATTCACTCATAAGCATAGACCAATTACATAATTAAGTATATTATGTATAATTGGTCCATGCTCATAAGTGAGATGACAATATAATGACTTGCAATATCAGGCTATATTAACGTAGATATTAATAAAAAACAATCCTTAATATTTTCTTCGTTACTTACACAGTTAGGTATTTTACACTTTATTTTTAGTATAATAACCTTTTATGGCACGTAATACGTATAACGTTTGTGTAATACAAATTGTAATCATAATAATTTGTAAACAATCTAACGTAGAAAGTAGCAACTATTGAGATAGCTGTGACAGCGTAATTTTAGTATATTTTATTATAAAATCAAAACGTTGGAACATAGCTCAAGCCTTTTTTAAGTTAAGGAAAAGTACCAAAATCGTTTTGGAGGAAGAATCGGTGGTCTCCTAAACATCGAGTTCTTGTACTTTTAATATGTAAGTAATTTTAGTTAAAGCTGCAGTTGTCTGATTGTCTCTATCGCGAACTGGGGCATGACTCACCAAACTGATTTAAATAAATCCTATTTCGTATTTATCTAGCCCGTGATGTTTTGTCTTAGAAAAACTATTCCTAGCAGATTAGCAATTCCTACTAAGGAATTCTAAAACCTGTGCCCTTGATATTAATTATTATGCATTGACGTGATAAGAGTTATTGACAAAACAAAGTGTATTAGTGATAAGTGACAAGTTATAAGCAATAGATAAATATTATGCACATAAGCTATCAATAAACAATAATTATACCTACTTTCATATTGCTTTGAGTTATGATGAGTAGATGATGTCATGTTTGTTATGTAAACTAGGTAGGTAGGTAGGTACCTAATATTTTCCATAATAGTTTGTGACTCTTTTACTCTAGAACACAAAGTGGATAATATAACAAGAACTACAGCTGATCTTACATAATAATACTGTACCATGGACGCATAATTACACAAGTGTATTAATATTTAATAGTATATTACTTATTCGTTTATGACAAATGACAATAAACTATACTTTTGTGTATGGCTATTGGCTTGATAATTTGGTTATTAATTTATTACCATGTAAGATGCGTCCCAGTTGCAAGGAAGTAACGTAGAATTTTCAATGAACATTCTGTTTTTTCGGCCTAAAGTCATAATGATTGAAAATTTCGTTAACAATGTTATTGCCTTGCTACAGTTGCAACTGGAACATACCTTTATATTTTTTTTAATTAGTAGTAGTAGACAGTAGTAAGTACCTAGTAGCTTCTGAATTTGATGAAAGCTACGTCTTATTTTGAAAACGTATATTGTTCCTGTGGGATAACATTAATCCAACGGAGCCGCGAGCATTTCTAGATATAGGTATTAGAAATGCGTAATTTGTATGCATTAATGTTATTTAAGTGTTATCAATTATCATGGTGTTACTCTTTCACTACATACATAACTAATTAACTACTGAAAGAATTTTGATGAAATTTAGTAAGTAAAAGTTTAAAGTAAGTATATTTTAATATAAATTCTTATCGCATCAAAATGTACTTATGTATCCTACGAGATTTATTTTCCCGTAGAACGCCGCGAAGCAACAAGAATTTACATAATAGTTCTAGCTTCCGTTATTTTCTAGAACACTTCATAATAATTATGCAGTTGTATACAACGTGAGCGAATCGAACAAGTCAAGGACTTTCATGTTTTGTAACACTAGGTGACTCACAGACGTGTTGCCGATCTAGCTAAAATGTACCTACATAGATATGGAAGCCGGGATCTGTGTCTGGGAGATCGGTGTGAATACTGAATCGGTCTACTGAGTTGGCAGCTGTTTGCCAATAATACAAAGTAGATAATAAAGCCAATAGCTTTTACTTTTATTCTAGCGATCGCTTTTACTTTTAGTAGATATGTAGGTACTTTGATTGGGAAACCGAACCGTAATCCATAATTCAGGGGCATTACTCTCCAAACTGATTTGATTTTGATTCAGATTCGATCGTGCCGCGTACTCCCGAATAAATTGACGTTTGTTTATTTTGATTTTCAGTCGATTGATATGGTCGGGAGTATAAGAAGTTACGATCTAACGATTTTCTATATCCTGGTTAGTTTCAAAGTAATCCACCAAATAAAATACCAAAAGCCGTAGAGATAGAGCTGAATCGATTCTCGATTGTGTCGGGAGTGAGCCTGCTGGTGGCTCCGATTCAAGATGCCATCGCTATATTTTATCGCATACGAAATTTGAAATTTAAATGTATAGAATTTGACATAAGGTTCGCTAAATGACAAGCGAATACATGTGTCACTTATGCCAAATCACATACATTTGGTTTTCGAATTTCGAAATCGATAAATAGCAATGGCATCTTGAATAAGGGGCCTGATATGTGTCCGAAATCGATATATCATACTTGGCACTGGAGTGGGCCGCAGGGAGACCCAGGAGAGTCTGGCTTTATCCTCTTAGCTATTCTGAGCAAAGCCAGCCTATTGAGTAGAAGGAGAGAGAAAAAAAATCATTTCGTAACCTCCAAAACATGGATTTTCAAATTTAAAAAAAAAATCTGCTTATCCTGGAACTTGGACCAGCAGAATTCAGATTATATAACAATTTAAGTAAGTAATTATACTAGATAGAATCAGAGAAAGCACCGAAAATCTGGGAGCAACCACAAAATCAAAAGCGAATACGTTATCCAATGATATTTCAATAAAACAAGAGGTAGTTTATAATTTCATTGACGTTATCACAATGAAACGACCATTAATTTCATTTTAATCTTTCGGGAATCAAAGTTATTTATGTGAGTTCTTTTACTTCGTATTTGCTTAGCTTCATAGCTTCACAACTGATGTTCGGTCCTATTGTAATCTGATATAATTTACGTGCAGATTATTACGTCTTTTTACGTTTTAGTCGACTATTTCCACAGATTATATATCGATCCATTTCATTTTGATCTACCATCGACATCTGCGCAGTTAGCATGGAAAACTACCGACACTTTATCGCGCGACAGTACGATAAACTTATACATTTGACTTTTAACCCTATGGCTATACAAATAAAGTTCCATTTAAACAGGTTAGAGAAAGCGTTTATAATACGAGCGATTATAAAGTTTAAACCTAGGAGATAAGGCTCGAAATTGCGTGAAACGATCCAGTTTGGCGGAGTATATTTGTATAGCAAATATAGACTTATTTTTGTTTTGGCCCAAATATTGTACACTGTGAAGATAGCACACTACGACACTAATAAACAACTACTGCAACGTACAAGCACAATTGCTTACATTCCTCATTTATTTTAAACTTTATTCGCCAGCTGCACGATGGACTAGGTTTTTTGTGGGTGTTAGCACTGTATTAAGAAATTCTCTCTTATCTATGGTGTTAGCTGCCTTGGCTCGGAAGCGAATTTCTTCATGTATTCGACATACTCTTATCTGAACTCTGGGAACCCTACACAGTAGATATTAAGGGCTCATTTTTCAATGGTGAGATAACTTTTACCTGAGTATTGACAGATTGTGTATGAAACAAATGTTTCGCTAAACACTATTTGTTAAAGCCTTATTAAGATAATGAAGTATGATCCTGTAATATTCCGGTGAAAGTGTTGATACAATATGTGAATAATAAGTGAATATGTGAAACATTTCCTGTTTTTGCTTTGTTTAAGTTTAGATTAAATTTAAAAGGGACGTACTATAGAAACTAAATCATTCTATCATTATTAAGGATTCTGTGTTTCATTTTTTATACACGAACTGAAAACTGAGCCTTTATTCCAGATGCAATTTCTATTATCACTTACGAATTTCGAAAACAAAATGTACGATTCGTAATTAGCTTCACCAAGTGACATACGAATTCTCTTGTCAATTTAGCGAACCTTATGTCAAATGTCATTTTGTTTTCGAACTTCGTAACTGATAATAGCGAATGAATTTTAAACAAGCGCCCGGTATACTGTTACATAAGACAGGTATAAGCACTAAAAAGCAGTGCGTCACTCCGCACACCTCCATCACGCATGAGTCATTCTACCTAACCATTACCAAGAATATGTACGTCATACAAATTAATACTGGTTAGTGGTTGTAACTTGTAGGTCAACGGTTTATACAAGGACGCGTCCGATGTCTGGTGAAGATAATAAGGGCCGGGGGCCCGCATGTTTTGTAAACCGATTTTGCTGCAGATTGTTCCACCATACAAACATGGCCGAACATGCTGATATTTTTGTATGAAATGTGCGTTGCGCTATTGCAATCACCATGTTCTATTTCCCTTCTACAAAAAGGTCATGAAAAGTATTTTGTGCGTGAACACTGGACAGTTAATATAACAATTTGGGGATTATGAGATCCACAGTTAGGTAATAGGTTAACCCTCAAAAATATTTGCCCCTAAACTTACCCAAAAATCGTTTAAAAAAATCTAAAATACTCTTACCCCTCTTCTTTTGTGTACAAATCAAAGTACATTGACAAAAATGTAACATAGTGCCTTCAACAGGCGTTTGCTAAGATTAGTATATTTATGTACTTATTACCTACCTATTCTAAATTACAATATTACAATAACACTCAAGCTAAGGTTTAGGGCGTGTTTCACCAAGCAACGTTAAAGTTAATTCTTCGTTAAATATCATGTTGTTCCTCTCGTAATTCCTATCAATGAATGAGAAGGCATGGTACCTATTTTAATAAGCCGTTAACACTAACATGCGTTGGTGAAATCAGGACTTGTAGTGGAACCTTACCTTTAATAACCTGGAACGAAAGGGTAGAAAACCCTTTCGTTACGGAACCCTAAAACCTTTATAGCTAGTCTAGCGTGTGGACTGTGCTGACCTAGCTCATAACAATTTTAATTAGCCATAAACAATGCACTCAATGCTGATTGCTTGCTCCATGAAAAATATTTTATATTGCTAACTATATTTTATTTTAAAATACATGGAAAACTTACAGTTACACCACAATATTTAAAATAACAACAGAATGCATAATTATAGAGCCAATTAAATATATACTAGTACCTACGTAAGATTTCGATGAAACGTAAAGTACCTTGCCAATTGCCATAAGCTGATGAACGTGAATCATGTATTATGATTGAAGCGGACTTGAGGTCTTGTGAAGTAAAACACTTATTAAACACTATGACCCCATATTATACTTCGTAGTTCGTGGTTTCATCTATGTCATCCACTGCTGAACATAAACCTCCCCCAAATTATGTATTGGGTTGTCTATACTCGTTTATACAGCGTGTCCCGTGGTTCATATATAAAGCCGAATATAGTGTGAAGAGAAGGACGCGTAGAGCATTTTTTGTTTTGGGACCTCAATTACTTACCACATCGCTATTAAAGATCTCCATAAAGGTCACAAAACAGATGGTACCCTGGTCAGTTGTTAGGTCAACGACCAGTGCGTTCGTGTGTATAGAAACGGAGCCAGCGAGCCCCAGCATAGTAAGATTCACTCCGGTCATTTTAGAGCTTTGTATTTTTTTTATCGCCTTGGTTGATGAGGAGTTGCTTTTCTCCGGCACCCGACGAATATGGCAGACAGACGTGATACCATGAATTTAAACTAATATTATAAAACGGAAGAGTTTGTTTGTTTGTTTAAACGCGCTAATCTCAGGAACTACTGGTCTGATTTAAAAAAAAAAAATTTTCATGGATAGTCCATTTATAGAGGAAGGCTTTAAACTATATAACATTACGCTGCGACCAATAGGAGCGAAGCGTCAGTGAGAAATGTTGCAAAAACGGGGAAAATTTTGACACATTTGGGGACTTTCGTTGCGTGCGCTGCATAAACGGTTTAAGTCACTCAAAAACCACGCGAACGAAGTCGCGGGCATAGCTAGTATATTATAATTTGTCCATGCTGATAGCTCGTAACAACGGATACATCAGCACAGGTGTTGCAGCTAAATGGCTAAATACAATTAGCATTACAAACATGAACGATAATCGTTGCTAACACAATGTTATTATCACTTATTTATCGAACAAACACCAGTGCTAGTATTGGCTGATGTCATACTTGACAAGCGTAGAAATGTCTCTTTTACGGAAGGAAAGACAAAAATAAAAGATTGATAAAATAAATCCACATCCACTCCATACAAACTGCAATTTTTTTCTGTTTTTAGAGACAAAACGCATCAATTTTGTAAGCATGCTTACTCGTATAATACCTATATACTAGGCAATAATATAGTTCTGTATTTTTTGCTAAGAAACAATTGCATACCATCTTGCAGCATATTATGTCTACGCTATCCGGAATTACGGACTGTCTTAATTTGTTTTGTTGGAACCTAAGACCTCTTCATAACTACTAACATACCCACTGATGATAATATTAATCCGGGAAACGTACTGGCCTTTGAGAATAGATATCCGTAGAACTAAAAAATCATAATATGTATATACGTTCGAATTGAGAAACCTCCTCCTTTTTTGGAAGTCGGTTAATTACGGTTTAATCACGTCATCTCCAACATAAATAGAACCTTTATACGGCATCCAGATTGTAGACTTATGTATATCTCCCTCCTGAGAAAGACACTAATCTCCAACAACAAGACGTGATGGCCTAATTCATGTTACAAAAATTAAACTTCTTAAACTTAAAATAAGAATATTTTGTATGCTAATGTTTAGCTAAATGTGCCAGCTCTTAATGTAATGTATTGAACATCTTTTGTACCACTTTTATAGCAAATAAATAATGGATTGATTGATTGATTGAATGATTGAACATAAATAGAACCTTGATACGGCATCCAGATTCTAGATTTATGGATCTCTCCCTCCTGAGAAAGACACTAATGTGTCTCGTCTTCTTCTTTACCCTGTCTTTTCTCTCTATATCTATGTATGTTTGTGTCCTTGTATCTATGTAAACTATATTCAACTTTCTTTGGGCTTCTCCGACTAAGTAAAAAAGTCCTCTGTGTTATCGTTTTTGGCATACAGTTGGATATTTTGGGTGGAATATTGATTGATGATTATTATCAACTGTATCAGATCAGCTGTTGTGCCGTCGCGTCATTTTTATCAGCTATACCTACCACAAAATTGGTAACTCAGATATGGTGATATTAGAATTTAGGAAATAAACATTTGCATGGTCTAAGAGTAAGCAGGTCTGACCTGCTTACTCTTAGACCTCTTGTTTAGATCAACCCATAACTATTTACCGGACATTTTTCCATAATTCATTACCTACTAGCTTTGGTTTCTTTGCTATTATCGCCTCCGTGGTCTAGTGGTTCAAAGAAACCAAAGGTTACAAGAAAGATAATCCATGCGTCCGATGGGTATTGGGTATGTAAGAAGTCGGTCCTGCGCCTGTTCTCTCGCCAGTCGTGTCGGTTTACCGTCCCACTGGGTTATGAGAGTAAAAGGAACAGAGAGTGTCTTTGTGTATCGCACACATTTGGGCACTATAAAATAACTCCTGCGTAGCTGGCCTGGTTTCAATGAAATCGGCTACCGACACCGAAATCGGTGAGGGGCTATTATTATTGTATACTTGGCAATGTTACTGTAACTTTACTTTGTTCTTCTGTTTCTCACTCACTCTCTTCAAAATTCTCTCTCTCTAGAGAATTATCATTCACAGTTTATCTGGCGACTCGAGTCAGAGGTTACACATAAATAAGAAATGTTTCCGTACGCAATTAACAATTTTGTTAATTGGAATTTTTTATCTTCCGAAACAAGTAGTATTCCTCGTATCAAATACTAGCTGTGCCCGCGACTTCGTTCGCGTGGTTGTCGGAAACACGCGATTATCTTTTGATTGCTCACGTTAGTTTTTGTTATTATGATTATAAAAAAGTAATACTTCTTTCATATATACATATTTTTTGAGTAACTTACCTACCTATACCGTTAATGCAGCGCACTCAGCGAAAGTCCTCAAATGTGAATAATTTTCCCCGTTTTTGCAACACTTCTCACTTACGCTTCGCTCCTATTGGTCGCAGCGTAATATTATATGCCTAAAGCCTTCCTTTTTAAACGGAGTATCGAACAAAAAAATAATTATTTAAATTAGACCAGTAGTTCCTGAGATTAGCGCGTTTAAACAAACAAACAAACTCTTCCGCTTTATAATATTAGTATAGATAAATCGAATAAAAAAGGTGCTGATGTTGTCCAGTGCTCCTTTACATTCACAGCTGTTCATACCTATGGTTCATACAATCTCCATAGTCAAAAAAAGTTCCCCACTTTCAGTGACGGTGGATCGTCACATTCCAAACCACTTGCTGAACTTACACAATGACAAGTGTAATTAGTTTTTAAAATTACAGCCAAATGAGGCGGTAAAAACATTGAGAATCGCAATGCAGCTGCGCAGGATTTTAGAGTTGCGCAACTGCGCAACACAATATCATTCCAACTTCCCGGAATGACGACAAACGAGACATGAGGGACAAAACTGACTTTTTACATCCGACGCATGGAAACATTTTTATTGTAAAAGGCGAATGTCCAAAACACACTTACAAATTTATTGTTCCAACGCGAAGATCGAACCCAGGACCAGTTTCAGTCGAGAGCTAGCTCTAAAACACTGACCACGTGGAATCACTATATTACACAAGTGTCCCCGATTCCTACCTAAGTGCCTTCTTCCCGGACACCGGAACTGCCCAATAACCTCCGATTGTGATTGACAATGGCATAGTGGCTACTGGCTAGCGGCTAGTGACATTCAGACGCATCATAATAATATTATGCCTGTTCTAATTTTTTTTTCTAAACTAAATAGTTTGCGCGAGAGACGCTTCCAAAGCGGAAAATGTGTCCCCCCCCCTGTAACTTCTAAAATACAGAAATTATAAATGTAAAAATAATATATGAAGTAACTTCCACCGAAAATTAGTTTGAACGAGATCAAATATGTAATTAGTTTTTAAATACGTTATAAATAGTAAACCGCATTTTACCTTTCATTCAATCAACTCAAATAAAAAAAACGCTATTATTAGAATTCATTCATAACACTATAATTATAACATCGATCAAAGTCACAACGAACTACAAGAACTTTTATATTATGTGACTTGCCGCTACGGAACCTTTCATGGGCGAGGCCGACTCGCACTTGGTCGCTTTTTATTTTAAATCCAGCGAGTAAAATACATATTATATTTTATTATATTTATTACTCAGATTATACACGAACATGCATCAGCAAAACCAAACATGAATACAATTTTGCAATGAAAAACATCGACGACGAAAAGACATAAACCATTTAAATATAAATAGAATACCTATATACCTACAGTAAAGCTAGGCCCATCCAGATGTTCGGTTTTATTATATGAGCCTAGGTTATGTTTAAGAATTAACTTTAACATTGCTTGGTGAAACACGCCCTTACTGTGGCTCATAAAACTTAACCCAAGTGTATTTTTGGCAAGCAAAGTTAATCGATATCTAGGGACACTCCTAACAATTTGTCTAAGTAAAAGGGCGGGGACATTTCCATTATACTTCACCTTGTGTAAGGGCAAAGGGCATGTTATATTCCACTTGCGTCAGGATCGATGAAGCCTTGGCGAGCGGAATATACTGGTATGTTGGTAACTAGAACCGCCTAGTTCTAAGAATAGAAGATCAATACTTTTATATTATGTTATCTTTTACTCTTTGCTACATTTTACCCTGACACAAAGTATATATATAACATAGACACGACCAAGTACTAGAAAATGGTATCACCCTAATACTGGCAATTCGACTGGCTATTTTTGCTTTCTTCGATTTCCAGACACATTCCGAAGAAACCGCCACCTAGCGCCACTATTGGAAAATACTAATTACTAATTTCGTTTCGTATCTTCCCCCTGAGGAGGGTTTTTATAAGTTTGACGTGTCTGTATGTCTGTCTGAGGTACCGTAGCAGCCCTGTTCTTAGCTATAATTCATCATTAGTTCGACAATTCGGGGTTTATGCTTAACGGAACAGGGGCTGATTCAAGATGCCATCGCTCATTAAGTATTGCTTACAAAGATCGATAGCAAAATGTATGGGATTTGACTTATGCTATGCTAAATGATTGCGATTTGGTATGTCATTAAGCGTACATTATGTCAAATCCCACACATTTTGTTATCGAACTTTGTAAGCGATACTTAGCGATGGCATCTTGAATTAGCCCCACGGAATAATCGAGTCCGCATCCGCAATTACAGCCCCCAGACTGTAATTCAAGAAAAATAATCGAGATTATTGACAATGAGAAAAAACGGATCAAACAAAGCCTGTAGGATCTTGTTACTAATGTACGCCTTCCAATGTGTCAGTTACCGAATGATATTAGAAATTACAAAAAAAAAACGAGAAGCACTCTAGCTTTGCCCACTTTCTTTACGTAGTTACTTGTTGACGTGAATCTGAATCCATGAAAATCCGCATTGATTGATGCAGATGCAGATGCACATGCAGATGTCTGAACTTATGCGAATATTATTTGCCAATATTCGTAACATCACTGATACGGAGACCTAAAGAGTTTTGTTTGTTATATAACTCTCGAATAACATAATTATCCTTCTGGCGCATTCGGGTAAATTGGAAACCTCCTTTTTCTAAATCGGTTAAAATTCGTGGAATACCGTATCATATAATCATACCGATCATGATGTAGTACAGTGTTAGGCTATCTATAGTCAGCAGCCGCAACACGCGGCGGTCGGCGGCTGTTCTGCTGCACGTGCGCGCCGCGTCTGTGTGCGTGTCACGTGTTTGTCGCCAGACCTTACGCACACACGCGTACGGTGTACCATACACTATACACGTACGTGCGCATGTGTGCTTGTTTTGACGCTGGATATAGCGGTGCGGGTAAGGTCATAAGCGGAGCGGTTTTTATTCAAAAAATTGGCTGGTAAAAATGAAAAGAACTTTTTAGACTGTAATTATATAATAATCTCAAGAGTTACATTCGTATGAAGCCAAATGGACTATGCATTGCTATTAGTTACATAATGCAATAATTTTAAGGTTAGTCATCACGAAGGTATTTATGAAAATATTTTCGTAATGACTAATTTCTTAACACTTTGATGATTTCTTATGCTTAGACATTATGTTGTGTCTTAGATTTTATGTTGTGTAGAGAAATCAACATTGTTTTATGAAAATTGTATGGATCCCCGTTAAAACATTGAAAAATCTTAATTAGCTATAAGATTTATCAATTACAATGTAGTAGTGGGGCACTACTAAATTGTAATTGATTTAATTGGGAAGTGAATTAAGTGTGAAACATGTCGTAATACTATTTTGTATCGCTTTCCGCTAAGCTTACCGCGCTCCTCAACAGCGTGTAAAGTATGCGAAACCCACACAGGCTCCCTCCGCGTCACTCACACACACACAATCGGATGAATGACGTCTGCGGGAGGGAGGGGCAAAACAAATCAACGGTTATATAGACCGCGTGGACGCCAGCCCATCCAGTTTCTGTTACGACACAAACGCTACCAGATCTACCTGTGCACAGTTTACCCAGTCGACCGGCGACAGCCAACTAATGGGTGAGTAACCTTGAATCAATGTAAATAGGATCATCGGCTTTGGAATATAAACAGAACGGACTAGGTCAATACCTTACAGCTAGATATTTCTAGTTAAAAATCGGCTTTAGAACACAAACAAATGTTACTAAATAGATATTGCAGTAGTAGTAGTCCCCTAACGTAGTAACAGGGGACTAATAGTGCCACAAAATATTAGTAATGGATGCTGTACTTTCTAACCTAGAAACAGGGGATGTTTGCATACCCACGTCATAATCACAACTCGAACCTTTTTCGTTCAAGCTACTCCATTTTATATTTTATATAGCACAATGATTGATTGATACTACAAGTAATACATAAGCAAATCAAAGTTAGTAGATGTTTTGTGTCCTCTTTGTTTACGATGACACGTCCGTGCTCTGTGTAATAATGGTAATAGTCATGAGATATTATGGTATGTAGTCAAGTACGTTTATCTAACAATAAACCAGAATAGAGGAAAACATAGTAACTACAGAGAACCAAAAGAAAAACCGTCTTTGTTCCTAATTTGTTCTGTTGCGAAGCCAAAATGTTGGGTTATAATGAAAAAATTTATAAATTCAGAACGCTTTCCAGAAATATAATTTAGTATACAACTCAGTAATAAATCGCAGAATTAAAATATCTGTTGGCGTATGCGATTTACCTTTTCGGAATTTTTGGCCGTCAGCCAGTCCGCCGGAAACTACATTTGGTCCAAAAACTATTTATAGATCGCGTGAGCGCATTTCATGAGGAAAGTGCGTCATTCATGAAGCCTTCTGAAGCAATTCGAATCATTGAATTCCATTAAAACCATCCGTAGCAACAACATAAAATATATTTGACATGGCAGAATGCCTAATTTAAGCAAGATTGAAATTCCAATGGTTTTTGTTGATAAATCACACGTGAGTTACACACGCTATCCGCTAACCTTTAATAAGTTCGTGACCTTATATTTTCTTGATAATTTATATTATTGTTGTACCACGTTTAAGTGTTTTTTCTGTAACACTGTAACTAGTTAGGTTTGGTTATTATAATTAAATATTCTATTTTCAAAAACTCACGCAACGAAGCATACTGTATCTAATGACGAAGGTAATGTTGTGAAATAGTGGTTTCTCCAACATTAATTAGGTATTGCATTCCTTACATATAAACAAAAAACCCAACGTGACTTTAAATCAGTATGAGTCATAGTTATTACTATTACCTACCTAATATTCATTACAAGAAAGCTGTTAGTAATATAATAGGTATATCCGTTTACCTTTCTTGTTTGAGGTACAAATACCTTTAGCGGCTTTAGCTATGCTCATTCAATAAAGAGCAACGTACCGAATAATATTTAGTACCTACCAGCTGGGCCGCAGGACCTATTGTGTATCGGTCGGTCTTTGACTCACAACAATGTAGTTCGAGGAATAAGGTTGGGGTTTTTGTACCTGTTCGCTTTTGGCCTTTGTCTACAAGGCCCAAGGGACTTAACAGGTTTCCAAAGCCCTTTTGTAACGAAGGTCAAGATTTTGTTATGCGCTTTCAGTTGTTTTTAACCGTACCTGGAAAAAAAATTCATAGAATCTTCTCGAAAACTCAAAACTAACAATGTTTTTCTTTGGTTCCAGATACGTTAAATATAAAACCGTTAAGTAAGGATTATGAGCGGTCTCAGGGGGCAGTGGGCGAGACCGCTCGGGAGGTCCAGGCAGCTCCCCTGGACATCCCCTCCACCTCGAGCGAGGAGCGCGCCATACGCCGCGTTATGGGTCGCTGGGGCGCCGAGTGGTTGAGCTGACTCGGCTCCGAGACTCAGAAACCGGTCGGCATCCAATGGCCGGCCAAACACCCCCTGCCGCCGCCACGCTGGGGGGCGCCGCGCCCGGCCCTGAGCCTGTCCTTGCACCAGTACGAGGACCTGGTCGCGAAGGCCGAGGCGCTGCTGAGCCGACTCGTCATTGCGGAGAATTACGACTCCATCAACAACTTCATGACCCTCTACGACTCGTACATGGCCTCGCCCGATCAGTCTCTAGAGGAGTTCTTCCCGAAGTACAACCCGCCCATTAGGGCCCACAAACACACGTGCGTGGGTCTCGGCATGGAGGTAATGAAGCGTTTGAAGGTGTTGGAAGACGATTTCCCAGGAATTACAAAGTCGATGATGCTCGTCTCCTGCGACGAGAACATCCAGGATCTGTTGGACTACACCACGTCGTTCCCGGGGCCCCAAGGGTTCCTCGTGGAGACGGAAAAGGACCACGTCATGCTGGCCATCCACGTCAAGGTCGCGGGAAGGCCCGGAGTGTTCCTGTCGGATTTGGGTTACCACATCTCCCGAGTCGTCACCGTCATGGCTGACCGTTGTTACCCACATACTGGTGAGATATTTGACATCATTACATTCCATATCTCAAAGCTTCAACAGCTTAAAGAGCTACTTCACCAAGAATTGAGCCATTAATAATAATATGGTGCCTTTATTGACGTTGTTATTCAGAAATTCTATTCCGTTTCCTCAATATCACATTACGCAAATTTTTATGTGTAAAAGCGAAAGGTCTCTGACTCACTAACTCATCACGAAATCTCAGAAACTACAAGTGCTAGGAGCCTTAAATTTTGCATTGTGGTTCCTATTAAGACGTAGGTGCTCCCTAAGATGGGATTTTGCGAAACGCTAAGGTTGTAAGAAACTAAACTGTTTTTGAAGTTATTCGAATGAAATTCAGTAGGTATGCAGTATCTTCATTGAAATTCATGAAATATGTGTATTTTTTAAACGCCCCTTAAGAAGGTAAATAAAGTGATAGGTCTCTGATTTCAATCACAAGTAAACCTGTTTATATGCTAACAAAGTGGGCACGAGTCAGCTAGTCATAAATCCTTTATCTTCCAGGCTGGTTCACGCAGTCCGACGACTTGAATAGCCGCAAGGAGTACAACTACCAGTTCAACGCCCACAACAGCGGCTACATCGAGTGGCACGAGAGAGCGACGAGAGGAGACACGGTGAAGGAGCGTCTCTCTCTCGTGTACGTCACGCGGCCCTACCTCAGCGCTATCAGCGTTACGGAGAAGAGAAACCTGGTGTGGGACTTGAGGTATGTTTCGTAGCTGCGCCTTTTAATATATAATGATGTATGAAGTAGTAAAAATTAGTATGAAATCGAGAGCTTTCTAATAGATAGAAAGCTCTCGATTTCATGCCAGGTTAGGAATTTTACGATTAGCTCCAGTTGCTTGTTTAATTCCTAAAGGATCTGTACCAAGTACCAAATCAACGACCTTTTGGTGTGTCAGTGCTCGAGCGGGAGGTAGCGGGTTCGAATCGCGCCAAAGGAACAAAATGTTTTCTGTGTTCCTGGGATGGATGTATTAGATTGGCATTCTGTAGCCACAAATTCACTACAACTACATGGTCGGGCAAATGGCAAACCCCTAAAACCATTAGAAATCTTTCACAAAATATGCACTCATTATAATTTTTTTATTCTATTCCAGGAGTCTTCTGGCTAGGAACGCTAAGGGTCACCTCACATCGGGTATCTTCTTCCCATTGAAACTAAAAGACCAGCAGTTCACCATGTTCTTTGATGGTGTCAACGGGCAGACAAGGAAGAAATTGAAGTTTGAAACCTTCTTAGAATTACAAAAGGTAAGAATTTGAAATTATCTACTGAATGTTAGAGAAGTAAATTGTTTAAAGTCAGCACATTTAGCATATTTGTGTACCAAAATCGTCTTAGTGCAAGATGCACTAAGACTGAGTTAAACATAATATAACCAGCCCAGTATTTCTATTATCTTCAAGTTCCAACAGTCACTAAATCTGTAAAATTACATTGCTGAACATGTGCCTGATAACAGAATTCTGCAAATAAAATGTTGATAACCACGCTCATACAGTCTTTATAGAAGTAAATAAAACAAACTGATAAGCAGTGATAAACTTCATAAAACAGGGTAATGTCCACAAAACCGTGTCCTTGAAACTGATCTTTGATGATTTCTTCTTTCCAGATCCCAGACGAAGTAGTGGACGAGGTGGAACAGTGCAACGATCAGCTGCACTTGAGAGACGGAGAACTCCTCTCCATCCTCAAGAGACTGGCCACCATCATGGCTGACGATGAGTACATGGCAGAACTGCTAGCTGTCAACCAGAAAATCGTCGAACTATCCGCGGGAAACTAAATTGGGCGAAGACATCATGCCATTACGACTAGAATAAAGATGCATCATCCCATCAGTTTTATTGAAATAATTAGAGCCTTTCTAGGAAAGAGAGTTCCTAACAATTTGACTATATTATGTATTTTTGACCTAATCATATATTTATACATGAGAATTTTGACATATTTATATACATGCATGCAAGGGATAATGTAGTAGATGTAGTTTGATATTTGCAATATCATTTTTCTGACGAGTACCGGCTCAGGAAATGAGGGAATAAAAAAAATAAAAATGTATAATTGTTTTATTGACATCATCTAACGTCTTTAAGAACATTTCTTGTTCAAGCCTCTTGTCAAGTCTTGTGTAATGAAACTTTCTTTTACGAACCCCTTTACATATTTTAAGATTCATTATTAACGACTGAAACGTTAGATAAATATATGATTAAGTTAAGCCGCGCTCAAGTCGCGTCGTTGTCATTCCGCCAAGTAGTGACAGTGACAGATAAGGCTATTCTTTAATTAGGGTTTCAGTATTCAGCTATGAGTAAACTCAATAGAAGTTTGTCTGATTATTAGAAATAAAATCTATAATAATTTGAATGTAGAAAAACCTAATAAAAAATTCGAGGGTGAATGAGCTATCCATCCCAGTGTCTTTTCTTATTTCCGTTAGTACTATCACAAAGTGGTACTATTCATAAAATTACGATTTGTGCTAGAAATTTTCCTGGGTATTTAACACGATGTAATAATACTGGCAACCGCCACAGTGCACTAGTGCCTAGAAGTAACAGGCTTGCGGGGAACATCTTGAGAGTTGAGACTAGTTAAAATGTTGCTCGTAATATTTTGCAGGCTCTTCCAGTCTTAACCGTAGTCCTGCCAGTAGATCTAGAGATTCAGCGTCGTGCAGCATTTATATTATAAAAATAATAAAATGTCTCCTTAACCGCGAACGATGAAAATAAAATAATAAGATTATTCAAACCTCTAGACTATTCAAAATCTCGTTTCCAAGTGGCGTCTTCTTTATAATTTATTTCCTTCAGTACGCGACCGGCTCTTAAAGTACTGGATTGAAATTGATCACTGCGTTGCATTTTCTGTTCAATTAAATTCAGTTTCTGATAGGTCACGGTAACTTTGTGGCATGTGTTTTGACAGATACAGGACACTCCACCTAACATAACGGCTGATGGCAATCCGCAAGTGGTTTTTACGCAAGTTTAGTTAGTCACAATAGATCCAGAATGGTCACAGTGACGTCTGGGTCTGACAAGGCCAGCCTTCGGTAAAAAAAAAGTGGTTTTAGTAGGTAAACCGGCCGTAGCGAGCCGGGAGTCCCACATACCTCTAGACCCTCCCGGGGGGATGCGTAATGCATTTACCTTGCAACATCAAAAAAAAAGATCACGGTAACTTTAAAGCTAAACTTTATGGATTTAAATAAGTCTCCACTATGTCAGTGTTCATCCCAGGGCAGCCGTTATGAACAAACTGCTTAAATGGTTAAAGCATGCTCTGGGAGTGTGATCTCTGATATGACGGAAGAAATGCAGCATCCATTGTGACTAGGGTAGTGTTTTACGAAGATCTCGAGGGCAAGAAGAATTTCCGCGCTTTCAAATGTTTTTGTCATAAGTAGGTTCTATTAGAAAAACTTCTTTCATTGTTCGCGATAACCTCAAATACTATTTTAAATAAAATATTATTTTATCCTGTTTTTATTGTCACGACGGCCATAGATATCTGTGAAAATTTCACTGTCTAGGTGCACTAGATAGCAGTGGCGTGGATATTATACTCTATGGGCGTGGAGTTCTATAGTTCTAACGTATATGACGATTAAACAATCGCCGCGCGAGAGAAGTTGCGAGAGTCGCTATAATTATACTACTAATAATTTTACCCATCTTGTTTTTGACGTTTACTTAGATTTCACAGATTTCACTGATCTCGATGTTATTTTTAAGTTATGGATCGAGCAAATTTATTCTAGATTCATATAAAATGTAGTTATAATTGTTAATTTAAAATATTAATTAAATAGAATATATCAGATAAAAAGGAAATGTTAAATTTTGACATCTGTCAGTCGTTCCACTAGCAGTAAAGTTTGCTACAAACGAACAGATCTAAAATTTCATAATTTTCAATATTGTGCTAAAGAAACGACTGTGTGCGTTATGAATGATCTGAGCGTTCAGAGTAAAATAAGCGCTTAAAGGAACACACTGACGGGATATTATATTGCGAAATTCAAGTGAAGGGTATTCGTTAAAATTCATTAAATATGTGTAAATTTTTTAAATAAACAACCCCACGTTGCGGGTAGCGGTAGCGGTTTCTGGGTACCGGTTTCCGGGTAGTGGGTTCCACGTGGCAGGTTTCGCCTTGCGGTTTCCGCGTTGCGGGTTCCGGGTTCAGCTTTGTGATTCTGCGATAGGTGTTATTGAATTTCATCACGAGTATAGCTATATGCTCAACAAAGTGAGCACGGGTCAACTAGTAAAGTATAAGCTATAAAATACTTTATTTTGGTGTTCAACACTAAAATTATTTTTAGTAAAATGTTGTATTATAAAATTGTTATGTAAAAACGACGGGGTGTTATAAGTTTGACGTGTATGTGTAAATGTGTATGTGTCTGTTTGTAGCATTGTAGCTCCCAAACGGATGATCCGATTTTAATGCGGTTTTTCTGTTTAAAAGATATATAAGTCGAGAGTGTTCTTAGCTATGTTTGGTGGAAATCAGTTCAGGTCTTCAAGGTCATCAGGTCCTTTGTTAGGTGTGATATGAATGTTGCACGCTAAGGGCTTGTTTCACCAAGCAATCCTAAAGTTAATTCTTCGTTAAATGTCATGTTGTTCCTATCGTAATTCCTATCAATGAATGAGAAGGCATGGTAATTAAACAAGCCGTTAACACTAACATGTGTTGGTGAAATCGGGACTTAGTCGACTGTTTTTGTTTTATTTTAATTTTGTCTAGTTTATAGTTATAACAAATCATATGCCCGCGTGAGTCGTGACGGCAGATGCGTCAGACGTAGTTAACAATACGTTCCCTTGACAGGTGTTTTAAAACAGTTTACAGTGCTAATAACATTTACAACACTTTACACCTGGGTGACGTGCTTCCTCAATTTACCTATATTATTATACTTATTTTGTGACACGTTTCGCTGGGTGTTGTTGGTATTCCATAATGACCTATTCCTAAATTGTAATTTAGACTTATTGGCAGACTTATTGGCTTATACACAAAATTGGCATATACATAGATTGTTTAAAACAAACAAATGAGGTCTAAAAAGGCCCCTAAATTCACATACAACTCTCAATATGTACCTATTGCTTGTGAATTGTATTTTAATCGAATTATGAATTGGCAGCCGAGTGGATGTTTTACGAACTAGTAATTTATTAAACTAGAGGCCTTGGAAGCTTAAATCGCAAAGCACTGTAAAGTGTAAAGTGTAAAGCTTAAATTTCTGCTATTAATTTTTTTCAGGCACTTATAAACATTTTCCAACTCGGGTGTGTAGCAAAAGTTTTAACTACTAATACTTGACTTTTACTATTTTTGACTATTTACTGTAAACAGGTCTCTATTATCACAGTAAAAAGCTTGTAAAGTTGCAAAAATGCTTTCTTGTAACCGCAAATGTCGTTACCAAAGAAGGGGTCACTTATTTCGTAATTACTTAATAGAGTCTAATACTATCTCTAATCTATATAACTATGTCTAATCCAGAGCTATAATCAGCTGTTCTAACGAATACCAGGACACCAAAGAGGCGACGAGGTGTGTAATATTTAACGGAATCCCAAAAAATGGGGGTTATATAATATTATGAAGACTTGAACGGATGAAAGTGATATGTCGCAAAAAAAACTTTGAAAATTGAGTTTAAACTGTCACATAAATATTTTAGAATAATTAGTACCGTATTAAGTACATTGATTCTAGAGACGGATCTTTAGATTAATGTACTGTAATTTACAACGTATTCTAAAATTTTTAAATGATAGTTTGAACTAAATTTTCTTCAAGACCTTATTTTGCAATTTTATCAGCTGGTGTTTTCTGAAGGTGACTTAACATTATAAGTGTAACTACTCATGTTATCTCCACTATAACATATAAGTAATCTCTTAGGCCGTATAAATAGAACAATCTCGAACTCGGTCTCAAGAGAACCTATTCGACAGATAAAATACATGGATTCGATTTACTTTTAAAAATTAACAACTATACTTATAAATTAATAAATGCTAGTTTTCTTTGACACACACTTTTTTATTTTTTTAAACCCACCTCATGATAGCGATCGATTGTCTAGGTGTTGGTTTATAACACGTAGCTGTTATCTAAAAGTAAAACAGTAGACACTTGTTTATAGCTGTCCATGTTTAGACAACTATCTGAGATCTGTCCAGATAAAGATAGTTTGAGCCGATCGGCTATTCGGTAAATAGAAGCGAAAATATTGATATCAGAAATATTGACAGAAAATATCTAAAAGCTTAGAATACAGTGTGTTGTAAACTCAGACTTCTTGTTTTGATTTCAATGTACTGTATTCTAATATTTAACAAAATATTAGATGTTCAATTCAGCTTTATAATAATAATGCCTCTCACACCAATTTCGGTGACAGTGTTATTTAATAACCTTTATGGAAATAAAAACCTTTTGATTTGATTTGATTTGGTGGCCGGTTCCATTGAAACTAGGCCCGCTACGCAGGATTTATTTTAAAGTGCCCAAGTGTGCGCGCAATGCACAGAAGCAACCTCTCTTCCTCCACTCTCGTATAGTAGCCCAGTGGGACGTATAACCGACACGACTGGCGGGAGACCTAACCAAACATGAAATCAACATTTTTTGTTGTTTCAACGCGGGAATCGAACTCACGATCTCCGAGTCGAGAGCTAGGCTCTAAACCATTAGAGGGAGGCTGTTTAGTATACCTATAAATAGAGACGGAGTGGAAACCACTTTTGGAACTCGCTTACCTTAACTCCAGGGCCCCGATTCTCATACATCGAACTTAGTTTCGAATTTGAGTCTGTCCCGCTCGTGCTCGCATGATTTGGACCGCGTGTGAGCGGGACAGATAGACAAAGTTACGAGGGCTGAACATCTAGCTCTTATTTCCTAATTGTAAATAAAGTAAATCAATGTGCTGATTGTGTAAGGAACTCAAATGTTTAATATTTTGGGGAAATACTATTTTTGGTGGTAGTTTTTCCCCGTTTCCAATTGGTATTCTTCCTTCATGTTAGTGACTCCTAAACTCCTAACGTGTTGACTTACATACTAAATTGCGTCATAAGTAAGAAAACACAATAAGGGATTCCCCCCATTAATATACATATTTCTAAACAATTGATTGTCCTTATAATCCGCTCCTTGACGAGCAATCAATAATCATTTTCTGTGTTTGCAAAAATTCTTTATTGGTGCAATATTTTAAAAAATGCTTTTGAAGGCTGTTGAATACCAATCAAATACAACAATTCATACACCATGCTGTCATGGTAAACTGTATGTTCTATATATAATACCATGATAGCCACACTATGTTTTAAACTTTACCACCTGCATAATATTACGTAATTCATTCTGTGCAGCGGCGGCCTTAGGGGGTGGCGAACAGGGCCTCGCGAGCAACATACCTACTTTTCCATCCATAGGACAAAGGGCCTCGCAAAGACCTGCGGCCTGCCGCCCGGAGACTCGCAATGGGTAAAGCGGGGTAAAGCGGCCGCTGATTCTGTGAATAAATGACTGATTGATTGAACGGTTTCTATGGAAATCCTCGAGAAAGATTAGATAACTACGTTTCCTTAGTACGCGAAAAATGAAATTTTACTGGAGCCGTACATTTTGCTGTAAAAACTAGTCTATGTGTAAATCCATCAAACTACTTCCATACTGAATTAAGTAGATTTTGCGTCAAAAAGTAACAATAATTAGTAATTTCAAACATTTACAAACTTTGGCCAATAAATTGTGTGTTCCAATTGCAAGAAAATAAAGTTATTAACTAAATTTTTCCTGTTCTTTTCGGCCTAAGTTACATAAAAACGTTAGAAAAATACAGTTTTTAGTTTATTCTAACTCACTAATATTATATTTTTTTAGAAATCCCATATTTCTATTGCTGTTAGAAATGGCTCAATTTAATCTATAAGTGAACCACAGTAGAACGCCTTCTCAGTCAAGTGACTTCTCTTACGCATCATAAAAGGTTTTCAACATTGTAAGCAGTGTGTAAATATTTTACTAGCGACTCTCAAAGTCAATCTCGTATCAGAGACGTTGAACCATCTTCGGAAAGCTGATAACACCACGTGTAGATGACAAAGTCCAAACTGTCCAATGTCACTTGACACTTGACGATGCGTTTACATTCCCGTTGTTTATTCTGTTACTTGATAACAACTCTTACTTGAGACGCGTTACACTTGCAAGTAATTATAAAGTTACTATCTGACCCGCGACCACTTCGTTGTGTATATAAAGTATTTTCTCACCGTTTAAACCTTCCCGGGACTTCCAGGAATATTTCAATGAATATAAAAAGCCGAATTTGTTCAACCGTTCTCGAGTTTTAGCGAGTAGACTAACGAACAGCAATTAATTTTTATATATAAGATTAATTTACGAATTTATTTATTACAACCCTGTTTCTTTCGACCTAAGTTCATACATAAAAAACAGGATGTGAAATTTCTCATCTTTAGTTAGGGCTTGTTGCCAATGAAATTATAAACTAAACCTCTTGTCTTATTGAATATCATTGCTTTTTGCACTTTTTGTACAGATGAGTACAGATATTTCATGTTTTGTCTCTGCTCGATATGAAGTTACTATCGTAACGAAAAAGCTATGCGCAGTAGGTATATTTTAAGTATTTTTAAAATTAATATAAGAGTCGAAGGGGTGACGAGTTCGAATCCCGACGAGGGAACAAAAACTTGTATGTATGGGTCATAGATTAGTATTATAAAAATCTAAAATATGCATAGTACAATAAAAATATATTTTCCCTTTGTCTGGTGCCCGTAAAACTAGTTCTTCGGATTGCCACGGGGCCAGATTGACGTGATAAAGCGTTCATATAATATATCAAGGTCTTGCATTTCACTTTTTAACCTTGTGTAATGAATTAAGGTCAGATCAGTGCTGCAAACTTAGAGGTTTTCCATCGATTTCCGGGTCTAAATTTGGTTCTACGAGTCTAAAGGGGGTTTTCTAAATTAATTGTTTAGGGTTTTTTTTGGTTTTATTTTCGTATTTTTAATTATATTAGCTACTAATGTTACCTATATCAACAATAATGGTCCATCTGTTTAAAATAAGCTTTGGTAGTGTATCTCAACGTTTAAAGGACATCACATTCAAATCAAATCAAAACATTTTATTCAGAATAAATTTTTACAAAATATTTTCTGAATGTCGAGACTATGTGATGCCTACTACCACCGGTTCGGGAAGTGGGAACTAGCCCAGCGAGATGAACCGGCGCGGTGAGAAACTCGCATGGGGCCATCTTTAACGAAAAAGATAGAAAATTGCTCTTTTCATAAAAGATTTACAAATGTCAGAACTAAAACAATAGTCATTTATTCATGTAATATTTACAGTATTAATTACCAAATTACAAAAAAGGGGTTTTAAATTAATTGTTGCGATTTTGATGGATTATGACTTAAGTTTGGGGAGAATTATTAACGAGTTGGTAACACTGGGCCAAATTACGAATTGTTTTAGTATTGCCCAGTGCAGTGTACATTATAAATATTAAGTTGCCCTCAAATCGTCAAGCAGTGACTGACAGATGATGATGAATTATTTATAGATAAAAATAGTCTCGATCACGTCAGCTTTAAAAAAAAACAATATTGATTTTCGAGCTACGATGCCACAGAAACACACACATCATAATTCATTATAATTATAGATTATTTTTAGCTAAAATAGAGGGTATTAACCCTCTATTTTAGTCGGAGGTTTAAAATCGTTCCGAATCATTCGTCAGGTATATTCAACAAAATAAATTCACAAATTTTAAACTTATAAAAAGGTCAGTACTTATTTTAAATGTTAAGAACTTCAAGCTTCCTTGAGTGTTTCTTTTTCTTTTAATAAAACTTGCAGATGCAAAACGATGAGACGATTTAAAAGTCACAGCCTGAAACCTCGACATAATAATATTATGAGGAACACTTTATTTTTTATTTTTAAATACAAATTATTACTTTAATCTTTTTGCGATCCAGTACCACTGGAAGAGATAAGCTTCCATCGCATTTTGGAGATCAGATATTTTTTAGGATCAACCTGGGAATTTCGTTGTTCCGAATATTCGCCTATGTTAAAATACTATTATGTAGGTATGTATAAAGTATCTCCCGTTTAATTTTAACCCAAACGTAAACAAACGCGTCTATGAAACAACCACAGATTAGTTTCTGATGCGAATACAATACAATGAATATTGTTTGTGACTATGAATATCATGACTATAGACTATATTCTACAGTCGGCAATGTTAAAATGGTGTATTTTTACTGTGAAGGTTTTTCATTTGATGTTTAAATATTTATAAATTATTGTATATATAAAATAATGTTATAAAATGTATTGGATAATGATCCTTTAATATTCAAATACATATTAACAATATGTGAATGTAAAAATTTCAATGTATGTATATGGTTTTTTTTTGGTTTTACATTAAATTTAATATTATACATTTTTTGAAAAAACTAAACCCCGATTAGGTAGTAGGTACGTAAATTCTATATAGCCTAATATCCGATTTTATTGCGAATCTATTGACACCTCATTATTAAAATCAGACCAATAGTTTAGGTAGAACGATATAACCATAAACCAATTACATTGTATAATTGGTCCATGATATAACCAACATACATATATATATTTTGGTTTCGCCGTAATCGGATAAAGAGAGGGCAAATCAGGTTTCGTCATGTATGTATTTAGCGAAGGTTTTATGCAAATAGTTGTCATTAAGTTAATACGTATATCAATGATCATCATTGTCCAATGCGGCAAACCAGACTGTCATTAAACTATTTGCAAAGTGCAAACAATCAACAGTTTTCTCGGAATTAAATATTTTAACAACAAGTTGAATTTCGAGTCTAGACGTATCGATTACGAACGTAAAACAAAAGTATACACAAAATAACAGACGTCAAAATAAATACTCGCAATAAAAAATATTATACATGCGTCGATCGTAAACTGTCGAAACTCGTGTTCGTTATCAGAACTGATAGGATCACGTTGTATGTAAACGTGCTAGTATTTCGCCTGATTGTTTACTAGAGTCATTCACAGCTTCCGTGTACTAGTATGGCGACAGAGGAGTCAGCTGTGAGGGGAACGACCCCAAACGCCATGCGCGATCGACTTAGATACGACACTTGTGACTCGATTCAAGTATCGACTCTACAATCGGAAGAGGATGCAATCAGTAATGAATGAAAGAGACACGGCCGAGAATAATACCTTGGGGCACGCCCTAATTGTACAACCAATGTTACATAATGCAAACTGAGGTTTAATTTGCCTCATGTCATTTTACCGGCTAAAGTACCAATCATGCAGTATTAATGCATTCGATAAGGTTGCTAACAATTTTTTCTTCTATTTGACACGCATTCTAGTATTTTATCGAAAGCTTTGAATATATACACAAACCAATGCTGTTAAACGTGAAAAAACGTGATATGTAAGTGCTAGTATACTGCCTCTTAGATGTCTCATGTCACATTTCAGATGGTCTTTATGTATTTCAGGACTTATGTGTCATGAAAAATGAACATTTTCCTGAATTGCATTTCAAGAAGGTTGGAATAAAGGACAGGTCCTGAAAACAATTATAGAAGTCTTTACTTTCTAGTTTATTTCGAGAACTCTATATTTTATAGTTTATTTACATAAAATGTTCGAGAGAGAGAAAAGAACAACATTTTGACGATTGTAAACTAGAGGCAATTAAATATAAATTATTAATAGTTCTCTTTCCTGACAGACTACATTTTTTACAAAACTACTCATACATAACTGCTCTTGTGATACTCAAACACATTTCTCAATTAAGTTTATTCCAGCTCCTTTTTTACTTTTTTCGTAGCACAATAAACTTATAAGAGGCAAATTTGGGGTCGATTATAATCGATTGTTTGGCACAACACTATAATCGTTACCAGTATAATAACGTGGCACAACAACATCGAGCGCTCAGTTCGTGCGGAGTGCCGAGAGGGAAGTGTGTGGATAGAGTGCGCCCGACGCAGCGTCTGTTTTTCTTTTTTTATTTGGCTTCTAGCCGTTGTATGGGTGAGTGTTGCATTTACGTAAACAAAACTAGTTTTTAATGTCCGTTGCTGTAACGCTATAGATTATAAGTGTAATCGTTGTGAGCCTTCGATATAAACAATGCGTGCTTTCCGCGAAACGGTGTGTTGAATTTAGTTTGTGTTCATTGTATTTTGTGTTCATATGAACTTGAATCGATTTCTTTGAAATTTTATCGTAAATTCGAGCTAAAATATCAATACATACAATCTGCTCTCTACAAATAGAGTATGGTGAACATAGAAAAGCCGTACCCTAGAATATGTTGTGAAATTTAATATTCGATCTGTTGCTGAAAATTGTGCTACAAAATCAGAAAGAAAGTAAAAAAATACTACTTTTTATTCAACTTTACTAATATAAAGGATAATGTAGAGCTAGGTTATTATTATCATAAAATGGGTTAATTACGAGACAATGCAATTATTTATATAGTTCTTCAAACAAAACAATCCAAATAATAAAAGGTCGAAGACCAAAAAGGTAATTAAAATTTACATTGTCTTCAACGTGTAAGTTGATGTTTAGATAATGATACAGGACTTAGATAATGATTATGATAATGATAATGATAATGATAAATAACAAATAGTTGATCACTATTTGATGATAAACGACAATATTTGCGTCATTATGTTAAAAACAATGCTTAATTATTAGAAATAATTTAAAACGCATCAAAGTCAATATAAAAATACTTTTAAATAACGCTATCGATAAAAGTGCAACAAGTATATCAATTGCTAGAATTTAATTAAAACTTAATAAAGTAGATAATAAAATTGTAGTAACAGTTTAGTTATTGCGCAACCTTAACTAACTTTAAATCGTAGAGGAATGTTAACTACCCAAAGATACGTCGAACACCATGACACAACATTTACCAATCGTGATACCTATGTGATGAAGTTAGTAGTTTACTTACTGATATTAGAACGAATAGATAACAAAAGAAATTTGCGAAATTTAAATAAAATTTTATATATCGACACACAGAATATAATAACAAAGCTGAATGCACATACAACGGACAAAATACAATCACAACAAAACCTAAAACCTATCAATAAATAAAAAATTAACGATCGAGACCAGGAAAAAATGCATTAACTTTTTACGACACAAAGAATAGAATGGGAATTTTTAATGAAGTTAAACAAAAAAACCACTCGATTCGAGTTCCATTCGAGTTAAATTGACTTTGGTATTGTATTTGGAGTGACAGACAAAATGTTTCATGCCAAGAGGGTTGTAAACGTGCCGTAAGGGTGGAACACCCACGGTATGGGTTAAACACCCACAATATGGATGAAACACCCACTCAGTTCGTATATGGATGAAACTCCCACGTTGACCTTTCACCCACAGCCCACAAGGGCTTTCCCTTGCATAGCTATTATATAGTACTTCCTATTAGTTAACGAAGTTATATTTAACTTCGTTGCAATTTAAGTGCACATAAATAAAACTTGAACTTTGATATTTTATATTTGTTTTTTAAATCTTTTATGACTATAATTAAATGAGGTGATTTATCAGTTTTTACATTTTGTAGATAAAAAAATAAAACATCTCGTGCTATTCGGTGACCTATAGATACAAAAAAGTATCATTGCTTAATGGCACTAGACATAGTCAAGAATTGTTGAATATTACAACACTATATTTTAATTAAATTATCTACCCTCTGCTGAGTTTAGGAAACAATTAACAACCGTAGGTACTAAGTGAACCAGAAATTGATGCTAATCAGCATAAATATATATATATTGTTATTGAATTCAATAAATTATTTAGCATACCTAATTCAGCAAATAGAATAAAGCAAATTTTGACAAACCTTCTCGAAAAGTAAAAAAAAAATAAAGATAGTGATTATTGAGTACTACGGACGTTTATTTATTGGGAACAGCTGACTCTGGGCCGAAGTGGTTTGCGCCAGTAGCTGTTATCATATCGGTGTCACTGCCACACTTCTGAGTCGTTATTTGACAAGATAACAGTAAGCTAAATATTTTAATTTTAAAATTCCTAGGAAAAACCCTCTGTGACACACGCATAGGATTTTTATACTCTTTCTTGAACATAAAAATTGAGTAAATGATGATATTCGAAAGCTTGTTTTAAATCAGTGGGATAAGGTTCCAGCGTTGAACATTAGTTCAATATTTTTAATATTTACTATAGATTGAACCTTGAGACAGGACACCAAGTCAGGTCTGTGAAATTCCTTGCCATGTCTCACGGCTCCCTCATTAATTTATAACCCATTCAGCTTTTAAAATTAAACTTTTCCGTTATTGAAATTAGTATTTGTCTAATCAATTAACATGTCGGTGAACTCAATATTTAGTAAACTCAATGACGTCACCAGAAATGGAAAGTCCGGTGAGCGGTGACACCACTCATACCGTCACGTGTTTAACACGCATGTTTTACGGACACTCGTGTTCTGTCAATGACAGTCGTTTTCCTTTTACAAGCCAAGGCTGTTGCATACAAGTAGAGCCCTATATCCCGCGTAGCCAAAACTGACTTAAATACGAGTATAGCTATGGAATGATACCTTTATCATATTATACTAGGTAAGCCCGAGAGTTCGTCAACTCCCGAAAACCCTCGATTTTTAAACATTACTGGCTGACCGTGCCCGTGGGTTTAGCAGTTCTCGAGTTTAAGCGAGACTAACGAACAGCAATCCATTTTTATATATAAGAGATTCATTGGTGCTCCGCTTTTATAGTCCCATGTTAGTGTTAACGGCTTGTTAAATTACCATGCCTTCTCATTCATTGACAGGAATTACGAGAAGAACAACATGATATTTAACGAAGGATTAACTTTAACATTGTCTGGTAAAACACGGCCTTAGCGTGATATAGCCTTCCTTAATAAACGGGCTATCCAACACTGAAAATTTTTATTAGAAATCAGTAGTTAAAATAAACAGATATTTAGCTTCGTAATTATAGAAATGTAGATTAAAATGAGACAATATGTTCAGTCATTTTATTGTTAGAAAAAAACAAAAACGATTAAAACTCGCGAAAATAAAATATGCAAGAAACTAAATGGCTCGAACAAAGACGCAAAAAGCTTAAAACAATGAACAAGGCAATACAAAATAACAAAGGTATTTTGCCTTAAAGAGCATTTACCTTCTGTCCTGTCCTGTTTAGGTGACCTGAGAGTAACGTCATCAAAAACAGGTTTAATGACTTTACAATCAAACTTAATTTTTCGCAGCCATTATTCGGGTGTTTAGACTTGTTTAGGCTTTCGTGGGTTCGAGTTTCAAGTTTCGTTTTTTTTTTTGTAATAATAATAATGCGAGCAGTGCAGACTGACAATAGAAACTATATTCGAAGAGCGAGAATCGGGGCCCTAAACAAGTCGTGCCCGTAATCGATACGACCAACTAAGCTTATGAGAGTAAAAAAAGTTATACGTTACATTATAATCATAGGTCGTAATGTAGATGGTAACAAAAGACTATCTATCTTCTATCTCCTTGTCAACCGACCTCCAAAAAGGTGGTTATTTGTTTGGCTACCATTTGTTTGTTTTATTGTTTCAATTAATGTCACCTTTCTCAACCTCTATTCGGATATTCAATACATGCATTTAAATATGTGCTTGTTTTTTTATGGATTTTTTTTATGATCCATAAAAGTATTTTTATAACAGTGTCTAATAGTAACAAGATCTCTACGTAGACATCTTTTATATTTTTCTTTAGTCGAACATAACCAATCTACTTGAAAGTAGAGAGTATTCTGTTAATCATGAAACAATAACAAAACAAACAATTTTCGTTTTAAAACAAAGGTTTATCTCTTTTGTTCCACTAACAGACTGCTTCGTCTGTCTGGAGATTGCAAGTAAAACCTTGGATGACTCGCTCTATTTACCCACAAAACCGTTCTCTACATCTCGATCGACTGTTTGTAAAGACAGGCAAAGGAAAAGGAAGCTGCGGCATATTTGTAGGATCATAATGTTATATTTTTCACCGATCAAAGCTGTTCACGCGATAACCGAACACTGAAATACAGTGGGCTTACTCCCGACACAATCGAGAACCGAATCCGTTCGATATCACTGGTTTTTCGTATTTTATTTGGTGAATTACTTTGAAACTAATCAGGATAAAGAAAATTGTTAGATCGTAACTTTTTATACTCCCGACCATATCAATCGATTGAGAATCAAAATAAACAAATGTCAATTTATTTGGGAGTACGCGGCATGATCGTATCTGAATCAAAATCAAATCAGTTTGGAGAGTAAGGACCCTGTAAAGTGCCACTCAAGTAGCATGCGGTACTTTTCATTCCGCCAAGCACTGACTTAGTTACTATGAATATTAACATTAATTATCAAGAGATTTTTAGGAGATTATCAATATCATAGTAAAATAGGAAGTCAAGCAGGAAGATTTGAATGCGCCGTAAAGTAACGTTAACGAATAATAATTGTATGCATGATAGCGCCAATACAAACAATAGATTACTTTACTTTACTGAGCTTTCAAATGTTTATACTTGGACTACAGATATACTAAAAGTTCACAATACGTACCTATTGAATTGCAATCAATTTTTCGTACCATTAGAACTCAAAGCAAATATCGGTCTCCTAATCCTTATTTATAATCAAATTTAGAATATAAGATCTACTGTAATACTTTATTATTGATTGTATAACAACAGGACAGGTGTGTTGTATAAAACGTACATTACCTTGCAAGTGCGATAGATATGGTAAAATATTCCGAAGGTCGATGCTTATAGCAAGGCCAGCACTCGCAAATCGCTGCACATTCAGTAGCTAAAGCATGAACAATTGTCAACAACGGATTCGTAACCTTATCGACTGTCAATTGTTTTAATATTCTCATTAGGATAACGAAAACGTCACGAATACGTATGTTAATTGTTCCTCCTAGCCACACTGTAGGTGACCAGAATAACGTTCGTAATTCAGTTCACAATTTCACAATGACTTAGGAGTTATGCCTTCCTACTTCCTTATATCTTAGAACTTCTAGTCTGTAGTTGTTTAACTATGGCTATAAAGCTTAAACTTGGATATAGTTGTAACTTGTATTTCTTAGATTAATATAAAACTAGTCTGTCCGTGAATATCCGCACCACCAGAGGTTACAAGAGCGTTACCGTGACGTTAATACACCGTAGACTCTATGGTATCGACTATAGACCATAGGGTTCTTAGCAGAGCTGTCCCTACCTCCTTAACCGTAACCGAAACTATCGGATATACTATCGGATATCCGATATAAAAAGTTATCCGTAACCCTAACTGAATCCGAAATAAAAGTTGGTCTGTAAAAAGGAAACCAAAATTTAATATCCGTAACCGAAATTATCGGAAACAATCGGATAATCCGAAATAATTTAATATCTATATCCGTATCCGAAATTTCATATCCATTTCATCCCTGGTTCTTAGGTACCTAACCAAAGCATTAAAACATGATCCTATTACAGAGATTTCGCTGTCTGTTTGCCACCAGGCTGTATCTTCTTAACTGTAATAGTCAGACAGTTGAAATGTTCACATATTAGGGATTCCCATGCAATAAACGTGTTTTTAGTCGTTTTCTACGGGACCCTTCGTGTCAGCGTAGGATCGCACTTAGCCGGTTTTATGAAGAAAAATCTGACCATTCCCCAAGATTGTAGAATTAAAATCGATAATTCTTTGGCCAGTAGTTTTGGAAATGGCCTCGTCTGTTGGCAGCGGCTACATTACACTAACTAAAAAGTAGGTCAGGTTTTAAACTAACAGCTCCCTGCCAAGTTTATAACGCCTTTTTGTAATGGCAATATACTACATGTATTTTAATATAACATAAAATGTTTAGGCCGTGTTTCACCAAGCAATGTTAAAGTTAACGCCAAGTTAACCATGCCATCTCATTCATTGACAGGAAATACGAGAGGGATAACATAATATTTAACGTGAATTTTAAATGGCGTTAACTTTAACATTGCTTGGTGAAATACGCCCTTAAAGTTTAGCCATTTTTTTAAATACTTAACTTAAATCGCCATTTGATTATACAGTGACACACACATAGCCATGTAATGAAACTACGGCTAACCTTGTATGGAGAGCTGTCTTTTTTACACCCGGTCTATGAAAAGCTGATCAAATTGTTCATCAGCTAACATTTGAGTTAACAAGCCATTCTGAACGCTCATTGGTGAACGTAGCGAGTGAGCGAAGTTGTTGCAAGTGATGTTCACCAATGAGCGTTAGTTTTGATATCCTTTTAAAAAAGAGCGAGTATGTAAATTGTAATACGTTAGCACGCGCTACATGCATGGAACCTTAAGTTTTTCACTTTTTTTGGCATAGGAGTTATAAATAGTAACGTATTTTCAATTCTGCTATATTAATAGCAGTTACTAAAGCCCATGGGCTGCGCATCAATATCACGTAAACATGGGTACAAAACGTAATCAATTATTTGGCAATCGAATCAATATAACATTGCAAAAAAAAACGTGTTGTAGACTCTTTGCTAAACGCTACATTAAAAAAGATACAATATACATTTTATGGGTGTTTCAAATACAAATAAATGATTACGTAAAAATTGGCAAAAAATTAGAGTTTTTGTATAAACAGTTAGAATTTAGAATTTATGTAAAATTTCCCTATTTCGTAACTTAAAATATCTTAACAACGAGACACTTTTCAGACTAGCTTTTCGGTAAGGTTTTGGTTAGTTTCCTTAAATATTTAAACCCGTTTAAAAATTATGCCGGAGCACGTTTGGTTCTATATAGGTCGAGCTACCGGTAATCAGGCTAAGCACATGTGCTTTGGAATTTTACGGTCAAGTGCGAGTAGCGCTAAATATAAACCTTTTTTATAGCACAGAAATGCAAAAACCACTTATATTTAAAAAAAAGGGCAAATGTCCTCTATAATATATATATTTTCTTATCTGCTATGATTTAATTAAAAAAATATATAAATAAGGATAAATTTTGAATTTTAAACATAATAGTGGGCAAATAATTGTGGAACTAACAAAAAATATCTACAGCCGAACATAATAATAATATAACCAACTCCTTTTTTGGTAGTAGGTAAAAAAAAATTGAGCATTAACTGAACCTACCTGTATAAAAGTAAAAACACGTAGAATGAAAATATCTAATGTTTTTTTTAAGAACTTAGTATAATTTCAAGAATGCCGCATTAATTACTAGATTACCTACCTAGTACCTACTGGCTGTCTGTCTGCCCCACTAGGAAGCAATTTAAAAGGCCCAGTAACACGGCCCGAATGTAACCACTTGAACTGGGTTCCACGGTAATTGGTGGCGTGCTGGCAGTTGGCACGGTAACCTACATACCTAGATCGTGGATAGACTAGAGGACGCCCGGATGAGTGGCGTGATAGCGGCATTATTTTGCTGTTATTTTGTTGAATATCCCCTCGTCTGTGGTTTGTCATTTTTCAAAAAACCGTTGTCTGTGTAGGCCCCTCTGGGTGGTCGCGAATTACGTCATCCGCGCGAGGATCAAATTACAAATATTTCAAATATTTTGTTTATGAGCTTATTTAGATTATATAAACAATATGTCGTTAAAATCGCTATGAAACAAGCTAACATATACTTATGGATTGGTTTAGTTTGGCCTTATAATGTATAACTTATTCCAAATTGAAATTAGGTAAAACTTTTTTTTCCCTATTTTTTGGTATTAAGGTCGTTGAATTAAAAAATATATAAAATATTTTATCCTAAAGTTTTTTTCGTCCTCAGGTTTATTCATATTACTTCCCATTATTAGTAAAAAATAAGACACATTCCATTCATTGTTTCTAAACCACAAGCTTTATAAAAACGCGGTACTTGAACGGGCTCGACCGAGGCAATAAAAAAAGGTCTTGTTTACACTTCAATTCCGAGAACTCCATTGTCGAGTGGCCGGGAATGTTACTCATTGTTTATTATGGTTAATAATCTTATACACAAACGAAAGTTGAAGCGTTAAAACTGTTTTGTTTATTAGAAATCAAACGATGAAAAAAACACTAGTTAATACGAAAAAATTTCAAATCATGTTTGATGCAATAACAATTTTTGTATAAAATATTTACGAAATTTACATTATAATGCATGAAATATTGTTTGTTAATTACTTACCTATCCAATTAATAGCACAAAACACAATTCACAGCACAAAACAAATATATTTTAACAATTTTCTAAAAGACGGTTGGTGGAAAAAAACAACAATGAGCGACGTCATTTTCATACGGCTCGTATTTCATACTAACAGGTTCCATAGATTAAAGCAAGTTTTTAAAGGACAATCTATATATTTTTTAAAAAATTGCCGCATCTGTGGCAAAGAAAAACACAAAAAGCCGTCAACTGTTGAGAAATCTATTTTAGTATCGCGCACCCGACTCTAGGAGTCGGCTCCACAGACCAGGGACCGATTAATCCGCTATACGGCTGTAGCGGTATCAATACAAACCGTTTTATTTTAAATACCCATATTAAGGGTTTTTAACTATGCGCTTGTCTTAAACGGTATTAAACCGTTTAATACAGCCGCGCCAATAACCGAAAGAGACAAAAAATTTGTGGTACACGCCGTGGCTGGGATCAAATCTATGAAAAGCGGTTTTTTTCATCACTGACTTGAGGTTTCAATAGCCTTGCTGTGCATTGTGCAACATTGATTTGGTCACTTTAAACATTAGTTTAAAGTGACCAAATCAATGTTGCACAATGCACAGCACTTATATTTTATACTAATATTATACTTATATTTTAACATACTTATATTTTATAGTAATTTGAATTACCTAAATTACAATTCCGTATAATTAGAAAAAAAAATAAGATGGGAATTAACTTTTCGCTCTTTACCAAATCAATATCAAGGAAAGACTAAGAATGGAAAAAAAACAATAATAAACAAAAATGGACGAGAACTTGCATTAAATAACATCATCTTATAACTTATGTCATACGCAATTATGATCATTTTTGGTATGCATCACGATTGCTTCGTCACGGTAGAAATATGATGAAAATGTTCGCCCAAAATTTAGGCGAAATTTGACAAAATCGATGGGTCCAAACCAAAAATTTGTCGAAGTAGAAACAAAGAAATTATAAGGGTTTTAAGTTGGCCGTGCCAACGTAACGTCCACGATGGCGCGGCCATGGAAATCTCAGGAACTACGTGGGTTAGAGATCTAATTCTTTTTCTAGTATGAAAATTGAATTTGGCGAAAATTGTCGAAAAAGAAATTATAAACTAGAAATCGATATTTTAAGAGATATTTACCTCAGAAGCCGTGGCGGTGCAGACGTGCACTTCGTGTTTCTTTAATGTTGATTATTTCTTTATATCATAATACTTAGTACAAAAATATGATGCAGGAAGTAAGGGCTTAATTTGTCGAAACTAATCAAAGCAATAAATACAACGAAATGTTATTTAAACAGACAAATCGGACCGAAACAAAAAATAGCATGGCCGCGCTGATATCTCATTATCTGTAATTGCTAGGATTTCGGTTTTTATATCCATTTATTCGACACATTAACCTGATTAGAATGGCATATCGTTTTACCCTCAGAATGGTTTTCAACGCGTGTAATCTCCAAAAATGTGCTCTCTCGTACAATGTTTGAGTAGGGTAACCATAATTTCGATTTTATTTGGGAATACCTTTTACTCTACTAGACGAAAATGTATCTATTTCCTTAATAATGCCAACAAACGGAACAATTATTATTAATCATTATTTCACACTTAAACGTAAGTATGTAGTACCTATGCCCGTAAGCGATCAGTTGTAGATAGAATAATAATATTATGTTAGGTAAGTATACTGTACCTAGGAAGGTTACTTAATATTATGCATTTCTTGCCCTTGATCCGTTTTTGCGAAGACGGGTTATAATTCTTTTATACACTCATCTATATTTTTTGTCTCTATATCTGTCTGTATGTGCAACATCAAAAACCACGGAAGGGATTTTAACCAAACTTATTACGATTGTAGACCATATTCCTAGGCAGATTATAGGATATATAACATAACGCTACGGTACATAGGAGCCGAGCAGTGACGATAACTTTGAAGCAAGTCGATGAATTTCGTGCGCGACTGCGGACGAACGGTTCGGACGGGGCGCGCGGGGGGATCGCTTACACAGTGACGCGAAGCTATAGAACGTGGCACTAAAGTAGATTAGAACATTAAATAAGTAACTAACATGATTTTATTAAAAAGACAAGTGTTTCCACAGTGTCAATAATATAAAAACTGTATTTTTGAACTTGCTTCACAAACTGAAATAAATTATCATTTATTGTATAAAATCAACTTTTGGAATTATTAAAAGAAAGCCTTTCGGGATAAACATAAAGAAACAGACAATTTAGCGGTTTTGAGAAGCTATAACGGGTGTAAAAAGAGCAGTCACTATAACTTTGGGATATGATTATACTATCTTTTCTCTTTTTTTTTTTAACAATTTATTGTACACAAGAAACACTTAACAATAGTACAAATTACAGAGAAAGACGACAAAAAGGTACTGCTTATTTCTGAAAGAAATTTCTTCCAGCAGCCCTACGGAAGAGATATGTGATACAAGATATCAAATAGAGCGTGCACAATAACATACAAATACATTACATCTAAATTATATTAAAATCAGAATAGATACATGTACAAAAATAAATACAATAATGAATATAAATTATAATACATATATAATTAATACAATAAAATAAATAAATATATAAATAACTACTAAATACATAAATAAATACGTATAAAATAAAAATATAATATACATAATACCGTTTAGTTATGATATGGATTGGGATTCAAAATAGTACTTCTTCAAACGTCTTTTAAATATGGCAATGGTGGGACTATCACAGACGGTGTGAGGAAGCGAGTTCCACAATCTGACCGCATGAACGGTGAAGGAGTAGGAGTAGAAATTAGAGCGATGTGATGGGAGGTAAAGGTTTGTTCTGAATTTGGACCTACAAGGGATATCAATGGGCCGGGAAAAGTTAAATCGATCAATAAGATAGGAAGGAGAGAGAGGGTTATACAGGATATTGTAAAGTAAACAGAGGATATGGGAGTTGCGACGGAGACGGATAGGAAGCCACTTGAGTTTTATCCGAAAGGCTGATATGTGATCAAACTTTTTTAGACCAAAAATGAAACGGATACAGAGATTCTGCAAGCGTTCCAGTTTAGTTAGCAGCTCTTCGGTAACGTCTAAGTAGCAGGAGTCGGCATAGTCGAGGATAGGAAAAATGAGAGTTTTGACGAGGAAAATTTTGGTTTGCAAAGGCAAAAAGTTTTGAAGGCGCCTCAGCATATGTAACGAGTGGTGTACCTTTCTGCTGACTTCACTAACCTGCGGATTCCAGCAGAGATTGCTGTCCAAAGTTAACCCTAAATTCTTAGCTGTGTCTCTGAATTCGATAATAGTACCATCATATTTGACCACAGGCACATTGTGTAAACGTTGCGTTATATACTTACTAGTATATCCCAAAAAATCGCAGGCTATGATAATAGGCAGTAGCCTATTATCATAGCCTGCGATTTTTTGGGATTTACCAACAGACCAAAAGATTTAGCCCAATTTGATATGCTCTGCAGATCATAGTTAATACCAGCAACTGTATTAGAAATATCATCAATATTAGAATGACGATAGAGTTGCAGGTCGTCTGCGTAAAGATGGAAATTTGAGTTGATTAATGAGGAAATAATATTAATAAATATAGAAAACCGGAGGTGAGAGAGTACGCCACCCTGGGGAACACCCGCTCATTCTAGAAATGTATTTTTTTTCATTTTTTTTTACAAAAATTAAAAAATAAATTATTTTTGCCTTTATTATTATTTTTTTTATTATTACAAAAAAAATAAGAAATGGTAAAAAGAAAAAAAAACATTTTTTTTTAGTTTCTGACAAAAAAAATACATTTCCGAAATGAGGAAAGGTAGTATAATCGTATCTCAAAGTTATAATGACTGCTCTTTTTACACACTATATATATAAATATGTCATTCGATAAAAACGATAGTCACTCAATGAAATGGCGATTTGAATTAGATGAATGCCATCTACCATCACGGTATTAATCCTTATCATTTAAAATACGTTATTCTGCTTAAGCATTTCTGAAGACTACATATTTTGCCCTTTAGACCATGCAAATATAATGAATACTTTAGGATATAGCAAAATTAAAATCGTTTCTCCGTGATTCGACCGGGCGCTGCGTGACGTGTCTTACGTCCGAGCCGGGCTGGAGTACTGTTACGTCTATTGGGGTTAATCCTATGTCTTAATATGGCATATCTGAGCCATTATTTGAAACTATTATTATTACTTCATCGGCCTCCGTGTGACCATGTATAAAGAAGCATAATACCCAAACGATAGTCTTCATAAACTAAAAATATATTTAAAAATACTAAAGTGCCCTAAATCACTTTTACACGCGTACGAAGTCGCGGTCACAGCTAGTACTTTTATAAACATCATGGATACAGAAATAAAATCTAGGTCTAACAAGGCTCAAACAAGAAAGTTAATATTAGGCAGATGACTAAAAATGCATAAGTACAAGGTCGGACTCGCTAATAAAATCTAAGCGTCACTTCATACCGAAATACGGTAACAAAGTGCCTTCTTGAAAAAGCATATTATTCGTCTGCCGTTGGAATAATATTAATTCCAATAGCGAGTCTTAACCACGGCCATGGGTCTCTATGAAAACCGGCGTTACGCCGGCTTGCTTTGCTGCAGGGAATGAGGATACTTGTCGTAGATAAGTATGTACTTAATTTCAAGGGCAAGAAACCCATAATATTAAGTAGCCTGCCTAGGTACAGTATACTTACCTAACATAATATTATTATCATATCTACAACTGACCACATACGGGCATAGGTACTAACTACATACTTACGTTTATGTGTGAAATATTTAATAGTAATAATCCCATTTGTTGGCATTATTTAAGAAATAGACACATTTTCGTCTAGTAAAGTAAAAAGTATTCTCAAATAAAATCGAAATTATGGTTACCCTACTCAAACATTGTACGAGAGAGCACATTTTTGGACATTACACGCGTTAAAAACTATTCTGAGGGTAAAACGATATGCCATTCTAATCAGGTTAATGTGCCGAATAAATGGATATAAAAACTGAAATCCCAGCAATTACATATAATGAGATATCAGCGTACAAAGAAGCGTTACGTTGGCGCGGCCATGCTATTTTTTGTTTCGGTCCGATTTGTCTGTTTAAATAACATTTCGTTGTATTTATTGCTTTCATTAGTTTCGACAAATTAAGCCCTTACTTCCTGTATCAGTTTTTTGTACTAAGTCTTATGATATAAATAAATAATCAACATCAAAGAAACACGAAGTGCACGTCTGCGCCACCACGGCTTCTGAGGTAAATATCTCTTAAAATATCGATTTCTACTTTATAATTTCTTTTTCGACAATTTTCGCCAAATTCAATCTTCATACTAGAAAAAGAATTAGATCTCTAATCCACGTAGTTCCTGAGATTTCCATGGCCGCGCCATCGTGGACGTTACGTTGGCGCGGCCAACTTAAAACCCTTATAACTTCTTTGTTTCTACTTCGACAAATTTTTGGTTTGGACCCATCGATTTTGTCAAATTTCGCCTAAATTTTGGGCGAACATTTTCATCATATTTCTACCGTGGCGGAGCAGTTTTAACGCACACTCATTTTTGCGTAAAATGGTGCGCCAGTCTAGTTGTGACATGATGGAACAAATTCAGCCAATAGCGTTCCGCGGTACTTACTTATCACGCATCCTTTTTTAACACAGAAAAACGAACGAAAATGAACCTTATTCATAAACGGTTTATTTATACCGTTGATTCAGCCGTATATACGGCTGAAGCGCATGTTAGGGTTTTTCAGAGAATCGTATAAATTAAACAGTTTAAAACACCAAAATGGGTAACCTTTTCGGTCCCTGCCACAGACAGCGGTTTTTTTGACAGCGCTCCTAGAGCGGGCCCCACAGATGAGGGGATATGTGGGATATTATACCATTATCTCTACTAAACGACTAACCTTTAGGTAAAGGGTGGATTCCAATCCACTTATATTTCTGCTAGGGAGCAGAAAGATAATTGAAACCGGTCGTGTAACAAAAATAGTAACGTAAAATATAAATAAGATCAGATAATCATTCTGTTACTTTACCGGCACCTATAGAATTTTGCTTTTGTAAAGCCCAAAGGTTGACTGGTAGAGAATGCCGCATGGCATTAAGTCCGCCTTTGTACAGTTTTTGCATTAAGTTTAATAAATAAAATAAATAAATAAAATATCTAAAAGTGCAAATAAGTAAAAGTGCAAATACTTCGTGAATATATATATAACATGAATTTCCACCAAGAGCCTACAGTACATTCAATAACATAATAAGGTAATCGCCGACTGTTCTTAACTTTCCTTAATTGGTCCTTAACCTCACCGACGGCTGTATCAAACGTTTGTTTAAATATTTTTCATTATCTTGCACACAAAAGACAATGGAGATAACATATTTACTTAACGATTAACTTTAACAGACGTTGATAGAATTAAGACTTATTCTCGCAAAAATACTAGGAAGTAGTAGCGAAAGCTGGTCCTTGTTCAGAGGGAGAATCCCTGTATATTATGTAGGTCTTTGCATGAGTGAGGGTCTTCTTAAAGGTAAGAAGTAACTGAAGATAGAAATTGAGTAATAGAAGACAGTATACAGGCTATAATATTAATGAGTGATAATACTTCATGGTGTTTAAGGCTCCCGTATAAAGAGTTTACTAAGAACCAGCGCTAAAAGAGGTACATATTTTTAGATTATTGTATGGGAAAAATTATGATGTCGTGGCATTTTTCATACAAACATAAAAGTCAAAAGAAAGTCTTTCAACGCTGGTACTTTCACAGTGTACTCCTACACACCCTAAAGTATTATCCCACTTTTATTTTACACTTTGTATACATGATGTTTTAGTAGCAAGTATTAAACTCTCTTGAGTATTGAATGGTTCTAAAATAGCGGTGAAGTAAACCTTTAGTTACGTAGAGGCGCGTGTACGTTATCAAACCGAACTGTTTCATTCTCTATTATTAGTTTTTCCGCGAAGTAGTTACCATTAAATGGATTACTGGAATATGAATCAGACAGTTAAATGACGTAGGTTTCGGTCAGTAAAGAACGAACTCTACGTTATTCTTCTTGCTTATCGTGCGTTTTAGTAATTTATCTATCTATAATAAAGAATAGATCAGCATATAAAGTGACAATGGATAGCTGTTGATTGTGAGGCGATCTATCCTTTTTTATAGATAGATAAAAATATAGTAGTAAATAAAAATTAATATGTGTTTCTTTTGCCTTTGAAACATGCTGTCAGTAAAGTGATAGTGATGAGGTTGTTTTTATTATCAGATATTTAATTTATTTTTATCAAATACAAGTTTTTTCCAGCGAGTTCGCCTACACGAAATAGTGTTGTACCTACCCCTTGAGCATTAAATAAAAAAAGTAAAAACACTTCCTTAGATATGTCATGTCATGAGCAATACGTGCACGATATATCAATGTTCTATTTAAAAATTTTAATCATAGGTGAATGTTATATTATTCCTTTTTAAATATTTGTCTTTATACAACAGTAGAAAAGTACCTACGACATTTTGTCTTAAAAAAATCTTAGGACATGTTTCGAGCCCGTGGGCCGTGACTGCTAGGTAGGTAGGACTTATTTAACGACCTTGAGAGACCAGTCTTTAAAGACTGCCTAACCTCCTGCCTCTGTCATGATTTTTAAACAGATCACTGAAGTGTGAACCTGAGTCATGACTTACACGATAGACCATCTGATGATCACACGTAATACAACAATGCTCGTTGTTTTCGTCATCTGTTACTTTATTTTTACGCGCGAGTCATGATTTCATGACGCATTTTTTATCAAAAGGGGTAAACATTTCCTATAGATGAATTATTTCATCATTGTTTAGCAATAAGCGAGCTCGTAACTATGAGTTAATCTCTAATCTCAAATCTAGCTAGGGTTACTTTCAAAATTGGTTCAAAAAACAAAAATCTGTTCATTCGTTTGACAACTACAGTACAAGTACCTACAAAGCGAAAATATGTATAAACTTTGTTTATAAGATAAAATAAAATTGTAATTTCGTAATAAAATTGCAAAAGATTTCAAGAACATTATTAGGTAAATACTTAATTCAAGCACATTAAATTTATTTAATTGTCTACTTGGGGGCATTATCATCAGCCACTAATTATGAATGATAAGAGCTTAAAATTATCTGCATAATCTAAGAAGATTATGCAGATAATTTTCACTTGAAACCTAAAACCAAGGACGCCTAGATAAAATTGTTAGATTATGGAGATAATATTTGCTAGTAGACGTTAAAACTTCTAAATCTGTTTCCTTTAATTTTTTATCGTTTAGAAGTTTATCACTTATCTACTACGTCTTAATATTTATTAGAATTAGGTAAGGATATTATTAGTTTTATAAAGTTGGTTTTACTCTTCGTTCATAAAAAAATATTTAACTTGCGTAATTACTTAGATAAACTTTAAAAGAGTCGGATTCTCACACTGTCAAAGGGTTTCGACTTTGCAACATTATCTAGGTACCTATACAACTGATAATGCTAGCACCTATTAAGAAAAAAAGTGTTTGCTGTAAGAATCTCATAATATATTACGTAAATCATTGCCAAATAGCTCCAGTTTTGCTTGATAATTAGCTTGTCACGTTTATTGCACAAGATTCAAAATATTTACGAAATCGAGAAACAACCCGAAGCTTCAAGCCATACGTGATTCTAACACACACATTATGAAATAGCGTTGCAGCAACAACTGATAAATTTTGTAATTCATAGTATTATAACAGGAACTTTTGCTCGTAATCATAATATTATGACTAAGTAATCATAATAATATTATTGTTAAAATATCAAAACAATAATATTATGAATATTATCTACATACCTAATTAGTTCTTATAATGAAAGAAGAAACAGGAACCATCAATCAGTAAGTCAACAACACCTGTCTCATTGCAGAGCGTGAAAAACCAACATTAGTGTTGTTGGAGAAGACACCGGCGCTCGACAACCTCGAGCGCGACTCGGCCTTGCGCGATGACGGGCCGGAGACCGACGCGGCGGCCCCCGCGGTGGGCCGCTGGGGCGCCGAGTGGCCGAGTTGACTCGTTTCGGTGCTGGGCGACCGCGAGCCGCCGGACCTGACACCGCTGCCGCGCCCGCGCTGGGGGCCCCCGCGCGCGCCGCTACGCCTGACCGCCGCCGCGCACTGCGACCTCGCCGCCGCCGCCGAGGCCGCGCTGCGCCGCCTGCTCGTCGCGCACAACTATGACTCCGTCGCCAACTTCGTCTCGCTGCACGACGAGTGGCAGCGCCGGGGGGAGCCGTTGACCCCCTGGTTCAAGGAGTACGCGCCTCCGATCCGAAGCAGGAGGAGCACGTGCGTGGGGCTGGCGATCGACTTGGTGAAGGCGTGGCGGGAGCTGGAGAAGCAGTTCCCGGGCTTCGCCGGCGCGACTCACCTCGCGTCCTGCGAGGAGGCGGTGGCGCAGGTGCGGGACTACGTGGCGCGGGGGGAGAGCCCGGCCGCGCTGGACAACGCGGAGAAGGAGCACGTGATGGTGGCCGTGCGGGTGCTGGTGGAGGGCCGCGCCGGCGTGCTGCTGGCCGACCCCGGGTACCACGTCCCACGCGTCATCACCGTCATGACCGACCGACAGTATCCGCATACAGGTGTGTACTTCTTGATAAATACCGGGTAATGCATAATATTCACTAAGCTTTATGCACTGCAGATGAACTTGAAAGTAGAAAATGAAAGTATGTATGTAAACATAGATTATTACTAAGGTCGTTACTATCTTTTGATTGGTTGCATAAAATACAATACAAACTGACTTTGGGTAATTTAATCTAATCACCCTTTAGGCTTTCATCTTACAACTTGATTTGTCCTCAACTTTTCTTTAACAACTATTAACTAACCGATAATTTCAGGCTGGTTCACCCAATCCGACGAGCCACAATGCCGTAAGGAGTACAGCTACAGCTTCAGCCCTTTGAACCCTGGTTACGTGGAGTGGCATGAGAAGGAGACTCGGGGTGCAAGCATCAAGACCCAAACATCATTGGTCTACTGCGCGCGTCCCTATCTTGATGCCGTAAACGTCACCGAACGCCGCAACCTTGTATACAACTTCAGGTTGGTCATGTTCTTTAATCTACAACTTCACGATAGTGTTTCTCTAGAGAAGTAGATTTCTACAAGGGCTACGGGATTATAGTATGCCGTGGAACTAACCATAGCATATTACCCAACTCTCGGGCCTATTTACTTCACTTACTTTCACTATTAAGTTAGGATTTTCTAAGTTTCCTTTTTTTCCTTTAACTTCTTGCTGTGGAAAAATTACCGTTTTGAAAATTACTTAATTAAGGTTTTGGAAAATTGTTAAGTTATGATTTAATATAGAATTCAAACACTTTACTTCTTTGTGGGCTACTTGTCTATGGTGTGCCGGAGTCAAAATAATACCTCTCCATTAACCTTTCCCGTGGGCGTAGTAAAAAGCGAGAGGGAATATGTATCCGAAAATTAGCAGAAGCGTTTCCGTAGACATTGTTATTATCTTAAAACTGCGCTCACGATCTTTAAACTGCGCTCACGGTCTTAAAACTGTGTTCATGATCTTTAAACTGCACTCACGATCTTTAAACTGCGCTCAGGGTCTTAAAACCGCGGACGCGATCTTAAAACTACGCTCACGATCTTTAAACTCCGCTCACGGTCTTAAAACTGCGCTCACGATCTTTAAACTGCGCTCACGGTCTTAAAACTGTGTTCATGATCTTTAAACTGCACTCACGATCATTAAACTGCGCTCAGGGTCTTAAAACCGCGGTCGCGATCTTAAAACTACGCTCACGATCTTTAAACTGCGCTCACGGTCTTAAAACTGCGCTCACGATATTTAAACTGCGCTCACGGTCTTAAAACTGTGTTCACGATCTTTAAACTGCACTCACGATCTTTAAACTGCGCTCAGGGTCTTAAAACCGCGGTCGCTATCTTAAAACTACGCTCACGATCTTTAAACTCCGCTCACGGTCTTAAAACTGTGTTCATGATCTTTAAACTGCGCTCACGGCCTTAAAACTGCGCTCACGATCTTTAAACTGCGCTCACGGTCTTAAAACTGTGTTCACGATCTTTAAACTGCACTCACGATCTTAAAACTGCGCTCACGATCTTTAAACTGCGCTCACGGTCTTAAAACTGTGTTCACGATCTTTAAACTGCACTCACGATCTTAAAACTACGCTCGCCAACCCGCCTGCCAAGCGTGACGGTTTAGGCAAGAAGCTTATCCGACCAGCTATCTTTAATCTTGGCAACACAATCCTTAACCACTTTCCTTTCACCAGGAGTCTCCTGGCACGGGACCAGAAGGGTCACCTGGTGGCCGGGCTTTACTTCCCCGTGACCAGCCGCAAGGACGCCACCTTCACGCTGTTCTACGACACCGGTGCCGAGACACCCAAGACCAAGTACAAGTTCAGCGCCTTCCATGATCCAGCTAACGTAAGTTACGTTACGTCTATTATAGTCATAAAAAAGTTTAAACAACTATAACCCGACTTCGCAAAAAAGGAGTCTAAAATGGCTGAAACAAGAAAATAATACAATTTGAAATCCAGAAATGCATGGTACAAAAATGATAAAAGTAGAGTCGTGGTCGCCCGCTATTGGCATAATATTGCAACATCAGACAAATTTCATGCTTTTTCAAGTTCTGTTTTGTCTACCGTATTTCGGTGTGAGCTAACGCTTAGATTTTATGACCACGTCCCTATATTGACCATTTGTGTTTGGAGAAAGATTCTGATGTTTAATTTTCAAAATCCAAATTATTTCATAAATTATATAAGTAGCATATGCTACTTGCGGATATCTATTTACACGGGACACCTCATTTATTAAAATCGGACTAGTAGTTTAGCCGCTCCGTCGGCTATATTATAATAAATTAATGTGAAAACTTCAATTGATAAGTGGTGGACCAATCAGCGTGCTTAATTATGAAATTTAATATTCCAAAAATGAAAAATTTTAAATAGTTTGAAAGTGTGAATGGCTGCTGAAGGATGGATGGGTGTGTTTGCTTACAAAATCGCTGAAAGGAATTATATTAAACATTGTACATTGAGGCAGTGATTAAGACAGGCCAATAGGGTGTAAATTTGCCTACATATAAAATAGTTTTTTAATACATTCAGTATTTTTCAACAAAACCTTTAAGTAATGAAATATAAAGTAGACCTTATAGTTCCTTTGTTGAATATTTGAGTCAACTTTCTAATAGTTAATAACTACCAATTTTGCTTGGAGGTATAATTTGAGAGCTCTGCAATTTACTTTCCATTGTTAAGTAGCTATTATGCATAATGTTACCTTTTACGTTTGCCATGTTCTACCCACTGTCTCTATTTTATATCTATTATTTGAATAAAATATCAGTCCATTACGACAAAATATATTGCTTACACAGTAATAATAATTAATCTATTTGTACTATATGTTGAATAAATAATTTGTGAAAAAGTTGTAAAAATGTGCACTTATTATTTATTACCTAATATGTACCATAAATTTCCACTAAGAACCTAGTAAGTACATTGAATAAAACTTTTTAATTATTTTTTTTTATTTTATTTCAGATCCCACCAGCTCTATTGGAAGAAGTGGAAATATGCAACTCTCAGATGAACTACAAGGAGGGGGAATTGCTGCAGATCCTGTACCAGCTGTCCAAAGTAATGTCCTGCCAGCCCTTCATAGACCAAGTGCTCGAGATCAACGACGACATCTGCCGGATGTGCCTATAAGATGGCGGAGACAAAATGGCGAATCTCACAAAATGGCCGACGGGAGCAACAACTTCCCGCCTTTTTGTTTTAGAATTAATCCTACAATATTTTAACCTATATTTATCTTGGTGATGGATCCCTATATAACTCTATACAATTATTTTTTCTAGCGTAATTTTTATTTTACATACATAACACCCAATGGTTTGAAATGTAATATATTTATTTTCATTCCGAAAACTAGTTTTATTTCCTAATTTTTAAAAGGATGTTGTTGAAAAATTAAAGGCAATTTTCACTTAATCGTTTATTGAAGTATGTACGTGTGGACTCAGATACTTGTGCTTAAATGGATAATATCTACTAACCTAAAAGATACTTCTAAATATTAAATACAAACACCTATGACAAAAATGAATTAAGATCTAATTAAATTTTTCAGTTACATTGCATTATTTTATTTTGATTACACTGCATTCAATTTATGTTATTTTTTGAGAAAAGGAGATACTTACTTTCATAAGAGATTATACTTATAATGCAGCAATTAACAATGCAGTCAAAACTTCGAGCCAAAACCAATTTTGCAATAACATTTCTTTCTAAATATACCTATGATAAAAATCTGATGTCCACCATGATAATTATATTTACACATCCAGAATAGTAACACACTTGAAAAAACAGGCGACAACTCTACACAGTACTAGATATAAATGAGTTCTATTAAGCCAATACCATTTTTTAAAAATTTCTTAACCTACAACTAATTGTTTTAATGTCTATTGAAAAGTTTACACGTTTATTTAAGACAGGGACTAAGACAAATAAAGTATACATATAATAAAACTGCATATCGTTACAGGTGATACTTAGGCTGGTGCGTTTACAGACACAGGACTTATTACAGATAAATTATGACGGGTGTAGTGTTACGTCACTTCATGGTCTATACACTGACATTACAACTTGCCATGTGGTGCACGCACCAGCTTAAATACCGGCCTATACATGACGGAAATAACCTTAACAACACAGCGCATATTAAGTATTTTTTTAATTTAAATACTTTTTAATTATTACCTTATTTATACACCACCGGATTATTTTAATAAATATAAAAATACGGCTACAACTAATTGGGGCACAGACTTTTATTATTATTCAAACCAGCAACTACCCTCTAAAATCGGAGATACATTGCTTACTTAACTAACACATGGAAGTACATTAGGTTATAATAATAAAAGTAATAAATACTTTTCAAAGTTTATTGTTGAATGTAACATTTACCAAGTTCATTAGAAGCTTCTGTTTGAATATGAAGATGGGCATATTTTAGTATTATGGCAGGGTTGAAACTATTATTAGAGGGTTGAACTAGAGTAGGTTAGAAGTTGTGTATTCTTTCTAGACTAAAAGGAACTAAAATAAATAGGAAAAAAACAAATAACAACTATTATTGGCATATAAGATATCCTGTCATGAGAAAGGACGCAAAAAGTATGCTCAAAATGAAAACATAGTGTTACGAAATATTTACTTTCATCGAAATACATTTTTCCGTTAAACAATAAAAAAATCTATTAAAATTTGTATTAAGCGAAAGGTAATTTTTATAATCGCATTACAAACGAATATAATAATCGAAATAGTCAGCAGGCTTACTCCCGATACAATCGAGCATCGAATCAGTTCGATCAGTTTTTTTTATTTTATTCGGTGGATTACTTTGAAACTAATCAGGAAAAAAATCGTAACCTTTTGTCCTCCCGACCAAACGTCAATTTATTCGGGAGGACGCGGCACGATCGAATCTGAATCAAAATCCAATCAGTTTGGAGAGTAAGGCCCCTGGTCAAGGCCAGCTGAAAAACTATCCTACTGCTATATTTCTATTACGAGATTACTCATCACATGGTCTTTAAGGGGCACTGCCCAAGCCTATACAAATATAAACACTGTTTAATACATGTCTGGCAAGTCAACCTTAAAATACAAAGTATTTCTTATAAATAAATTAAAGTTTTTTCCCAATTCTGTCTAAGTATATTTGTAAAACTGTGCAAGAATGACAAACAATGTATCAAATATGTCATCAGTTTTTAAACAAAGAGCCATTTCATTTTTTATAATATTGTGAAGCCGATTTGTTGCCATATAAATTAAGAATTTTAAAATAATGTTGATGTGTCAACGACCATTCCAGGGCTAAGAAAACCAATAAAATACACGCGAGCGTCTCGGGACGCCCGACAGCAAGTGCGTTAGAGTGAGAGAGGACAAGCCTGACAGAAAGGGACGCTAGACTCAATAGCGTAACGCGTTACGTAACGACGGCTTCCCCTTCCATAAGAAGTAATCACTTCAGTAATTAACTAATCATTTTAGAACATTACATGTGTACATAGAAATGGGGCATGATCAATGCCAGGTCACTCGCTATAGACTATAGAGCCCAGTCTATCACTTCCGGCTCCTAGACTATAGTAGTTTGTCTATCCTCCCAGATCCCTGACTATAGCACCTAGTATATACTCTCCGACTCCTAGGCCCGTATTAATAAAGAAGTCTCAAACCCAACCTCACTTGAGCACCTATTTGACAGATAAAAAACGTTTCATTTCACTTTTGAAAATGAACAATATTAATGTTACATAGTACTTTCAATTCTTTTATTTTTATACCGCAATATTCATATTGTAGATTACAGACATTAAAATAAGTAGGTATAATCTTTATTTTTGCGTTTTAAAAAAGAATAAAATTGAAGTATGAAACATAATAAATTTAAAGCTTTTCATTTTTAAAAGTGAAATGAAACGTTTTTTTATCTGTCAAATAGGTTCTCAACTGGGTTGGGTTTGAGATTTTTTTATTAATACGGGCCTAGGAGTCGGAGAGTATATACTAGGTGCTATAGTCAGGGATCTGGGAGGATAGACAAACTACTATAGTCTAGGAGCCGGAAGTGATAGACTAGGCTCTATAGTCTACGAGAGGATAGACAAGGTACTATAGTCTACCAGTCGGAGGGGATAGACTAGGTACTATAGTCTAGGAGTCGGAGAGGATAGACTAGGCTCTATAGTCTAGGAACCGGAGAGGATAGACTAGGCTCTATTGTCTAGGAGTCAGAGGGAACAGACTAGGCGATATAGCCTAAGATCAGGGAGTATAGATTATCTTAGAACAGGAGAGTATATAATATGCGCTCTAGTCCAGGAGCTGGAGAGGATAGACTGTCGCTATAGTCTGGGAGTCAGAAAGTATAGACTATGCGCTATGGTCTAGGAGCCAAAGAGTAGTTCTATATAGGTCTAGGAGCCGAAGAGAGGTATAGTCCGAAGAGTAGGTATGGTCTAAGAGCCGAAGAGTATAGAATAGGCGCAATTACAGTGCAGGAGCTTAGTGGTTGCGGCTGGAGCGGTGGCGAGGCTTCTGTCTCTGGGGGTGAGCGCCGCTGTACACCTCGCGGACTCCGGAGCTGAAAACATAACGGTTCTTCTTAATACGTATACTTATATGGTGGGAAAGAAATTAAATTTAAGAATGTGTTCTAAATAGTTTTGAAACTAAGTTCCGGTTTCACCAACGCATGTTAGTGTTAACGGCATGTTAAAATGCCATACTCATTCATTGATAGAATTAACGAAAGGAACAACATGATATTTAACGAAGGATTAACTTTAACATTGCTTGGTGAAACACGCCCTAACTCTCATAGAATTGATGTTCGAAGAATAAAAATTCCGGATTCATGTACTCGTGTCGTGTCGTGTCGGTTTACCGTCCCACTGGGTTATGAGAGTAAAAGGAAGAGAGAGTGCTTCTGTGTATTGCGCACACACTTTGGCACTATAAAATAACTCCTGCGTAGCTGGCCTGGTTTCAATGAAATCGGCTACCGACACCGAAATCGGTGAGGGGAGCTATAATTAAAATATTTACACAAAGGATAACTAATAAGAAATAAATTAAAGGGACAAAAATCAAAACAGTAATTTAAAATCCTCTAAGCATATAAAACAGAAATGAGCAAAACTTTAAGCTAAATAAAAGCAAATGTCTAATATTATGCCATATCATTGAAAAAATATATTTAAAAAGTATAATAAATTAATAATGCATGCTAAACAGGCAGCTACACTACATATCATAGCAGAACGTATGTACAGCGAAATATAGATATAATGTGTATTACTATACTAATAGTAGTAACGCCTTCGCCAGTATCTGAAAGAGTTTAACTTGTTACATATTTGCATTTTGACGACCTCCGTAGCGCAGTGGTGCAGCGCGTTGGTGCTCAACCGAGAGGTTGCGGGTTCGAATCGCGCCGAGGGAACCAAAAGTTTTCAATGTTCCTGGGTCATGGATGTGTATTAAATTTGTGTATTAATATAATAAAAATCTTAAATATATGTATAGTATATAAGTATTAAATATACATTTCCGTTGTCTGGTAACTGTAACACAAGTTCTTCGGATACTTAGCACAGGGCCAGATTGACGTGGTGTGAAGCGCCTATAGATAAATAAAAAAATATATATTTACTAATGACGATAAAACATAGTTCGGTCACAACACAGTATCCAGGGGCCTTCACATTGATTCGATTTTGATTCAGATTCGATCGTGCCGCGTACTCCCGAATAAATTGACGTTTGTTTATTTTGATTCTCAGTCAATTGATATGGACATGAGTACAAAAAGTTACGATCTAACAATTTTATTTATCCTCGTTAGTTTCAAAGCAATCCACCAAATAAAACACCAAAAGCCGTTGAAATCGAACTGATTCGATTCTCGATTGTGTCGGGAGTAAGTCTGCTGTATATTTTTTTATTGGATACCTATAACAACTACTATTATTTAATTAAAAAAACGAGATCTTAATATAGGTTATATTTCACGTGGCTAGTTTTCATTACATTTCATAAAGTTATTCAATTTATATAAACTACTTTTTAAAAATGATAAAAACTAGTCATGTCAAATTAAAACTACTTTATGATCTCAATTTTTTTTTAGCTGCAAATAAAAAATAAAAGGTTCCAATAAAGCAAAGAAATAGAATTTAATACTTGTGCATAATGTTGTTGTGTTCCTGTAAATACATATTTGGATTTTGCATAGAACTTGGCACTCATTTAGATCTCCATTTTTATAAGGCGAAGCCCACAGCTAAACATATTTTTTGCATTGAACCTGGCTTTCCTTTTTTACATTTATGTTTTTGGTGGGATATAAGTCTACTGTGACCGAACTGTGCTGTTTTATCGTCGTTGCCTATCGCGGGCTTTAAGGTCGATTTACATCAAACGAGAAAATGCTCATTCTATCCCCACTACAGTCTACATCAAATTCTTTTAGTGTAAAAAGGGGTAGGGCATGTTCTTAGTGCGTTCGCAAAGATTCTATAGAATATTCTAAGAATGCTGTAAAATATAATTTAAATTTCCGCCTTTTTTATACAATGTCAGTGTTGAAATTATGACACTTGTTATTTTTAATCTGTGTCTTGTCGTTTGCCTTTTTCACATCCTGTTCACTCTGGTCGCTCCCTCGTGTATTATGTTACTATTAATAAAAGGATCAATCAGTTATATTATTCCGTTTTATTTCAACAAATGCTCTGTCTCATCACAACGTTCTTGTGTTCTAGCGATTGCACTAGCTCTATGTTCGTTTGATGTAAATCGATACCTCCAACTTTCGTTTACACTTAAAGATTACGAAAGAATGCTCTTGTTCTAGCTCTATGTTTGTCAACTTACATAGCCGACCTTTATAGTGAGCGTCGCGTTAAAAATGCATTACAACTTACTGAGTATAAAAAAAGGTGTGTGTGCGATTCACACACGATAGAAGTGAAACTTCAGTAAATCGACAAAAGAATGAGATGAATATATATAACAAGGGTAGGATAATTACAAAGTTTAATTGTTCAAAACGGCAATATAACACCGACATCTGCTCTCTCGCTCTGGCTTACTAATTACAGGCGACTATGCTTAGAAGACGGGAGTGGGGACGCTATGAAGTATGGCACAAAGAGGAGAGACCGATAATATAAAATAGTATGTATATTTCTGTCTCATTCTTTTGTATTTGTGTCTCTTACCTGTCGTTTTTTCCGTTGCATCCGGTTTGAAATCACAACGATTCTAAAGAAGTTTCACTTCAAAAATATGTTCATGTATTATGTTGTGTGTTACATGTTACTCGAGTACAGTACTCCTGTACTTATTCCGAATAGATTCCATTTAAGATTTTTGTAAACAAAAACCTATATTACACTCTAATGCTACCAATTTAACACTTAGCAACCAAGCAACAAAAAAATATAATGTCACATTAATTGAATAAAATTTGTTTTTGTTTACAACATGCTTAAATTGAATCTGAATACAGAGGTACAGATAGTAATAGTGGTATGTTTTCTATTAAGGTATTAAGAGCTTGATGGTCAGATAGCTTTTGGTCGCCTGATATTAAGTAAGCGGCGACAAAGCTTCCGAATAAGGTATCCGACACTTATGGACTGTGAACCTGGGACCGGCAGACTACCCTTATAACAATTATCTGCAATGGGGATTGTCCATTTTTTTAAATTGTGCCCATTACAAAAACCTTTCGTGGAATAAAGTCAGTGATCGTTATTCTGTATATAAAATTCAAAATTCCCATTAGTTACTTATATTTTTAAACAAATATGTTTAACCTTGACTGTGATTGACCTTCAATGATGTCATCACTGGAAGGCATAACTATATTTACCTACTTACTTCATTCTGTATTTAAAAAAAGGTGCGAGTAATGTCAAAAATATAATTACATTTCGAACTTTTGGTAAGTTTCTCGAATCAGCTTTCACATAAATAAGAGAACTTGCATTTGGCGAACCAGCCATTACAAATAGGTACGATTGAAAGGAAAATTCACTAAACAAATATAAATAAACACGAGGAGACACAGGGACTTGAGGTTAGTATTTCTTATGACACTTAACACCATGTTGACATTTGACAATGCTCTATTTAAAAAAAAAATGTTTTCAATGCGTCTTGCCGGCCGATGATGACGTCATAAATCCGAAAACTTAAAAAAAATATTTTAATAAACTAGCCAATTTATTTCAAAGATATCGAATTTATATTCTTTACCCTATTTCATCCAAAAAAAACATGTGATTTTTTTGGACAATGCCCTTATAACAAAAAATTTGCTTACGGCATAAATTTGCGGGTATGTGTTAATTATAACCACTAGTCTACAAAATGATGTCCATTTTATCATTAAGAATATAAGGGTAGCCTGTCGGCCCCGGGATCTCAGTCTAAGATTAGGAGATTGTGAAACAGGCGCAGCATTATATCTATTTACCTGTCAGTCAGCGCAGATCGGATCGGTCGCCGCGCGCTCGGCCGGTTCCTCGCCACTCTCTCGCTGGGCCTGCAAACGCTACGCTACACTACAAGCCGTAACTACGCCCCTGACAGTAGTAATGTAATTCCTGGCTCGTTTATTATACTGCAAGCCATAACTACGCCCCTGACAGTGGGCCTCAAGCTCGCCTGCTTTTACAAGCCAAAATTGCGCCCCTTACTGTGGGCCTCATGCTCGCTTGCTTTTGCAAGCCAACTACACCCCTGACATTGGGCCTCAAGTTCGCCTGCTTTTACAAGCCATAGCTACGCCCCTGACACTGGGCCTCTTATAGCTTGCCTGCTTTTACAAGCTGTAATTGTGCCCCTAGCTGTGGCCCATCTGTACTACGTTACTAGCGTGTTTAAGACTATTTCATTAGAACTTATCGAAATTTTCTCGCTGCAGGCTCGGTCATACAAATTAAAAAGTGGAAGCGGTGCCGAGTGTTTTTCTCTTTCCCACTCACAGGTAATACGAGAAGACATAACGGCCCAACCCTCGGGGACTGAATTAAGTAGCTTCGGTAACATTCCAGTCTCCGGAAATCGTTTGTCATTTTGACGTTGTGATCTTTTAAAACGCGATTTAAAAAGTTAAAACGTCAAAATGACAGTCGATGATCATCAAAGGAGGGCCACAAAAGTTACGTAATCAGGAACCTGATTCAAGATTCCGTCACTATTATCAATTACGAAGTTCAAAAACAAAATGTTTAGGATTTTACATAATTTTCGCTAAGTGACATTCGAAATCACTTGTCATTGGCGAATCTTATGTCAAATCACATACATTTTTGTTTCCGAACTTTGAAAGTGACGATAGCGATGGCATCTTGAATATGGGCCCAGGGGCAGCCTAGTTTCAAAAATATCAAACGGTAAAATGTAATTTTTTTTTTTGAAATTGGAAAACCACCGAAGATACATTATTAGGCGGGTCCGTAGCGAGAATCTAACGATAAGTATATAATTATGTAGTAATAGAGTCGACGAGCCAGGTTTACTGAATAGCAAAAAAAATATCTGAAACTTTACTACTTTATACTGTGCAAAATATAATATCAACTGTGCTGGTGGTACAAGAATTTGTATTACTTTCCCATCCGTCTATAGCAAAATAATAAAATATGCAAAAGCAAATTAGCATGCTTATCCCTATAAAAGAACCAGGAATACCAAATGTGCTTTAGACAACCTTATACATACTTATTCAATTTAATATACTATCAATGCATGCTCAAATAATTATACAATCAACATTATAAAAATCACCTATCGTGACTAAAAATGCATCAAATCATAAACGTCTATGTATGTAGATGTGGCTGAATGTAAACCATAACCGATAACCACAGCGAACCTCCATACTAATAAAAATGTTTACACACTGTATATGCGGTACAATGTTGTATGCCCTGATTACATAACTTCAGTGGTCTTCCTTTGATGAAAATCGGATGTCATTTTTAAAATACGATTTAAAAAGTTGAAATGCCAAAATTTTGACATTACATCTTATTTGTCAAAATGTCAGAAACCGGAAAACCATGTAAGTTACGTAATCAGGGTTCTAAAAACCAGTGTCCCCTCTACGATCAGGAGATCCTCCTGCTATTCCTAGCCCTATTAATTTTAGACCTGTTTTACGTTTTGTAGATACTTCATTTGTCGAAATCTTATGTACCCATATCACTACTTGTTAACAATATAAAACTGTAATATTAGTTACTAACTCCTATATGTTTCTTCATGTTTTTCTTAACAGACCTCTCTATATAGTATACCGTACAAGGGTACGGTATACTATAAAACAAGGGTTTTGTCATAAAACCTCCAGTCCAGCAAAGTTTTCGTCAATCACTCTGACATTGGCGAATCACTACGGAGCCATATATAAAAAAAGAAGAAGAAGAAGTACGTAATCAAGGTCCTGTCTGTCAAGTGACTTTTCAAACTTATCAGAAAAGGACAAAACATTGTATAACTTATACAGTGTGTAAATATTGTTATTGATAAAATACATTGTGTAGGTGGTCATCGATAGTCCGTGTCTATATTCCGTTCAGATTCAATGTAATATAAATGTAAACATCGGCCAAGTGCGAGCTAGACTCGCGCACCATGGATTTATTATACTGTAGGTATATAAGTAAAGGTTATTCTTAATATGTGCTATAAGATTTTGATATTCCTTTGTACCAAATTTCCAGATTCAAAATTGGATGGGAAGTACAATGTAGGCATTTGATTCTCTTGCGAGTGTCGAAAATATGCGGCATAAACGGCCGTATCTTTTGAATTGCGTTGGCTTAGAAGATCACAGCTTTAACGGGCAGAAGATCTGAGTATTTGATATGAATTTCAGGTTGATACCGATTTTGAGAAAAGGGGCCCTAACAGACAGACGTGATTCATATAATTTTAACTAAATATCACGTTCACTACGTGCCCCCCTATTGGTACTTTATTTACATTTATATCACATTGAATCTACATCACGGAGCGTACATATTCAGCCACGTCCACATCTCAGTGTCGTATCTACCTGGCGGGCTCGAGGGCGGGCGCGAGGGCCGCGGGGGGCGCGGGCAGGGCGAGGCGCGGCGCGGGGGACGCGCGGGCGGGGGGCAGCGCGCGGCGCGACGCCCCGCCAGCGTGCATGCCCGCACGATGCTGGAACTCCCTGGAACGAGTAGATATTATTTTTTTCTTTATTAGGGAAAACAAACAGTGTTCACAATATATCTTAAAATATCAATGAAAAGAGAGCTATGGGGCGTGACATGCAAAAATCCTCTGTAGGTAGTTGGGTACCGTCTATTCTTTATTATTTAAACGCCTCCGTGGTCTAGTGGTTCAGAGCTTTGCTCTCGACCCGGAGGTTGTGGGTTCGTGTGGAACAACAATAAAAATGTGGTATTCAAGTTTGATTAGGACAATGCAGGCTGATCACCTGATTGTCGGACAAGAAAGATAAATAATCCATGCGTCGGATGGTCATGTAAAAAGTCGGTCCTCGCTAGTCGTGTCGGTTTACCGTCCCAGTGGGCTAAGAGAGTAAAAGGAAGAGAGTGACTTTGTGTATTGCGCACACACTTGGGCACTATAAAATAACTCCTGCGTAGCTGGCCTGGTTTCAATGAAAACAGCTACCGACACCGAAATCGGTGAGGGCTTTGAAAACTAGGTATTACATATTGTATTATTTATAGTGACACCAACACGGTGCCTAAAGACGAAAGTTTTTGTGCGCAATATGTGTTATCAGCTTAGCTTGTATACTCATGGATAAGTGGCGCACGAAAATTTTCTAACAAAACATTCAAACATTACAAACGCAGAACACAAGGTCATTTACGCTTGACAAACATAACTTACACTATTATACATTCACATTAAAAAAGACGTAAGAACATCTTTTATAATATGAACCTTGTAGCACGAAAATGAAAAAATGAAAATGAAAATGAAAAATCTTTTATTTCCATATAGGTTAGTAACTAACACTTTCAGAATTGTCCTACATGATGACCTACCACCGGTTCGGGGACTAACCCGGCGAGAAGAACCGGCGTAAGAAACTCGCTCGGGGCCACCTTTTAGCAAAAAGATGGGAAAATTGTTCTTTTAAAAAAATATATATATAACAATGTTATAACTTAACATAAATTACAATTTACAAAAGTATACTTTATAAAATAGAAGTAGCCTCGAAAGTGGCCACCTTATTCCCAGGGTGTGCTATCATTAACAAAATCATTAATCTTATAATAAGCTTTAGCACACAAACGTTCTTTAACTACTTTTTTAAATTTATTGATGGAAAAATTTTGAACGTTTTCTGGGATCTTATTGTATAGGCGTATACATTGACCTTTAAAAGATTTGCTTACTTTGCTAAGTCTGATCATAGGTATATCTAACTTGTGTTTATTTCTTGTATTTCTACAGTGATTGTCGCTTTTCGTTTTAAAATTATTTAAGGCGAGCATATACCTCAATTTGAAATCGAAAACCTTGCACACAACCAAAGACTCCTTAGACACACATGCAAATAGACGGTGTATTCAATCAACCAATCAGAAGAGAGTAGGCGTAGACTAATTCACAGTGTAATGATAAGATAGAGATTTTATTATATTTTTTTCTATTTAATATTTTCTACTCTTATGTTTAAGGATTAATTTTTTAATTATTATATATTCTTCTATATAGTGCAAATAGAAAAATATTATTGTTATTATTAATGTACGTAATGTTATACCATCAAAGAAATTGGTTCATATTCAGTTGTCTTACGTCAATTGGTCGGGTTATGTCGATTCAATATTAGATGTTGTGATATTATGTCCGACAGGACAGGATTTGGCGTAACGCGACAAAATTACGTAGGACCGCCATCTGCCTAGGAATCAACTTCTTTGATAGTACAATGTGTCCCGACACCAATTGCCACATGGCTCATCTCCCGATTCGGCTTCCGGTGAGAATGCAAACACCACGGTTGCGTTCAGCGTAAGGTCCTTTGACTTCGGCTAAGAAACCGCTTTTGACGTGAGCATCACAAGGCGAGCCAGCCGAGAGACAAGGCAAAAAGTAAAAAGATATTATATAAAATTATTATAATGCATTCGATTCTAGATTATCAACTGGTGATGTAGGTTGGCTAGTAGGATATTTAAAAAAACATTTAATTATAATAAAATATTTTTATTACTTTATAACTAACTTAACAAAAAACATAAAAATATTTAAAAGTTTTAAATAATTAAGTGGAAGAACACAATAAGGAACGGTAATAAATTGCCGTTTTTTACATAAACAGAGGTTTTAGGACAGCAAAAATTATTCAAAATAAAAAAAATTGTGTATTTTGAGTGTAGCCTTTTGGCTTTTGGATTGTCAACCCAAGGCATTCTCACGGGATGCCCCTGTAAGAGACTCAAATGTGCCACAAGTCTAATTATTAATTGAAGACGTGAGTAATAAAACACGATAGCTTCACAAATTTATTTCCTTATAATTGGAACAAACCTCGTAACTTATATACTTCATCACCTGCCTAATGTATAATAATAAGTAAGGAAATAAATTTGTGAAGCTATGAAGTATATAATAAGTAAGGAAATAAATTTGTGAAGCTATGAAGTATATAATAAGTAAGGAAATAAATTTGTGAAGCTATCGTGTTTTATTACTCACGTCTTCAGTTAATAATTAAACTTGTGGTACATTTGAGTCTCTTATGGGCATCCCGCGAGAATGCCTTGGGTTGACAATTTCTGGCAGTAAGCACTCCATATAAAATGTAACCAATTTTTGCTCCATTTTCTCTTTCCAGAAATTATCGTCCCTTTCTATATATTCTACTCTTATTCGTTGATTTTCACCACTCCAAATAGCAAGAATACATTTTCTTTTACCTGTGACATGTAGCTGTCCTTGTACTTGGAAATACCAATCACTGTTCTGATTTATCGACAGCGTATTTGTTTTTTTATTTAGTTTATAAATTTGAATCTTATTTTCGGTGATTGCTTGATCGATTCCTTTCTTGTATGCCGTAATAGGACATTTTATTTCAACAATAATTTCATTACCAACTACACCATCTGGTGTTGCGCCTATAAAAGAATAGTTAGAGTCAATAAATAGGCCGCAAGGCTCAATTGTAATATTTTCTTGCATAGCTAGTTGTTCAATAGCAAGTTTTTCATTTTCTATTCCATGAGCTATTGAAGACACGTTTGTTAAGTTTTTTTTATATAAAAGATTTTTCACCAAGTTTGAACAGCTGGTTCCTTTTCTCCTTTTAATTATTTTGCCAAAATTTGAAGCTGTAACCATATTTTTTCTTAGCTCTAGCCAATCATCGCAGTCTCGTTGCAATAATGTGTCTCTTTCAATCCTTTGTTTGTCGCTTGTTAAAATTAATAAATTTTTCAAAAATTCTTCTTTAGCTATTTCCAATTCCTGTTTTGTCATGTCCGGCCCTTCGCTGTTTACTCCGTAGTTGTGTTGTGTTATACGTGTATATTTATATTGAGAACGGTTTTTTTTTGACGGGTGTATTTTGTTCCATTCACGTTTTTTAATACGCCTTTGCTCAAATTTTCTTAGATTATTTCGAGGACTCCTACCAAGATATCGTTTCTGCATCGAAAATTTTGGAAGATTGTTATTGAACGAAACGACAGCTGCAGCACATCGCCCTTGATAGGAGCGTCTTGTTGCAAAACATATCCTTTTTCCACCAACCATCTTGGCAACAACGCTATTAAAACGTTCAGCCACATTTGTGTCAACGTCTTCTATTAGGCTGCCACTTTTTGCCGCAACGTTGCCAATTATCACTTTTAATCTAAACCACATTATTGAGTTACTTATTTCTAGGGCAGAAGTCAAAACTTTTTCTTTGTTACAGCAGTAATCTTTACAAGAACGGTGATCCCCAAAAGCATGCAAAATAGAGTTTTGGACATCAAAATGGACGTTCTTTATCGCTTGAGCTGTATTTAATAAAGCATCTGCAAGCATCTTTTTATTGGTTTTAATAGAGGAGACTATGAATTTTCTTATGGTCATAATTATATGATCGCACAATAACTTTCTTTGAATAAGAGGATACTTAGTCTCCTTCGCCAAAGCTCGCAATTTATTACATACATTTCTTAAGATATGATTTCTACACTCAATCTTTTTTACCGTAACCTTCGGACATGTATACGGATCAGCAGCCAGAATTTTGGCATAAGTCGCCGAGTCTCCGTCTGCGATAAGTCTGCCATATATAATATTATACATCTCAATAGAGCTACGAAATCCCTCGCTTATTATCTCGGCCTCCATTCCTGATGAAGAACCGTTGTAATTTTTGTAACAACTGTGTTCTTTGGGAGTTACACCTTTTTTCTGTGCCAAAGCACAGATAAGGCAGTATTTATTTCTTACTGCCATATATAGTACTTCTCCAAATCGTCTACCAATTATCACTGCTGCGCCAGATAGAGCCTTATAATTATTTCCATAAGACCTAGAGGACCAGCATCCATCGGCGTACACATCAATTACTGCAATGCCGTTTTTATGGTTTCCCTCGGCTAATGCAGCCAGTTTTTCTCGTTCTGCAGCAGCTTTCATCTCATCCGCAGCTGTTGTTTCCCACTGATCATATAATTTATCTTGAATTTTTAAAAAATATCGTTTAGAAAAAATAGGCACATTAATACAGGATATAATTTCTTCAAATTGCGCATACGCTATACCAGATGACACGATTCCCATTACAGCACCAACGTTTGCGTCTACATTTTCGAGATGAGCGGGATCTTCAGAGTCGACATAAAAAATAGAGCCACACATGTCACATTTCATTTTAAATTTAGATAACAAACCCAACCTCTTCTCTCCCACCAGAGATAAACATTGACAACCACAATTAAATAATGCACTGTGGTTAGAAATGTATTTAAGCTTGCTTAAAAAATATGATACATCCACAATTCTTCGCCCTTGACAGGTTTCAAAGTTTTCATCTTCATCTACAGCTGCTTCCACTATATAATCATGCTCAGTGGGGTTGCTGAAAAATAAAATATGACGAAATTATTATATATTCTCAAAATGTGCAATTAAAAGTAGTCAGTAATTTCAGGCTTATATTATTTGACGACCTCAATAGTTGACCTCTGAAAATCGGGTGAGCCATTTTAGAGGAGCTCGTGCACAAACACTGTGATACGAGAATTTTATGTATTAAATGAGGAATCTTAATGCCACAAATTTTACTTACAAAGAACACACATCAGTAACATCGGCAAGGTCCGACGGTTGCAACTCGATTTTTGATGGCGTGCCCACCACGTGGCTGAAATCTAGCTGGTTCCTAAAGTTAAAATAAATGATCAATTAGTATTTTTTCACAAAATAACAAATTATATAGAAACGAGGAACTCATAGTATCATAACGAAGACAATGTGGGAACTAAATGAATGTACGATACTTTACAAATATTTACTTACACAGAAGTACCGGCGGCAACATCTGGTTGCAGTGGATGTAATTCTGGAAGTATACTTATACTGGGAATTTCAGTTACACGAGACCTGAAATAAAAAAATAATCTCAGAGATTTTACATACACATATGCACAAAAATATATATTTCAAATAAAACAGAGTTAATATGAAATATCAAGTAAATATGAAATTTTATTCTTTAAAAATAACTTTTCAACTACTTAAAAAAATAACAAATTTTTTTAACTACCCAGTTATCCTAAAGAATATGAAAATCCGTAGTAAAAAAATAAGTGTGACTTACTCTACCTATTTTATACTAGCCCACCATTAAACGAAGAGAATCCATTCTTTTTTGTTATACAAAACGTAATAAACTTAATAAGTGAGATAAATCAAAAATATAATAATTCATGAAGAATACTTACTCCGTTGATTGGTGTGCCGTAGCGTTGATGGTTAGGTCGACATCATGATCGTGGCGTCTTTTCTTTGAACTGGAAAGCAATATGTGGTATTATTATTTATTTACCTAAATAATAATAAAATGCAGTCTTTTAAAACTTTAACTTTAGTCAACAGTCAATACTCAGGTAACGATGACATAATAATACTAAATCAGTCTCTGTACTTCACTACTCTATACGTCCCGAACTCCCGATTATAGTATCGACTTCTTAGCAACTTCAAGAAAGTTTGATGGCGGGAATGCGCCTTATGAATGCGGAAACGTTATTACGGTAAAACAAACCTTATTCCCCATACAAATAAAAATCACGATACCACATTATGAAAATAATAACTATGATGACTTGTTTCTACATAATATTGTTTAGTTTATCTAAAAAACTATCTTTAGGTTTTTTTTCAGATATGTAATAATATTATTTTATTGAAAAACAATAATATTTACTCACCAGAACATTCCGTAATTTATGGTTAATTTCTTTCTTTTCCGTGTCATTTCTTTAGCTAACTGTTTGGTTCTTTTATTTCCCATATTTTTTTTTTACACACCAGAGTCACTATCTCAATAATTTAACAACAGAGTCAATATCTCAATAATTTAAAAACAGAGTCACTATCTCAATAATTTAACAACAGAGTCACTATCTCAATAATTTAACAACAGAGTCACTATCTCAATATTTTCACTCGCTCACAAAAATGTTCCGTCGCGTCGGGACTCGGGAGTGATCCTGCCACAAGCGTCCGGGACGACCTCACTGTACGCAGGCCGGTGGCCGACTGAAATGCATTGCGACGCGAGTGCCAAGCGTGTACGCATCATAATAAGATTCATTTTAGCTTAGCATAAAATTGTAGTTTCGAGGGGCGGATCTTCTCTATTTTATTTTTCATGTTTTTTTTTAATATCTTTCGAAATAAATATAAAAAAAAATATTTGTTCGGTTCAAACTTTAATAATATAGATTCATTATCAATTTATCAAAATAAAATGTATGTTATCCTTGTCAATACTTAGATTTCGATGACAAAGATTTTTGTCAGAGGTGAGTTTGTAAATTAATTACAGCCAAAATATTATGTTTTATTAAAATGTATATGGTCTAAACACTTTTAAATATAGTGCTTTATATCTCATATTTTTTTACATTTCGTTATTATATTAGAACTACGTAAACCGAGAGTTAATAAATATCAAATTGGGGTTACTGCTCGCCTTAAGTTCTTTCTGACATACAGTATATTATCCAAAATGTATTGAGAGGCGACCGTCAATATTCCTATTTCCTTAAACTTTTCTCTCAGAGATTCAAAAGACGACATCTTGTAAATGGAACGTATAGCTCGCTTCTGCAGCACAAATATTGTATTGATGTCGGCTGCATTTCCCCATAAAAGGATGCCGTAAGACATTCGACTGTGAAAATAACTAAAATATACTAGTCGCGCCGTGTCCTCATCAGAAATTTCTCTAATTTTTCTGACGGCATATGCTGCAGAACTGAGCTTATCTGCCAGTTTGGCAATGTGTGGACCCCACTGTAATTTGCAATCTAATGTTATACCTAGAAACACAGTGGTGTCCACTAAGTTCATTTTCTCATCATTTAATAGTATATTGGTTTGTACTTGCCTAACATTGGGCAAGCTAAACTTCAAACATTTTGTTTTATTAGAATTTAAAAGTAAGTTATTAACATTAAACCAATGTACTATTTTTCAGAACACGGGTTCAAAGTATAGAATTGGATGGGTGTATAGATATGGATATAAGTGGCGCACAAAAATTTTCTAACAAAACATTCAAACATTACAAACGCAGAACACAAGGTCATTTACGCTTGACAAACAAAACTTACACTATTATACATTCACATTAAAAAAGACGTAAGAACATCTTTTATAATATGAACCTTGTAGCACGGGTTCAAAGTTTTGACCGAATTGACCAATCACTGTGCTCGAAATCTCCGCTCCGTTTCCACGGAAACAGCACGAGCATAGTGATTGGTCAATTCGGGCACCGCAAAGCTCTTCTCCGCACCGCCGAAATGCAGCCTTAAAGTCGGTAAAGTATAGTACGTCCGAGATAAATTTAACCTAAACGTAAACAAACCCGTCTACGTTGAAAATGAAAATGAAAAATCTTTATTCAGTATCTTTTTGTACAATACTTAATAAGTGGCTAGGGTCTCCATTTAAGTATAAACTTGTGTTTGGAGACCCTGTTCTTTCGTTAACATGCAGATACACATAATATACTGTTAAAAATAAAACTACGTTACAACCAAAGATTGGTCAGTGATGCCAATTGGCCAATATTATAACAATGATTTTTGTTTTCTATGAATCCATAGACTATAGGGTTATAATCTACAATCTGCAGTGTCAAAATGGCGTATTTTTTCGGTGAAAATTTTTCATTTGATGTTTAAACATATTAATTATTGTTTAATTGTTATAAAATGTATTGAATAATGAAGTGTAATCCTTTAATATACCTATGAAAGTGTTGATAAGTGTGCACAATAAGTGAATAAGTGGAAATTTCGATGTTTTCGGTTTGTTTACCTTCAGGTTAAATTTATCACGGACGAACTATAGTACCTGTCAAAGTCATCAGCCTCCTCCTCCTCCAGGTTGATGAACTCCTGGCGCTCCTCCGCGTCGCCGGAGTACACGTTCTGCTCGCGCTCGATCACGTGGCCGCGCTCGCCGATGTGGTGCCCTGGAATTGTGGTAATTGTAAACTGGATGACCCTGCCATGATAACCGGTGAGATGCGATGACAAAATCTATACTTACTAATTATCCCATCAAAAACATAATTTGTAAGAAGTGCCAAGTTTCGCTACTTAGTTTTTCTACCGTAAAATGTTGTGAGATACATGTTATTCCAAGTAGGGGTTAGTCGGGTAACTCTCTGATATCTCACAACTTTTTACGGTAGAAGAACTAAGAAGCGAAACTTGGCAATTTTTACAAGTTATGTTTTTGATGGGATATCAGTTCTTTTTGTAGAAGATTTACCAAAACGCGTGTTTTTTCGAAAAGTGCAAACATAACTTTGTAATCCTATACTTTTATATGGGATTACAAAGTTAATTATGCAGTTGGCGTATCTAGATAACTAGACAGAAACTCCAATGTTTTTCCTTTATTTATACACTAAACACTACTTGTATTCCAAATTTGAAGCTTCTTTGTCTGCTAGAATTGCCTAATACTTTTGATGATCGGTCAGTGAGTGAGTGTTTAATTCTTAAACTTCTGTTTCAAATAATTGAATGAAATTTGAAATATACCGTGTTTATACAATGATAAATGCAGGCTTCTAGTTTAACCCACAACAGAGTTGAAATAGGGGGTTGAAAATGGCCTGAACTGCTTTGAGAAAAGGATGGTACAGCCGTGGTCAAGTTGGCGGAGGCACTGCCATGCCCCCAGATATAGCTATTATAAAGCCAATAAGTTTGTTCCCTTGGTTGATCATGCTAATCTCAGGATTTCCTGGTATCTTGTGAAAAATTATTCCAGTGGATAGCCTCTTCATCAAGCATTTTTTATTGATATTTTAGATTATAATATATCATCATGGTAAGACCATTAGAAGAAGAGCCAGTCTAGTTTCTAAATCAGGTGTTTATTATCATTCATGCATATGAAGTAATGGACAAACCTAGCCCCTTATGTATAAAATTGTAAATAGTTTCTCATTGATTGACAGGAAATACGAGAGTGATAACATGATATTTAATGAACAATTTAGCTTTAAGGCGAGGAGTAATCGCAACTAGCGCCACTCTTTTTAAACTAAATTTTACAATGACACAAAGATCTTATTAAAAAAAGAAATCGGTTCAAACTTTAAGTAAATAGTTAAACTAATTTATTATAGTAATATATAATAGTTAAACTAATATTATATATTTTATCTCGTAAGTAATACAGTATAGGATTTAGAGCTGTAATTAAATGTCGATAAATTAGTTTAACTATTTACTTAAAGTTTGAACCGATTACTTTTTTAATAAGATCTTTGTGTTATTGTAAAATTTATTTTAATAATTTTAAACAAAAAAAAACCGACTTCAAAAGGTAAACTAAAAGAAAAAAAAAATTTACTTCGCACAAAGTAATACTTATTTTCACTTAAATAAATTTATTCTATAATTTTGAAGTCGGAGCCAAGTCCAGCGTTCTTTCATAATTTGTTTTCATTTAATATTAGTTTGTAAGCCAGTACTTTAGTAGGTACATAATATATAGTAATAGTTACATTGATAGTTGTATATTTTTTTCTGATTCTTTTTTCTGTGATTGCCTACCTACATATATTTAGTAATTTGATATACTTGGCACCGACTTCAAAATTATAGAATAAATTTATTTACTAAGTGAAAATAAGTATTACTTTGTGCGAAGTAAATTTTTTTTTTCTTTTTAGTTTACCTTTTGAAGTCGGTTTTTTTTGTTTAAAATTATTTTATTTTAAGATTTTTAGTTACGGGTAGACTGAGTAGGGATATTTAGGTACCGCCAGAGCAGCGCAAAAATTATATATATATCAAGTTGATTGACTATAAAATGATATACAAATTTTAATAATATCAAAGTCGGTACAAGCCAAACTGAATAAATGATTTCTATATAACTCTTTTATAATTTTTAGTCGATTTACATTTCTTTATTTGGCTTAAAACAATTTTTTTCCTTTTTAATATTTACCTATTTCGTCATATTGTTATGATAGTATATATGGATACCTATTACCTACTATCTGGTGAAGACAGAGGTGGTGTTGAGTACTATAATTGATATAGTGGCATCGCTTAAAGTCTGCTTGCAGTACTTTAAGCGATGTCGTAATTAAAAAGACTAAGCAGTCCTGTATGCCTGTTTCTGATCTATGCGGTATACCTTGATAGTTGATTCAAAATTAAGTTTGTTTTTAGACGGATATAAGCATATCGAGTAACATAAGCATGTTACTCGAAAAAAATACAAAATTACTATGAGTGTTCCTATAAATTTCGAGGAGTTCCCTCGATTCCTCACGACACCATCATCAGGCATGCACTTTGATAACTTTGAGACCAAGTTCGACTGTAATTGACGTAGTGGCGTATGCTTGCATTTCTTTAAACAACGCTGCAATCTTCAAATGTGTATCTCTAAGGACTCAGAAGTTCTGTTCAGTACTTTAGGTCCAAGATATGGTGCAAAATCTTACTATTTGGTAACATATGCTTGGGATACTTCAGAAAAAATCAAAATCGATATATGTTTCCATATAAATTTTGAGGAGTTCCCTCGATTCCTCACGGATCCCATCATCAGGTCATTACTTTGGTGACAATTGGACCAAACGGGAAGCACCACCTTTCAAATAAAAAAAAAAACATCCAAATCGGTTCACCCAGGCGAAAGTTCTGAGGTAACAAACATAAAAATAAAAATAAAAAAACATACAGATATTGAGAACCTCCTCCTTTTTTTGGAAGTCGGTTAAAAAGAGTGGCGCTAGTAGCGGTTACTCCTCGCCTTAATATGTGTTGGTGAAATTGGCACTTAATATTATAAATGTCAATGACTGTTTGTTACTGAAACTTTGTATATGTCGCAGTCATCTAATTGAAATCGCCATTTCATTGAGTGACTAGCGTTTTTATCGAATGACGACATTAAATTGAAAGACTAGGCCGAGCATTGATTGAACAATCGTCACTCAACGTCCAATTAGATAACGGATTAAAATCAGTCAGGTTATTGAAACTTTTTCTCACTGCGGCGCTAGTAGTCACCAAAACAAATATGGCGTCAAACAGCTGGCACTGATAGCACTGTGTTGATATTTTTTTCGTTACTCGTTATAAAATAGTGTGACATGGATCTATCTATTATTACGTCGCCGCCGGCTACTCTTAAAGAAAAATTTGAGGTGAAGCTGAATGAGTACGAACGACATAGTGAAGGTAAGTTTTAATCATGCTGTACGTCATTGTTTTACTAATTTAGCTGACTACGCTAAATGACTAAATGACGTTCAGTCAAGACGTTGGACGTTACAATAAACAACATCACGAGCTGTCCTTTAGTCCTTTTCAATATAATGTCGTCATTCGATAAAAACGCTAGTCACTAAATGAAATGGCGGTTTCAATTAGATGACTGCGACATATATATGTCGCAGTTATCTAATTGAAACCGCCATCTAATTAAATCAGCTATTTCATTGAGTGACTAGCGTTTTTATCGAATGACGACATTTAATTGAAAGACTAAAGGACAACTCGTCAAGTTGTTTATTGTAACGTCCAATGTCTTGACTGAACATTGGTTGAACGTCATTTAGTCATGTAGTCATTGACTGAACGTCATTTAGTCCGATTTTTTAACCAACTTCCAAAAAAGGAGGAGCTTTCTCAATTCGATGAATAAGTAGGTTTTTTTTATGTTTGTTACCGAATAATTTTCCGATTATTTAACCGACTTCCAAAAAAGGAGGAGCTGGAAAAAATTTAGTATAAATCCCTCTCAATTGGGGGGTGGAGGGAGGGGGAGGGGAGGAGGGGAGGGGGAGAACCCCCCCTACCACTCCCACCTTTAGGAGACTACTAGTTTGGAAGATATTTATGGTTGAAGTTTTGAGGTTATGTCTGTGTTTCCGGGATATTTCCAGGAGTAAAACAGGAGAGAAAGGTGGAGACGGCGGTAAGGGGACAAAGGAAATCCCCCCTACCCTCCCCTCTACTCAGCAACCACTAGTTAAGAAAATATTTACAGTTGTTCAGTAGTTTAGAGGTTAGATAAAACAGACAAGTTCTACGTGGAGATTTGTTTTTGGGACAATGTCGGTCTGTCACGTCTCCGGCGCTGCGGGAAATGCAGCCCCTTCGCCCATGCGTAACGAATGACATCAACCAACACTCGCCTTAGGCAGCTCCGGCTTTCTGGTCGCCTTCGGCGACCAGCCTCCGCCGCCACGGCGAGTCCTGGTTTCTGCATTTCGTTACGGCGGGCGGGGGCTGCTCTCCCTCCGCGCCTACGCGCTTAAATATACACTCTAGGGGTTGACAGACAAGTACTACGTGGAGTCGGGGTTGATAGATTCGCTTTTAGTAAAATTCAGTCACCTGACTGATTTTATGTCCGCTCTCATATAAGGGCTATGTTACAATCCGCTAACTAATTGGACGTTGAGTGACGATTGTACAATCAATGTTCGGCCTAGTCTTTCAATTAAATGTCGTCATTCGATAAAAACGCTAGTCACTCAATGAAATAGCTGATTTAATTAGATGACTGCGACATATACACTTAAAGGCATTACAAGTAAAAGTATACTTTTTATACCACTCTGGCGAAGCTGTGGGCAAAAGCTTGTACATAATAAATAAACACTATAAAGTTTTAACTAATACAATAAAACCGAATTGCTAATAACGCTCAGCATAGTGTTTTTCCATGAAAGTGACAAGGTGAAAAATTTTAATTAAACAAAATTTTGCACTGTATATTGCATATGGCTTATATATATATTACAATATTTACCAATAGACATCTTCTTGAGCCCTGTTCTGGAGTCCTGCAGTGTTTTCTGGGTCTCCTTCACACCATTTGGTCCAATTTTTGTTCTACTCGTAGAACTAAATACCTGAAATTGACAACATGTGAATTCCAAATACTAACTGGGTAAGTTACAAAAAGGGAAGGTTCAATTTGGATGTTATTGTAAAACACAAACTCCAATTCTCGTCTTTAACTAACACATATTCATATCTTAAACTGATTTGGGAATTTGGACAAATCAAAAAGCATTTGTTGTTGGCTTTTTTGTCAATCAATCCAAATTATGATGAGATGAAAAGCATAAGTACAGAATGGAGAAAAATAAAAAGATGCAAAAGAGTGACATACAATTCATCGGGCTTACTCCCGACACAATCGAGAACCGAATCCTTTCGATATCAGTGGTTTTTCGTACTTTATTTGGTGTTAGATCGTAACTTTTTGTACTCCCGACCATATCAATCGACTGAGAATCAAAATAAACAAATGTCAATTTATTAGGAAGTACGCGGCATGATCGTATCTGAATCAAAATCAAATCAGTTTGGAGAGTAAGGCCCCAGTACCACTACTGACTTTTAACCCACTTCCAAAATGGACCTTAAAATCTCTGTATGTTATTCACACCTTTGCAACTCTTATCACATTATTGCAGCAAAATGAATATATATAAATGTGGTACAGTGCTGACTGCCAAAGTATACTGGTTACCTGCGGGGCACCATTGGGTCCATTGGACATGACCACGGTACTGCTGCTGAATGAACTTCCCGATGTGAGCGGGCCACCAGCCATATTGGCTGAAAATTACAGAACATAACTAAACACTTAGGTCTATATGTCTATAGCCAGTATGTGATAATATATATTGTAAGAAGTATTAACAAAGGATGTTTAAAAAGTCAAATTTTTTAAAAACTATATATTATTTAACAAGGCTTATGATGCAGTTAACATTTACGCCTATCTATTTATTTTTTATTTTGATTTAGCCAGTGTAACTCTGACAGTATACACAAATCCAAGAACTTCTCCCAATCTATAACCCATAGAACCATTCCGGCTACAGAGTATAACAAACGATTATACATACATACTCTTAAAAATCATAACCCTCCTTCCGGCGCACTTGGGTAAAAATTTGTGACAAATTTACCGCCTTAGCACAAAAAATTGGCGTAAAGTAGTATTACACAAATTTTAATTATGTGTGAAAGAGGCCTTGCAGACACAACAAAGGCTGTAATGTTACATAACTATCAGTCAACAGAACAGCCCACTATAAAGGTTTATAAGTCATAATATTATGTAAAGTTTACCATTTCAAATTTAGTCATAAGCATTATATTTTGGTAATTCCATACTGTCAAGATAGCCTATTGTCAGTTGTATTAGCCAAATAAGGAACACCATGGATTTAATTACATAAATATAATTTTATGAAAAAAATTACAAACTATTAAAGAACTTTAACTATAATAACAATTGTTAACTAAGTGGTACTACAAAAATACATATTTACACTGGGTTTTTCTTTGACAGAAGTAGTATGGATAATAAAGAGGTATTGGTTATCTAAAATAAATATTATAATGTAGGAAAACAATGATCTTACCTGAGAACAGTCTGTTTAGTGGCATTTGAGGCATAAAGGGCATGAGAGCACCTCCATGCCTGTGCCCTGCGATGGCCAAGGGCCCATCATTCATCATACCAAAAGGATCAGAGAACATGGAGCTCATGAAATTGTTCATTTGTTGCATGTGCCTCATATGCTGTCTGAAAAGAAAGCAGAACAAATTAAAGTAAATTTGACAATTGACACAGTGTGGTTAGTCCAATATTGATAGGTTTTATAGCACAAAATTTTAATAACTAATGCTTCCCTTATTTTACACAGTTATGGATAATGTATACTTGTAAAACATACCCGAAAAACGGATCATCTTCCACGTCTCCCATCAAGGACCCAAATAATGACATTGTTTATATTTTATAAAGGATAACAATATTATAAAAAGTATTCAGTAGGAATCCACCAGTTACTCTTGTTAAAGTATTGAGTTGTGGCTATAAGCTGCTATTTAATCAGCGCTATGAATTGAAATTTGAAACTTGAAGTCAAATAGAAATCTCTAGCAAACAAGAGAAAATTACATTCGAACTTGAATCACAGATTAAGAATTAGTTACACTAATAATAATCTTTGTTAGTTACTACACTTGAATGATCAATCATTTGCAAATCAAGCAAAAAATCTGTATTGTTTAAAGCACAGACTATAGAAATGGCCGCGCCCTCTGTAGAAACTTGTAGAAACTTCTATTTAGTTGTTTTTTATAAATAGCTGACCTGCTATAGATAAGCTATAGTTTTAGGTACACAATCCTGAACCCTCAACGTGAAACCCACAACCCTGAACCCGCAACGCGAATTAATTTTTTATTTTATTTATCGATTTGGAATACAAAATATTAATCCAAATAGTTTAAACATAAATAAATGCGGTATTTATAGCATTTCACAATTTTTATTTTCCATAATTTGCAAACAATGTTGTTACCATGACAAACGTATCTTAAAGATTGGTAACGACGGAAAAGATCGAGTTCAGGTTCAAACCCCGGTGACTATTACGTTTATTTTCTGCCTTTTTCTATTTTTTTTAATATATTATAGCCTATATTCAGCGCTGATAATGTAGCTTTCTAATGAAAAAAGAATTATTAAAATCGGTCCAGTACTTTTTGAGTTTATTCGTTACATACAAAAATACAGATCTTTCCTCTTTATAATATTAGTGAGTGTAGAAGTGTAATAATTCATGAACAAAGGTGTGAGCCGTGTGGGTTATATTTATAAGTAGCCGATAGCCCAGCTGAAGTACCCCGGGACCGTATTATGGTGATATCTTAGCTAATAGTAAATAATCTTAGGCAATATATTAAATAATCGTGTGCCCGCGCGCACACGCTCCACGCAGCGAACGCCCTAAGAGTCATAAATAAACATAATACTATAAACACAATAAAAATCATGTTACGTATTTTATTGACTATATTATCAAAAATATAACATCACAATATTGAACAAAATCAAGAAATTAAAATACAGTAGCTAAACTGGACGCTGTCCAGGTGGTGAAGTTTTACGCGCGTTTCCATGGAATGACCACTTTGTTGATTTTGGGTACGACGTGTAAACAATATCCTGAAGACCATTTCTATGTTTACGTTCAGAATTTGGAGATAGCTAAAACGGACAAATGCAAAAATAAATAAACACTGTTTATTATCATTATTAAACGACGCTGAAAACAATGCTGAAAAGTTCTGTCTACTCAGTTCTAATAGGGGCTGAAGACTTCTCAGCATTGTTCAGGTTTGGCAAAAACTATTCATACGTATAGGAAATTTTACCTTTTTAGGAGATCCAGCAATAGGCTGCTCTAGGTCTGGTTTGTCACCAGAATGTAAATCAGCGTGGGGTCGCGGGGATAATACATTCTTATTCATTGCAGTATCTCCTACAGTTCTTTCAACAAAGTTATTTTCGGCTTTTTGACTAGAATTCACATTTTGATGTGTTCCATTTGTCAAGGGGTTGGCCATCAGACAAGTCTTGTTTGATGCTATGTTATTCACTATGTAATCATTGTTCACGTAACTACCTGACAAATTGTTAGAAGTATTCGGTTGAGGTGATAAAGTTTGTGGTAAACTCTGTTCTGGCTTGTGATATATCTCTGCTGGAAGTATTTCCACCGGTTGCCCAAGAGTGTTATATTCTATTGTCCTTTCCTGTGGCTGTGTTTGTGAGACTGGGGCGACTGGTGTATGGGCGTGTTCGCAAATGCCAGGATTTGGAGTAGGCACAGATCCAGCTAGAACTTCCTTCATTAACTTCTCGCTAACAGGGTGGAATGACCTGTGAGGGTTACCGTGATCGGCGACCACTTTATCCTGTGTCACATGCTGCCTTGGTGAAATCTGACAGACTTGTTGTTCGTTTGGGTACAAGCCGTTATTACTATTTTGATGTTGTACTTTTGCAACATCAGATACCGTCGAACCTATTGAGGGTATGTTCGGGTTTGTCATTGGTATATTTATATTACGTGCAACAGGATATTGTAATGAGTTCAACTGTTGCGGCGGTGCTGCAATGAGATGAGCACAATGTATTCCATTGTTGCTTTGATTAGGATTATTCAAATTGCTTTGCGCAACTGGCATTTGTACATTCTGCTGATTATTAGGATTCATCTTTATTGCTACTGCCATGGGGTCAAAACTCAAATCTCCATTGCCCATTACTCCAGGGAAAAGTTCTTGAAATTTTGCCATACCTTGCGCATGTTGGCCATATGGAGACTGATTTTGTGACACATATTGAGGATTCGCTGGCATCATATTGCTATTAGGCACTTGACCGAAATTATTATTAGTCATTTGAGCAGACGCTGCTGTTGCACAGTTTTGACATTGCATAACATCATACGACGCAGGCGGTGGTACTAATTTTGGTAAATTTGGTTGCGCACCAACAATTTCGTTGTTCACTGGATTTTGATTTGTGTTTACCGCATTCATAAACTGATTTCCCATTGCTTGCATTGCTTTAGCATTCTGCATAGCTTTTTGTATATCAGGCATATTGCTCGCATTGCAGGGATTAGGCCTAATATCTGGGTGCTGGGCTATAGGTAAGCCCATTTGATTAGCGATAGAGGAGTTAACGACTGTGTTCTCGGGTGTCATAGTTTTGAGTTCCTCGTATACATCTTTAACAATTGGTTGTACAAAAGCTGAATCGAAGTGGTTTCGTGCGGCGTTGCTGGTATGAGTACAGTTGCCATGTGCCTGGTTATTGTGACATGGTTCTCCACATGAACCCTGGACTGGAACTGATCCACTAGGATTGTGTCCACAGGTGCTACCGTGATAGTTGTGTCCGTAATTATGTGGTGCGTTATAGCCTATCATATTTTGTTGTTGATTTTTCAAAACTTGTTGATTATTAAATACATTGCTTAGACACCCGCTGCAAATAGAGTTTTTATTAAAACCCGTTAATACCCATAGCAATATTATAAAAAAATATTATGAATATTATTACATACCAATTTGCACCCTGCAGCTGGTTGACTACGCTCTCTAATTCATTTAAAATTTTTTGTTTGTCCAAAGCCATATTTAAATAAATAACAAAGTAAATAGATAAATTTTCTTAATAAGCAAATATTTTCGAAAAAGAATATTCTACATTGTTTTGTTTAGGTACCTTTTTTTCTTGATTTGTCAATTATTTTGTTACATACCAGTAAACTCATTCTTATGAATAAAGAAATGAAAAATGCAATCAAGAACCGATTTCTTTATTTTAAAACTTAATTTCTGGTAAGTTTAATTGTGCAGTGTGATCGTTCGTACCGTAGATATTAATACTGTAAAAAGAAATTAAGCCAAGGCTTTAGTCTTAAACTGTCTACAAATGACGCAGAAAAAAAAAATAAGGTGACACTGACAGTAGACACTATTATGAAGTTGACAAATGACAGCTGACTTGCAATCGTAATTTGTAGTGGAATTCGGACTTTGATTTAATTTTCCTTTCCATTTTGCATTTCGAGTTTAGCTTTAATAAGGGGGTCACGCGTTAACTGACCTAACAAAATAATTATATTAATTAACTGTATAAACTTTGTGTTAACTGCGTCAGTGCATCTCCCAAACTAATTTCGCAGCCACAAACGTCGTCTTCGAAGACATCGAGTAATCTCAACATACGAGGTAATTATAATCAAAATGCCCAGGAAAGTTTATGTGGTCGGTGTCGGTATGACGAAATTCGTCAAGCCTAGTTCCGGAGTAGATTACCCGGAGCTCGGTAAAGAAGCCGTCGAAGCCGCGCTAGCCGACGCTCGTATTAAGTATGACGCGGTGCAGCAGGCGGTCTGCGGTTACGTGTTCGGCGACTCCACCTGCGGCCAGCGAGTGCTGTACCAGGTCGGCATGACCGGCATCCCCATATACAACGTCAACAACAACTGCTCCACTGGTTCCAACGCGCTGTTCCTTGGGAAACAGCTCATCGAGGGCGGTATATCCGACGTCATTTTAGCCGTCGGATTCGAAAAAATGGCTCCCGGAGCCCTCAGCGGCGGCGCCTACACCGACAGAACGAATCCAATGGACAAATTAACCCTTAAAATGTCCGAGCTAGCCGACTTAGCCGCGGCCCCCATGACTGCACAATACTTTGGAAATGCTGGTATTGAGCATATGAAAAAGTATGGCACAAAGGAGATACACTTTGCAAAGATTGCAGCCAAGAACCACCGTCATGGAGCCAAAAATCCGAGGGCACAAAGCACAAGAGTTTACACTGTAGAGGAAGTCATGAACTCACGTAAAATCTATGGCCCTCTCACTAAACTAGAATGTTGCCCTACAAGTGATGGGGCAGCTGCAGCCGTTCTGATGTCAGAAGAGGCTGTAATTCGTTATGGGCTACAGAGCAAAGCGGTCGAAATTATTGGAATGGAGATGGCTACAGACACGGAGGCAGTTCTTAAAGAAAATAGTTTGATTAAGATTGCCGGATATGATATGACCGCATTAGCTGCCAAACGTTTGTATGCCAAAACAGGAATATCACCGAAACAGATTGATGTTGTAGAGTTGCACGACTGTTTTGCTGTAAACGAACTAATAACTTACGAAGGCTTGCAACTGTGTGGTGAAGGAGAAGGAGGTAAATTTGTTGATTCCGGTGACAACACATATGGAGGCAGATGTGTTGTGAATCCAAGTGGTGGATTAATAGCTAAAGGTCATCCTTTGGGCGCGACGGGATTGGCACAGTGCTCGGAATTAGTTTGGCAATTAAGAGGGGAAGCTGGAGAAAGACAGGTTTGTTGTCTACATTGTAATGGTTGAGTGGTCTGTGTGTAAATGGTTATGTCAAAATGTTGCAGAATGTGTTAATATTTCCAAGGGTTAAGAATATTTGTCAGCATCAAACATTGATAAAAAAATATTGAAATTCTCACTTTAATAAGAATCTCAATTTATCACAGGAAAGCACAGTTTATTGACACTTTACTTAACTTGCAAAGTCATGGTACAAGGATCAGATCAACTTCATTACATATTCATTGAATCTCAATTAACTTACACATAAAGTGACTACAATATTCAGCAATTATATTTAATTTTTATTTTGGTTTTAATCTCAGTTTGAGTTTTTTCTTTAGTTTAATGTCAGTCAAAAAAAATCTATATATAAACAAGAATTACCTAGCCTGGCCACACACATATTATATATATTTAATATAACAATCTGTAAAAGTGTCAAATTTCAGTTACTTTACAATAAACTTGTTCCATACTCGTACACATGAGTGATAACTATATTTGTCTCTCTTTCATTACACATCACAATCTAAATTTTAAGACAAACCTATAGTGTTGTCATGCACTCAGATTGTTAAGTTCAGGAACAGATACAGTGCATTTGTGGCAACATAAAAAAAAAAAAAGAGTGCATGATGTGTTAATCCAGCATGTAACTTACTAACATACCAAATTTCATCAAAACATATTAGTATAGTTGACTATATATAGAGGTATATCTATAGTATAGAGACTGATTAACCTATTAATATTATAAACGCAAAAGTTTGTAAGAATGTTTGTTTGTTATTTTGATTAAATTTGGTATGGTAGACGGTAGTAGTTTCAATGCTGGATTAACACATAGGTTACATTTTACCGCAGCAAAATGTACAGGTCCCAAGGGATTTCATTTTGTGTGTAGGATGTAGGAGAAACATCTAGTAAATCATATGCACACAATGTGCTTACATCTATGCTCCTCACATGAACTAGGTAAACTTTCTAATGTTACAACTGTTACGTAAAAACTAATATCCTCAGTTTGAAACGGCATTCCGATGTTATTTAATTAATGGTTACACATATAGGTAGGCAGGGTTCAAGGCTTTTGCTAATTCCACTTTGAGAAAAATATCCCATTTAGTTACAATGGCATTATTTTTTTTATTAATTATAGTCAATAGTATTTACATACAAACTATGCGTTACGGCAGAGTAGGTATCATTGTTCAATTACGTTCAATAATAACCCAATTGCTTTGTCCATAATTAAACAAAATTATAAGTTTAATTATAATTACCTACCAGCGTATCCCTTGACTTCGTACGCGTAAAAAAATTTAATCGGAAACCGCACTTTTAGCGCAATAAAAAGACGCCTTGTGTCAGTCCCTATCCTAAATTACTATAGTAAGTAGGTACGTCGCTTTTAAATGGAACCTAAACGTAAACAAACCAAAAACACTGAAAATTTCACCTATTCACTTATCAACTCTTTCATCGGAATATTAAAGGATCATACTTCAATATCCAATATATTTTACAAGTAAACATTAATTAATATATTTAGGCCGTGTTTCACCAAGCAAAAATGTTAAACTTAATCCTTCGTTAAATATCATGTTGTTCCTCTCGTAATTCCTTCTCATTCATTATTAGGACGATATTACGTGAGAAACAACATGATATTTAACGAAGGTTTTTAACTTTAACATTGCTTGGTGAAACACGCCCTTAGCCCCGATTTCACCAACAGATGTTAGTGTTAACGGCTTGTTAAAATATCATGCCTTCTCATTCATTTATTGGAAATACGAGAGATAACATGATATTTAATTAACGATTAACTTTAACACATTGTGTTGGTGAAATTGGCACTTAAATATCAAATGAAAAACTTTCACTGTAGATCAGACGTGTTTCTTAACCTTTTCGTGATGAGGGACCATTTGCATTTTTTTTTGTCTTGCCATGGGCCACTTGGCTAGACAAAAAGTTTTGTGGTAAATATAGTAAATTTATATTAATAAAGGATCTATAAATGAAACGTACAACCTTCTATTTTCTATTATCCAGTTTCATCACCTTATTAATACTAGATGTCGCTATTATAAAAGTCAATTAGGTGAATCGCGCTATCGAAGCGTTTTGAACTTTTTGGTATAGACGCCTAACGCATTATTTTGTAAATCATTCAGTTCGAATTTTCACATGTGATGGTGATTATTCCGAGGGCTTCGCGGACCACTTTGAGTGCATCCAGGGACCACTGCTGTAGATAGAATAGTCGTTATTTGGATTCATAGTCGCAAACAATGAATCATTGTATTGTATTGGCCAATTGGCATCACCGACATGTCTAATGTCTATAGGTGTGTCAGAAGGATTTGTTTATTTTTGGGAGAAAGTAAACGGGACGTACCTACTATACAACACCAAATTTCATCAAAATACGTTCAGTATTTCAGTCTCTTCGCAAGTTTCGTAGAAGGCGCGACAGAAGGAATATTTAATATAATCTATACATATAATAAATCTGTAGAGGGGTCATGTCTGTACATTAAGAATATTTAAGTGAAAATTAAAAAAAGGGGGTCTATAAAAGCCACAGAACCTAAAAATAACATTTTTTAAAAAAATGTCTGTCTGTCTGTCTGTCTGTCTGTCTGTCTGTCTGTCTGTCTGTCTGTCTGTCTGTCTGTCCATATGGGAATGTTTGTCGTCGCATCACGCTAAAACCACTGTATGTAATGAAATGAAATTTGGCAGGCAGGTAGCTTACGACTTGAAGAGCATTATTGGAAATTATTATCCCGAAAAACGAAAGGGTTCCCGAGGGATCTTCAAAAAATTGTAGCTACCTATTTGACGGTATTTCAGCCAAACTACCCAACGTATTTAAATGAAATGTGGCAGGCAGGTAGCTTATGATCTGAAGAGCATTATTGGAAATTGTTATCCCGAAAAACTAAAGGGTTCCCGTGGGATCTTCAAAAAATTTTAGCAACCTATTTGAAAGAATTTCAGCCAAACTACTCAACGTATTTAAATGTAATTTGGCAGGCAGGTAGCTTATGATCTGAAAAGCATTACTGGAAATTATTATCCCGAAAAACGAAAGGGTTCCCGTGGGATCTTCAAAAAATTAAAGCTACCTATTTGACGGTATTTCAGCCAAACTACTCAACGTATTGAAATGAAATTTGGCAGGCTAGCTTATGACCTGAAGATCATTATTGGAAATTATTATCCCGAAAAACGAAAGGGTTCCCGTGGGATCTTCAAAAAATTGTAGCTACCTATTTGACGGTATTTCAGCCAAACTACTCAACGTATTTGAATGAAATTCGGCAGGCAGGTAGCTTATGATCTGAAAAGCATTACTGGAAATTATTATCCCGAAAAACGAAAGGGTTCCCGTGGGATCTTCAAAAAATTGTAGCTACCTATTTGACGGTATTTCAGCCAAACTACTCAACGTATTTAAATGAAATTTGGCAGGCAGGTATTATTGGAAATTATTGTTCCGAAAAACGAAAGGGTTCCCGTGGGATCTTCAAAAAATTGTAGCTACCTATTTGACGGTATTTTAGCCAAACTACTCAACGTATTTAAATGAAACTTGGCACAAAGGTAGATTGTAACATGAAATAACCAACATAATATTTTTAACCGACTTACAAAAAAGGAGGAGGTTTTCTCAATTCGTAAATATATGTTTGTTTTTTTTGTTTCTTCACGGATATCTTCATCGTTTCTGAAACGATTTTAATTTTTTTTTATGTTGTGTAGGGTATAATTTAAATTTGGTCCCCTGATAATGGGACCCGTGAGGAATCGAAGGAAATCCTCAAAATTTATTTGGAATAATATATTGATTTTGATTTTTTCTGAAGTAGTCTAAGCATATGTTACCAAACAGTTAGGTTTTGCACCATATCCTGGATCTATAATATCAAAAAATTTCGCGTTTCAGTAAACTATATACATATATATACATATATATATTGAAAAATTTCTCTTCAGTAGACTTTTTCTCTTTCTACTATTTTTTTTTTATCTAATCGTTTTTGTTTTTCATTTTCCGTCCTCAAATAATCGTCGTCTGATCATTCGAGAATTATCCCTACTCAGTCTATACCCATCACTAAAAATCTGAAAATTTAATAATTTTAAACAAAAAAAAACGACTTCAAAAGGTAAACTAAAAGGAACAATTAAATTTACTTCGCACAAAGTAATACTTATTTTCCAGTACGAGTGAAAATAATTATTACCTACTTTGTGCGAAGTAATTTATTAATATACTTAGGTTTAGCAAATACGATTAATAAAGTATAGGCGTAGGATAGTTTGTTTTCAAGATATGAATGAGATGTCATAGGTACATTAAATTAGAAAAGTTATGTCAATATAAGTAAGATTTATGTTTTTCATGATATTTTTATTTATTAGTTTTTATGTTAGGTACGGCTTGGGTTTTTTCTTTCTTTTGGACTTTTGTTATTTTGTCGTCTAAAGGAAGTTAGTACTTTAACCGTAAAGTCCCAAAGTAGGCTACATGTTTGTTAGCGTAGGTAATTAATAAATAAAAAACCCGGGCAAGTGCGAGTTGGAATTGCGCACCGAGAGTAGACCGCCGACGCCGAAAAATTTGGCGGTCGGCGCCAGCAGCGCAACGTCGGATTGAAAGTCGGCGTCGGGCGTCGGCGTCGTGACGTTAGGCGTCGCGGCGTTGGGCGTCGCGGCGTTGGGCGTTGGCATCGCGACGTTGGGCGTCGCGGCGTCGGGCGTCGCGGTGTCGGGCGTCGTGGCGTCGGGCGTCGCGGCGTTGGGCGTCGTGGCGTCGGGCGTCGGCGTTGCGACGTTAGGCGCCGCGGTGTCGGGCGTCGCGGCGTCGGGCGTCGCGGCGTCGGGCGTCGGGCGTCGCGGTGTCGGGCGTCGCGGCGTCGGGCGTCGCGGTGTCGGGCGTCGGCGTCGCGGTGTCGGGCGTCGGCGTCGCGGTGTCGGGCGTCGGCGTCGCGGCGTTGGGCGTCGGCGTCACGACGTTGGGCGTCGCGGCGTCGGGCGTCGCGGCGTCGGTCGTCGCGGCGTTGGGCGTCATATACGAGACATTAGCGCGTTTAAACAAACAAACAATTTACATTTGGGGACTTTCGTTGCATGCGCTGCGTAAACGGTTTAAGTCAAACAAACACCACGCGAACGAAGTCGCGGGCACAGCTAGTATATAATATAATATATCCTGAAAAGGCCATTGGGCAGCAGCAAAAATTTTTGGATCTATTTCGTATTAACACAATGACAAATTTATTCCAATACTTTCTTATAATATACTGTCCTAAAGACGACCAGTAACGATTTAAATATTTTTATAACATATAAAATATTGATAGGTGAACTTGCTTATAATTTTGTTCATGCTGACATGCCAACAGACACATTTTATTATTAGTTACTGTACACTTACTACAGTACAAAATTAATAATAATCTTAGTCGGTTATTAATATCACGTAGTATTATTATTATTAATCTACTGTAATGATACTTTAAAGTCTTATCATTGACTATGTCTTAATAAATACTTATTAAAATTAATATTATTCTGTTCCAAAGGTAAATTATGATAAATTACTATAATCAGGATGTAATCTCGAATTCCAACAATAAGTATATTATGTAGATACCTACTACTTACACCTGGTTTTTGAGGTAAATTTGTGTTAGTCACACGTTTCTGTCACTGAATTTCGTTAACATTATAACACTATTACTCTGTTTTCGTTGGATGTTAAAAAGTGCTATTGAATACATAATACCTAGGTATAACAACAAATTCACCTCAGCAGGTGAACATAATTTGTTTGTTATTTCCTTATTAAACCAACATCCCTATTTATTACATAACAATTAAATGCATTTAACATTTTTTTTTATTAATTAAAACTAGTAGGATTAAAAATATTTTAATGAGCCATCACTTTACACCTTGAGCTGTGGAACACTGAAATTTTTAATGTTCATTTTCGTGACGACTGTTACTAGGGGCAACGACACGACATAAAATATTACACACAGATAAGTGCAGAACAAATAAGAATTGAACAACAACAATATAAACATCTTGTGACGTCACTTTATCGATAATGTACAAAGAGAAAACGTGTTTGTATGTTAGTTTTCATTGCCGAGACCCAAAGCTACTGGAACGATTGTGGTGGAAATTGGCACACAGTAGGTAGTATACTTAGTAGTAGTACTTTTTGTACGCTTTTTGCAGAATTATCTTTCATGTGCGCACAAAGTCGCGGGCAACATCTAGTGTAAAAAAGTAAGAATAATCTGTGGACGTTTCACACTACGTCAATCTGGCCCCGTGCTAAGTATCCGAAGAACTTGTGTTACAGGTACCAACTACCAGACAACGGAAAATATATTTAATACTTTTACACTATAAACATATTTAAGATTTTTATAATACATATTAATATACAAATTTAATATACATCCAAGACCCGGGAACATTGAAACTTTTTTGTTCCCTCGGCGGGATTCGAGCCCGCAACCTCTCGGTCGAGCACCAACGCGCTGAACCACTGCGCTACGGAGGTCGTCAAATAATATGTAATGTATACTTGTATTAAATGTATATCAATTCAATCTTAGAATGAGGACATTGGTCGCGAACAGATAAGCCGACAGTGCAAGGGTTAATGATATCAACAACTTATCATGTTTGACGTTTTCGCCACATTCATTACTTTGATAAGCGGACGATAGTAGCACTAATTTACTGTTTTTTTGTTCTAGGTACCTCGCGCGCGACTCGCGTTACAGCACAACTTGGGACTAGGGGGCGCCGTCGTCATCGCCATGTATCGCAAAGGTTTCCCGAACGTCGTGCCCAACCAGGTCGCGGCCATCACCGACAACCCGCAGGACTTCAAAGTGTACAAGTACATGAAGATCCTCGAGGAGGCGATGGCCTCGGACCAGGAGAATCTCATCGAGAAGGTGAGAGGCATCTACGGGTTCAAGGTCAAGGCTGGGCCTAACGGCGCCGAGGGCTACTGGGTCATCAACGCCAAGGAAGGCAAGGGCAAAGTGTGCTACGACGGCAAGGACAAGTGTGACGTCACTTTCACGATCAACGACGACGATGTGGTCGACCTCATATCGGGCAAACTCAACCCCCAGAAGGCGTTCTTCCAGGGCAAGATCAAGATCCAAGGCAACATGGGTCTGGCGATGAAACTGACGGATCTACAGAAATCCGCCGCAGGCAGAATCGAGGCTATACGCTCCAAGTTGTAAATGTTAGTTCTAGTAATAGGGGTTGGGTCTTGTTGGGACTAAGGCATTTAAATATAAAGGGCCAGGAATCAAGATGCCTTCGCTATTAGCACTTATGAAGTTCGAAAACAAAATGTACGGGATTTAACAAAGACTTCGCTAAGTGACATACGAATTCGCTTGTCAAATCCCAAACTTTTTTGTTTTCGAACTTCGTAAGTGATAATAGCGCAGGCGATTTGAATAAGGACCCAGTACACACTACCATTTTATAACAGACTATAATAAAGAGGTCTAGAAACTGCTAGATTGGTTCGCCTTTCTACTGTTTTTGGTATATAAGTGTAACTAAAAGTAACAAAGGTTTTAAATAATAAAGGCATAAGATGTCAGTTATGAATACAGAAGTAATAAATCAACTACATGAGGTTATCAATGTATTTTAGTGATACATGTACATGAAGTATTAAATATTTTTATTGTTATCATAAAGAGAAAACAGCCAATAAAATATGTCATACAAAGATAACGGCATGCAACCATTCTTAAAGTGTTTTTATGAAATGTTAATAATTAATTTATATTGACCATACTTTTATGTTTTTTCTTTGCTAAAGTTTATTTAATTTCCATAAGAATTATACACCATTTCATTCGCAATGTGCACTTTGTGAATTTTATTATTCTTTATATAAATAAAATATTTTTATACAAATTTATTTATTATTATTTTTTCCTTTGTTACTCGTATGACTTACCAAAGCTATTTTACATAATATTATTACTTTGTATATAAATAAATAAACAATTCAGGTTTACTTCAACTAAATCTAGTGAATATTATAAACTAAATAAGTGAATATTATTACGTTTATTAAACAGATTTACTTAAGACCCGATTTCACCAACGCATGTTAGTGTTAACGGCTTGTTAAAATACCATGCCTTCTCAATCATTCATAGTGATTACGAGTGGAACAATATGATATTTAACAAAGGAAAAAATTTTAACATTACCTGTGAAACACGAACATAACTGCCATATTATCTGCTAAAAATATAACATAAAATATAAATCCTAATTGACTGTTTGGTATGAAATACGAATATACATATGTGAGACAGAAACAAAATTAGGGCTGAAATAGCACAAAGCCAGAGCATCTGTAGCCTATGTTAGTAGTGTAGGTATAGCTAGATGTTAGTAGTGCTAGTATTGCATTTTGAGAATTTCCCAGGTTTAGTAGTGAGTCCACCAAGCCCTATGACAAAAGACCTAGCAGCAGCAAACGTCATTTGTGAGTGTAGGACACATGAGGTGACGACTGATGCCTTATTATAATATGTTAATAATTATTATGAGTGTAAGGTTAGTAGAACTAAAAATCATTAATATATTTTTTACAAATAAGGTCAACTCATGGTCAAACTGTTTGAACCTGTATTGGCGGCGTTAGGTGGGAATCCCCAGTAATTAGTTATTATTAATTGAATCCGTTATTAAATCTATTTTTATTTATATAATATTTAATAAGCATACAGCCTGGTACCAGATAAACGGACGAATAGACAGAGCGAAGTTTTATCTTATGAAGTCTTGTTTCTATCCGTGCGAAACCCCCAAAAATATACAGGCTGTAATATTAATGAGCAATAATACTTTAGGCTGTGTATAGGTTCCATATATAGAATTTACTGTAAAAGTACCAGCGCTGAAAGAGTCATTTGTTTTCTTATTTTAAAGGAAATTTTATGATGTTGAGACATTTCTCATGAAAAACATGAAAGTCAAAAGTAAGTCTTTCAGTCAGGTACTTTCACAATAGGTATACTCTACATAGGAGGCACATACACATCCTAAAGTATTATTACTAATTTATTTTACACCTTGTATAGGTTCATGATGACGGGCCGTATTGGTATGATAATTTTTACTAAATTATAGATATTGATTTTTTTAACTACGGATGCCACTTCACACCAAGTCAATCTAGCCCCGTGCTAAATACCCGAAGAACTTGTGTTACAGGTAAGCAGACAACGGAAATACTTTTATACTATTAACATATTTAAGATTTTTATTAAGTAGGTATATTAATACACATCCATGATACAGGAACACCGAAAACTTTTTGTTCCTACGGCAGGGTTCGAACCTGCGACCTCCCGCTCGAGCATCATCGCGCTCAACCAATGCGCTGCGGAGATCGTCATGATTATCTACCTAGTTATCTATTGTTACTTGTAAGTGTCCCCAACCGTAGGTACGATAGGTGTTTTTGTCGGATCTCGATGGATTTTTGTACCTACTTTACCAAGGTTAACTGGTTATGTTTTCATAAAGTTAACGTAAATATTTAAGGTTAAAGATCGTCGTTCGTCGTCGTCGTCGTTTCAGCCTTTTACTGTCCACTGCTGAACATAGGCCTCTCCAACACATTTCCAGTGCAACCGGTCCATTGTCACCTGCATCCAACGTGACCCGGCAGTTTTCACCAGGTCGTCGGTCCATCTGGTAGGTGGCCGTCCCACACTGCGCTTGCCAGTACGTGGCCTCCACTCTAGAATCTTTTTGCCCCATCGACCGTCCAATCTTCGTACTATGTGGCCGGCCCATTGCCACTTCAGCTGAATGATCCTACGGGCAATGTCAGCAACCTTACTTCTTCTACGGATCTCCTCATTTCTGATTCGATCACGTAGAGAAATACCGAGCATTGCCCTCTCCATAGCTCGCTGAGCGACATTCAGCCTTTTGAAAAGATCCTTCGTGAAGCACCATGTCTCAGAACCGTAAGTCATCACTGTGTGTTACCACACAGTGCACACACATTGGTTGTATACCTTTGTCTTAAGGCACTGAGGTATTTTGGACGAGAATACGTTGCGTAATTTACCGAACGCTGCCCAGCCGAGCTGGATCCGTCTACTGACCTCTCTCTTTAAGTTGGACCTACCTAATCGGATAATATTCGTCAACAACTTCAAGAGTAGAGCTCCCAACAGTGCGGTGGGTGCAACATGGACATTGTGCATGATCTTCGTTTTGTCCATGTTAATTTTAAGACCCACTTGTTGAGAAACTCTATTGAGGCCTAAATCTTCCAGCGATTCTACCATGACTACTATGTCGTCGGCAAATCGTAGGTGAGTGATGTATTCGCCATTAATATTGATGCCAAGTCCTTGCCATTCCAGGAGCTTGAAGGAATCCTCCAGAGCAGCGGTAAACAGTTTCGGGGATATGACATCCCCCTGTCTCACTCCTCTCTTTAAAGGGATATCCTTCGTGTAGTGCTCCTGTACTCGGACTGACATGGTGGCGTTATTATACAAACACTTCAACACTTCGATATACCGATAGTCAATACGGCAACGCTGGAGAGATCTAAGGACCGCCCATATTTCGACGGAATCAAAGGCTTTCTCATAGTCCACAAACGCCAAGCATAATGGCCGATTATACTCTTCGGTCTTTTGTATAATCTGTCGCAGGCAGCGTAAGTATGTGGTCTATGGTACTATAGCCTTTTCGGAAACCGGCTTGTTCGGTAGGCTGCAAGTCATTCAGCCTGCGTTCGAGACGCATCGTGATAACTCTTGAAAACAGCTTGTAGACATGGCTCAGCAGTGTTATGGGCCTGTAGTTCTTCAGTAAGGTTTTGTCACGTTTTTTGAAGAACAGGACCACAACACCCCTGTTCCATGCCTCTGGCGTTTTCCCATCGAGTAAGGAGGAATTGAAGAGTTTCTGAAGGACTTTTAGTACCGGCGTGCCGCCCGCTTTCAGAAGCTCTGTAGTGATTCCATCCTCGCCCGGCGCCTTGTTATTCTTAAGCTGTTTGAGAGCTATTCTGATCTCGTACAGGCTGATGTCCGGGATGTCTTCGGTATAGTATCGTATTAGCCTGGCTCTTGGGTCTACAGCTGAGACCGAGGTATACAGCTGTCCATAGAACCTCTCTATCTCCCGTAGTACCTCGGACTTATTTGACGTTACGCGTCCATCTTCGGTCTTCAGCTTTGTCAACTGGCTTTGCCCAATAGATACGTCTATCTGCCTTAATATCTTGAAATTACTTTTGACTTTTACATAAATTAATAACAAAACTCAAAAGCTAAATAATTTAGGTTATAGTAGATCGAACCAATTCTTCGTGCCTTTTTAGATAATATATAGGGCTTACAATATCCGTTCATTTTTACTATCCGGATAGTACGGATATTAATATTTTACTATCCGGATTATCCGGATAATACGGATATTTTTTAGTTTTTATCATAAATAAGACTAGTCTCTCAAGCAAAATGACAAAGAAATAAGAAACTATACCAATATTTTAAGTAATAATCACATAAAAAAACTAGTACACTTTCTAAAATTATACAATAAAACACTGATCATACCACATTAATAATTTGTATCTATTCTTTTCAAATTAAAACAATTATAATTAAAAGTGAGATCTTACATTTATCATAAATCACAACATCCCAATAAAATCAACCTATTTAAATCATAAGAATTAAATAAAAATATCACTTTTCGTGGCAAATCAGCTCAATTATAAACAACAATAGTATAAATCTAATATAATAAAACAACAATGAACAAAATATCTGGAAATTATCAAATATATTAGGTAATTCTTAAACTATTTTTTATCCAAATTTTGGTAACATGATCTAAAACGCTTAAAAATGAGATCTTACATTTATCACAAATCACAACATCCCCCCAATAAAATCAACCTATTTAAAACATAATAATTAAATAAAAATATCTCTTTCATTGGCAAATCAGCTTAATTATGAAACAACAAATGTATTAATCAAATAACATAAAACAAAAATGATCAAAATATATCAAATAATCTCTTCATAATATTTCGCAATGCTTAAACTATTTTTTATCAAAATTTTGGTAATATGATCTTAAAAAGCTTAAACTATCTAATGAATCTTCTTTCATGGAAGTTCTTAAATGGTTACATAAATATCCTGTAGCAGAAAACACTCTTTCTGCTTCAACGCTGGTCGATGGTATTGATAAAAAAAGATTGTAAACCCTTGCTAAATTCCTGCTCCTCTGCCCATTTCCATCAAATAGTGCCATCTCTACTCGAATTGTGGTGTCTAACATTTGTTGAAGAAGTCGGTTGCTGCGCAGAAGATGGCTGACTCATAAACCAGATGAGTTCTTCTTGTAATGTTGTGATAAAACAGTTGAAGAAGAGCAACCTTCTGTATCTTGTGTATTTTCTGTTGAAGTTATGACTGTTTGATCTGATTGTTGTGTTTCAAAAAATGTAGAAATAATTTTAACAATCGTCAGTCTCACAGATTCGTTCGAAGGTTTTTCAAAATATTGAATTATTGTGATTTGTGAAGTAAGTAAATAATTGCAAGTGATTAACTATATTAAAATAATATAACGCAATAACACTCATGTGTTTAACAACTTTTTATTTAATATTTAAAAGAGAAATACAACTATCCGTAATATCCGTAAAATGCGGATAATTATGCAAGTCAAATCCGGATTTGAAAATCGGCGGATATCCGGATAGTACGGATATCCGGATTGCAAGCCCTAATAATATATCTACTTAAAAAAATAAAGTAGGTAAGTAACACACAAAATTTCGTTCACTCTAAGATTATGTAAGTCTTTAATAACAAAAAATTTAGGTAGATAATATTTAATTCGGAAATATTAAGTAAATTCCTAACCCTTCCTTGGAAAATACCTACAGAATAAGTATGTACTTACTTACAAAAGAAATCATACATGGTTGGTTATTAACACTTACTTAAGTACGAGTAGGTACCTAGTACCTAAATAAATCTTAATACTCATAGGTACGAGTATCTGATATTTTTGTGTAGGATTTAGATAGGCAATAAATAAGAAATGATCCTTAAATATATAATATGGTTACCTAGTTGTTATTCGTTTATATATAATATTATATAGGGAAGGAAAATGATGACATTATTAGTTATTTACAGTAGAAAATCCATAAGTAGATAGTATTTCCATGTGTGTCATACAAAAACATAGTAGAATTGACCTGCCACGGATGTACCTAGCGGTTAGGTTACCCATGGAGACTAGAGATATTATACCTTCAATAATGAGAAGTTGTGTAGATAAAAAAAACATAATTATTCTATACTAGCAGAGTAGCTGACCCGTGCCCACTTCGTTGAGCATGGAAACCGTGTAAACCTTCCCGGGACTTCCACGAACATTTCAAGACCAAAAATAGCCGAATCTGTTCAGCTGATCTCGAGTCTTAGCGAGACTAAACGAACAGCAATTGATTTTTATATAGGTAGCCTATGTTACTCAGTGATAATGTAGCTTTCTAATGAAAAAGAATTATTAAGAGCGGTCCAGTACTTTTTGAGTTAAGTCGTTACATACAAAAATACAAATCTTTTCTATTTATAATTTTAGTGTAGAAGTGTAGATGTATTAGGCAATCATGCGGCCAAAATTCATGAAATTAATAGAGGCGCCACCATCGTTCAGAGCCCCGATTCTAGTAACTCGAACTTAAGTCGATGGTCAGTCTGTCCATAGATAAGAGTAATTTCTTAATAGAAGAGTCTGTCACGCTTGCTGGCCTTATATTATATTATGCTCCAATTTTGGTGCGGAGAGGGTTGTCGTTACAAGGTCATTTTTGCACACAGACATAACTTGTTCTATTTACGTTCATATTATAAAAGACGTAAGAAGTAAGAACATCTTTCATAATAAGAACCTTACCTCATATCTCCAGTTTAAAGTATGTCTGGGGGCACGGTAGTGCCCCTGCCAAGTTGAGCACGGCCGTACCACCCTTTTATCGAAACAATTCAGGCCATTTTCGACCCCTTATAACTTCGTTGCCTATAACACTATAACCCTGCATTTTTAAATACTAATTAGGCAAATTTCATTCAATTTGAAACAGACGTTTAAGAATTATAACTTATCAAACTTCTTAATTTTGTCACTGACTCACTCACTGACCGATCATCAAAAGTATTAGGCACTTCTAGCAGACATAGAAGCTTCAAATTTGGAATACAAGTAGCGTTTAGTGTATAAATAAAGGACAAACCTAAAAATTTTGGAATTTCTATCTAGTTATCTAGTTACGCCAAAAAAAATGTGTAATAAACTTTGTAATCCCATATAAATGTATAGGATTACAAGGTTATATTTGCACTTTCCGACAAAAACACGCGTTTTTAGTTAATATTCTACAAAAAGAACTGAGATTCCATCACAAACATAACTTGTAAAAAGTTTCGCTACTTAGTTCTTCTATCGTAAAAAGGTTTTGAGATAATTAACATACTTCAACATTTTATGCCAAAGTAGGGGTTAGTCGGTCGGTCTAACAACATCTTATAGTGAGCATAATCAATATTATTAATAATCTTTTATGTTTTAAATAAATAGCAGATTGACTTGGCATAGTAAATCGCTCTAAACGATCTGATTTAATATGTATCACTTGTGAGATAAATAGTTGTTTTCATGCGTGATGCGATAGTTGTTGAGATGTTTTTTTTTTTCATATTATATATCACGCAAAAGTACGGGAAAAGGGTTATAATTATAATTGCGACGAATACGTGAGGCACAGATATGAGGTCATAAAATCTAATCCCAGGGGGATGTGGTAGTATTAGGGTGGGGCAAAAATTACCTATTAGCATGGCCTACCATCCCATACAATCCATGTTTAATACAAAAAAATTGCAATAGATGTCGTCACTACTATTAACGTCTGTAAATTATAAAATGTAAATATACCGAATTAAGTACAAATATTGACATTAAAATAAAGATAAGCATTTTAAGCATAACATCACATTAAGATAATTCCTAAATTAAGAAGAAGATACGAAACGAAATTAGTATTTTCCAATAGTGGCACTAGATGGCGGTTTGCGGAATGAGCATGGACTTCACCTTTATTTATTGGAAATCGAATAAAACAAAAATAGCTAGTCGAATTGTCAGTATTAGGGTGATACCATTTTCTAGTAATAAGTCGTGTCTCTGTTATATATCTTCTTTGTGCTATTAGGTACCTTGCCGGTCCGTGTTTGGTGGTCCGAACTCTCGTGCTCCGGGCTTGCACCTGGCCTAGGAGTTTCTTGCAGATTCCTTTTACCTAAAAAGCTCCCTTATGAAAAGGATGAGCTCAAAAATAACGAACGTTTAACAGAATTGAAACTAAAAGAAATATATGGGGGACAGACAGGATATAAGAATGGGACAGGTTAGGACTAGGAGGCCTACCTACCTACCTACTTACATAATTTTAAACTTAAATGTAATATGTATCACAGCAAAATATGAAATATTTCATAATCAAGTATTACATTCACTGCAAAATATTATACATTTCATGGCTAACTATCACAATTTCACAGCAAAAAATTATAAATTCCAACTTAAGGCGAGGAATAACCGCAACTAGCGCCACTCTTTTTAAAATAAATTTTACAATGACACAAAGATCTTATTAAAAAAATTAATCGGTTCAAACTTTAAGTAAATAGTTAAACTAATTTATTGGGATTTAATTACAGCTCTAAATCCTATACCTACTGTATTTATTCTCATAAAAACCGCCAAAAGAGGCCGTTTTAGCTATTACTTATGAGATTAAAACCGATTACATTTTTTAATAAGATATTTGTGTCATTGTAAAATTTATTTTAAAAAGAGTGGCCCCAGTAGCGATTATTTCTCGCCTTAATTATGAAAATTTACAATCACACCTTATTTATTATATTTATTATTATTAGCATTATTTACTTTATAAACATGATGAACTGCCTTTAACAATTCTTCGAAGGGATCCATTCTGTTTATTCGTACTCTTCTCCGCCATGTATACTCAAATAGCCAATTTGTGAAATTTCGTTTGTTCTGGTACTGTCGAAGGGATTTCCTTAAACCGCGCCACTGACTTTTGATCCGTTGAGTGTGTGTCCCATCTGATGAGACAGTTTGACTATGAGTATATCCATGGTCAGGGAGACTCGTGTAGGCCTGCGAATGGTCGGTGTGAACTATGGACCCCACCTCAACATGTTTCATTATAAGAGGCAGCAATACCTCAGCACCATGAACATTTTCGGAACACACCTGTAATAAAATTAATTGAAAATATTGTGTGTATAATAATAAACATAAATACATTGTTTTAGCTTATACCTCCTATGCTTCCAACAAATCTGCTCATAGTTTGAGGACTGATTGATTATACATCAGAAAAAAAAAATCTTATACCTCCAATCGTAAGTCATCATTGCCATCTTCAATCATGCCAATGACCCAGTGCCCTTCGATTTGACGGCCTCTGTCATATTTCCGTTTCCCACATTGGGACTGGCCAATCTGGACAATTTTACCAGGACCACCAATTTTTGGTTTGGTAATCTGGTTTTCTACTTCAAAATTCACTATTGTTTCCCTACAGTAACCGTACCAGTCGGCTACAGTACTGGAGGAAACAATGGGAGAATTCTCGGAAGCCAACTCCTGCTGAGCCTAAAACAAATTAAATAAAGAAAAATATATTCTTAGATAGCATAAACTTTAAACACCTAAAAACAAAATACATTACCTGACGGTATGTGAGGCCTGCGCTAAAAGCGTACATTAACTCGAATATACGAGTCAGGGGCAATTTGGCATTCTCAAACCATGTGCCGATAGCACGACTCTGGGCCTTGTTTCGGCATTTGCTCTTACGGCAACTGAATTTTCCCATTTGGCCACCGGATGCGGATAATGACATCCAGCGCTTATGGTAGCCACACCACATCTTCTTAAGAAGAAGATCTCTGTCCTCGGCAAACTGGATGCACTGCTCGAGTGTTCCTAGTCTACTGAAAATTTTCCGCCAATTCCACATTGACCTAAAACAAAAAATAAACGAGTCAGGGGCAATTTGGCATTCTCAAACCATGTGCCGATAGCACGACTCTGGGCCTTGTTTCGGCATTTGCTCTTACGGCAACTGAATTTTCCCATTTGGCCACCGGATGCGGATAATGACATCCAGCGCTTATGGTAGCCACACCACATCTTCTTAAGAAGAAGATCTCTGTCCTCGGCAAACTGGATGCACTGCTCGAGTGTTCCTAGTCTACTGAAAATTTTCCGCCAATTCCACATTGACCTAAAACAAAAAATAAACTTATTTTAAACGATTATATATGAAATAGGCAGACTGTGGCACCTCTCCGGAAGCTGCTGCGGCATGCTCGCTTTGCTTGCTTGACTAGTCATTAACTCTCTAAATTCTTTCTTTCCCATATACATATTCAAATTGTAACACTATGGTTAATTTTTTCATGATAACTTGCAAAGGAAATGGATGGAAAAAGATTGGAATATTTGTGCATGCATAGAATTAGGTTGTTGAATAAATATAAAATTTATTTACTTTTGGACTCATTAAGAAGAAAATCAGAACGATGCGCAAAATCGAAAATAAGAATTAGGATAAGTTTTAAATAATTTAAGTTTTAAGCAATAATCGCGCTTCGCGGACGCTTCACACCACGTCAATCTGGCCCTGTGCTGAGTATCCGAAGAACTTGTGTTACAGGTACCAGACAACGGAAATATAATTATTTAATACTTTTATACTATACACATATTTAAGATTTTTATTATATTATACACAAATTTAATACACAACCATGACCCAGGAATATTGAAAACTTTTTGTTCCCTTGGCGAGATTCGAACCCGCACCAACGCGCTCAACCAACTGCGCTATGGAGGTCGTCAACTCAACAAACTCAACAACGTCAACAAAATTCATTGAATTTACTATATTTACCACAAAATTTGATGTCTCAGCCAAGTGGTCCGTGGCAAGACAAAAAAATGCAAATGGTCACTCATCACGAAAAGGTTAAGAACCACTGATTTAGAGCGAGACGAAAGGCAGAAGGGCCACCTTATGGTAAGCGGTCACTGTCGCCTATGAACATGGGCAACACCAGAGGAATCACCAATGCATTGTCGGCCTTGAAGGAGAACTTTTTTAACACCTTTCTTGAAGAATATGCATGTAAGTAAACATTAGGAAAGAAATCAATATAAGACCATACAAATTACAGTCAATTGGGATTATTTATAACTAGCTGACCCTTGCCCACTTCGTTGAGCATAAAAACAGTTTATGATGAAATTCAACTAAAAAAACAACCCCTAACTCGGGAACGTGGAACCCGCAACGCGGGAACCCGGAACCTGCAGCATGGGAACCCGAAACCCGCAACCCGCAACGCGGGAACGCGGAACCCGCAGCATGGGAACCAGAAACCCGCAACGCGGGAACCCGGAACCCGCAACGCGGGAACCCGGAACCCGCAACGCGGGAACCCGGAACCCGCAACGCGGGAACCCGCAACGCGGGAACGCGGAACCCGCAACGCGGGAACGCGGAACCCGCAACGCGGGAACGCGGAACCCGCAACGCGGGAACCCGGAACCCGCAGCGCGAACGCAGAACCCGCAACGCGGAACCCGCAACGCGGAACCCGCAACGCGGAACCCGCAACGCGGGAACCCGGAACCCGCAACGCGGAACCCGCAGCATGGGAACCCGAAACCCGCAACGCGGAACCCGGAACTTGCAACACGGGAACCCTGAACCCGCGACGCGGAACCCGGAACCCGCAACACGGGAACCCGGAACCCGCAACGCGGAACCCACAACGCCAAACCCTTCCGTGAACGTTGCTGGTTCTGCGCTGTCAAATGGAATAAATAGTATCCTATGTCCGTCTACTGGCTCTAAGTTACTTCCTCACCAATTTTCAACCATATCGATAAAGCCGTTCTTGAGTTATAAATAATTTAACTAACACGACTTACTTTAATACAAATAGCTGATGTATAGATGGAACTAACATAAGCTAACGCCCGGTGAATGCTCCCGTCACAGTCGGTCCAGCCGATTCGGTGATCATTAGTTAGATAACGATGATGATGATGAAAAGAAGCCTAAATTAATCCTTATAACTTTAGCTATCTACCAGTGAAAGTCTCGTTAAAATCGGTCCAGCCGTTCCAGAGATTAGCCGGAGCAAAGAGACACGCTAACAGACAGACAGACATTTTTTCTTAATTGCATTTTCGTTTTCAGTAGCAAGAAAAAAAAAAGACAGAACAGACAGACGTTAACTTCGCACAAAGACAAATGACGACAAAAGACCACAGACGACTAAGGGGATACTACAAAAGACATAGTGGCGTCTTATCATGACGTTTTCGATTTTTTTTTTAATTGTTCGTGAATTATGACCATGGATATAACTCCTTCGATCTGATTTTGAAATTAACATTTATAATATATTCATAGTACAACTTATAAGTTAAGTACTTTTTTTAAATAGGTATATTTATAGTTGTTAAAAGATTAATCGATTTTTTGAGTAAGTCTCTAGTGTTTAATAAGAAAAAGTGTTAACTGACGTAACATTATCACGACGTTTATTTCATTAAATCATAATTTGTATATTATATTTAAGATCGTTTATCAGTGAAAGCAAATCGTAAAAAAACTCATATTGGTTATGTTGACAATAAATATCTAATAATTATTAAATAAAGTTTAGTAAATTCTGCAGTTTTAACAAAAAGAAAATATTAATTTTATTATGTCGTCGTTACAACGTTACGTCGCTCATTTTTGATAAACTGTCAAATGTTACCTATTAAAATGACCCGACTATTTATTAGTGGTGGACAAATAGTTTAATGAATCCAAATAGTTTAAGTTTATGTTAATACGTTATTTATAGCATTTCATAATTTTTATTTTCCATTTGTAAACAATGTCGTTACTATGACACCCGTGTCATATAAACTGGCAACGACGTGAATCGATTGAGCCCAGGTTCAAACCCCGCGTGACCATCACGTATTTTCTTCTTTTTTCTAATTTTCTGCTTATTTTTTTCAACATTTTCTTTCATAATAACCTTTTCGTGACAATAACGAACATACCGTAAAAAAAAATTGCGAAATTGGTCAAGCCGTTGTCGAAGCGCACACGACGTAAGAAATTTTGGAGGTCATTTTTTTACACTTTGGGCTACATTTTTGGGGTTTTAGTAAGGAACCCTACTTTTTTTAAACATATAATCAGGCCTCCGTCACTCCATGTACTTGCGCGCTATAATTACCTACCGCCCGACCGAGCGGTCTCGGGCCACCGGAGGCCCAAGCTCAGCTATATACTAATAATAATCTTTGAAGCTCAGTGCGGTTGTCGCGAGCGAAGCGCACGGGTGTTTTTACATTTTAATTCGTTCGTACGCGCCTTACGATGCCTTCTGGTACTTTATGTGCTGTAGATGGGTGCAAATCAAGTAAAAGAAGGGATAAACACCTATCATTTATAGTCGAAATTTATAAAAAATTATATTAAAATAAAACATATGTAACTTTAATTTTTTTATTTTATTTTACCTACACACTGACGTCTATAATAATTATGTTCTATCTAGATTGCACAGTACAGCACTAATTTAGGACTGCCACATATAAGTCAGAACATATTCACAGTTCTCAATAACATCGACACAAAAAGTTATGTTAATTTAATTTTATCAAAGAGGCAGCCCTGCGATTGCTACGTGATCGCGCGGTGCGAAGCAATCACAGCTATACGCTTGAGCATTAAGGCACAGTTTAGCATGCAGTGGTGGCTGACGCGACGGAGTAGGCTATTATAGCAGTAGGTATTGGAAATTTTCTATTGAGTGAAGTATCTGGTAGTATTTAGTAATCTGTGATATAATATAGCCTATGTTCAGCGCTAGGAATGTAGCTTTCCAACGGTGAAAGAATTTTTCATATTGGTTCAGTGGTTTCAGAGCCTATTCCATTCAAACAAACAAACGAACAAACAAACAATCTAACGTTACCTCTTTATAATATTAGTATTGTTATAAATATTGTTTGTTATTGTTGTATTTCATTATAAATGAAGAAATATATTTTTTTTGTATTTCCAAATTTTATATTAAACTTAGTGTCTAGTTATTTGTAGCTACATATTATTACAAGCATTCACTAAAAATTTTAATTTTTATATTATACATACATATTATGTTATTGAATGTACTGTTTGGTTCTTGGTGGAAATTCATGTTTTATAGTAAAACACAAACTACTTGCACTTTTTTCCACTTTTTTTGATATTTTACATTAATATATAATTAGGTACTTAACAACACACAACTGGTTTTGACATAGTCATCATCAGGTGTGTACTATATTTATATTATACGGCATTAGTGTTAATAATGCCACCACTAACATATAGGAGTATTGTGTGATCACATTTTAGTGAACAATATAATTTGTGTTCACTTACTCTCATTATGCATCGGTATTTGCACTTTAAATAAGGATATATTTACTAAAGATATGTTAGTCAGTCGGAATCAGATGTATTTAAAATAGTGATAAACATCTTTTAGCTGAAAAAATGTGTAAACTCATCCATCAAAATGTGTAATACTAATTTGCCCATCTCCACCCTAAATTTACAAAGATTTAACCATTCATTTTAGTTAAGTCCATAAATCAATGTGACTTACTTCAACTCCTCTGAGTAGTGGTTTAACCTCCTTCCTGATGACCCAGAAGACTTTCCGGGTTTCTCCCCAGTTTCATCCGCCGAAACTTCATCCTCTGAGGTTGAGGATAAAAAGGATGGCGTGAAAATACTAGGACCAGCTAGTCTACTGGTACCAGCAACGGGTTCGTCGAACGATGAACTATGAAGCCTAAGTGGATCATCAGAGTCCAACACTTGAACTCCCTCAGTATATACAAGCGGCTCATGAGAGTCTGTCACCTGCACTTCACTACATTTTTTACTCGAAGCAACAGACTCTGAATCCTGGGGCTTCAGCGACATAATAATGGTTTATCAGGAATATGTATAAAACTATCTTAACTGAACACCTCAGCATAGATTAGAGTAATATAATATATATTAAAGTAATTACACCTCTCTTTAAATAAGTTTGAGCCTTTACATTGAGTGTAGTAATCACGTTTTAGTAGAACCTTTCACATTGTGGCGACCACGTGGCGACCGTGACAGGACGTAAAATAATTGTAACAACATCTGACAGAAAGTCAGATCTATAAAACTAAAAATATAAAGTTCTATTTTCAAATACGAAAAAGTTTACATAGGGTCCATCACACTCCCCCGAAAAAGTAGCACCGGTAGGTTAGTCTAAGTCATAGTCAAAAACAACCTGTTGGGTAACCTTCGGTTACGTCTGAGTCGGAAGCGGTCTTAACTTCGCCTTGGGTCTGGTTCATCTCGGGCACATCGTCCAAGTGTAGCTCCAAATGTAGAAATATTTCAGAGATACCTAAACAATATGAGAGTGGTACATCACGTTTTAGTAGAACCTTTCACAGTACCTATCGGTTCACTGAATGGTTAAAATCGATTCCGCAATTAGATAAAATGCTTGTGCACATATTTATATTTTTCAGAAGACTTGACTTTTATCAGCAGAAGACGTCCTATCGGCTACAGAAATAAAATGCAGGAAAAAAATCAAAACTGCACGCCATACAAATAGAAAACGAGAAAGAGATAAATACAAATCTTAAATAAAACCGGTCGAATTGAGAACCTCCTCCTTTTTGGTAGTTGGTTAAAGAAAGTAAGTAGTAATAGAGAAAATCAAATTTTAGCAACATATAACTACACATTAGATAAGTAAGTATAATGTTTCGAAGAGCTGCCTCTCACATATTCAAGTAATTTAAGACGTTAAATCTTCTGTACAAAGAACAAAGACAGAAATTGAGGACTGGCACTAGATTTTTACAAATTACATTATTGTATAATATACATACTACATTCTACTGAAAAATAAAATATGATGACTAGAAAAGTCGACATCTTAAAAGGAGCTAAAGACTAAAGACTCGGAGCGAGACAGTCGCTCGACTTGAGACTGCCTTAAGTTGGCCGTGACAAAAAGCTAATTAAGAATCTGTTGGCCTCAAGGCTGTCTCAAATCACCGCCAGTTTATATATTTATGATAGGCTGTAGTGTATACTTTAATGCGAACAGTAGGACAACATCAGGAAAATAAAACATCCGTATGGAAATGATTTTGTTTTATTGCTCCACATTTTATAAGCATTTATTTTTCAAAAACACACATCTTTACCCCGTTACGATAATGTGTGTGCTAACAGAAATCAATTTTCATTATATTCTTACACTAATTTATCAGGTACTTTATAATATACAATTTGCTGATTTTCAACCGATCACTCTAATACTACTCAATTAAGCCGCTCTCGTGTCATGATGGCATTGTCATTTTGCCAATAGAGATAGTCTGCCTGTGATCTAGGACGCCGTTAAGTAGCATTGGAGAACAACTATTTGGGTCTGGTTTGAATCCAAAAAACGGAATGTTCATGGATTATTTTTAATCGCAAAATAATTTCTGGGTTAAGCACACACAACTCATAAAGAAGGAAGCTAATATAAAGTTTTAAAATTAATTTTAAACTGGGAAACCGGTAATAAATACGGTAACAAAAATACAAATAAACTTGTTTCTCGACTTATTAATTTTTAAAGTTATTATTAAATAATTCCCGTTCACGGTACATAATAAATTATTATAACAAATTGTACAAAATTTGAAAAATACATAAAGTTTCTTGTATTAAGTCATTTTTTAAATAAATTGGCCATAGTAGGGAGGTAAAAAGTAAATAGGTACTAAAACAGGAAAGTATCTTTTTAAACAAAAAAAATATGTACAAAATTTTAACGCGCTGAGTACAGTATTTTAATAATAGTGTTGGGCTATATTTTTATCGACAATCCCGAAAACACTCCCAATTCAAAACTATCTCTTTTTTTTTGTTGGCACAAAACATTCCACATGCACTTTTAATGTTTTAAAAATTATAAGTCGAGAGGTCATTGACACTGATATAACGTGACAGGGAAAATAAAAATCTGTCGCGAATGAAACTGTTTTGAAGTTCATGGCATCATGTCATTAGTGAAAAATTTGCGAGCCAATTAAAAAATTAGTCAATCTGTCCCAGCTTTTAGTATTGTTGCTGTAATAGAAGATGAAGCCTTTAGTGCAGTTTTTCATTTTCCTGGCCAGGCTTATAAAATGTAATATTCCCAATTGCAATATTTAATGAAATCTACATAATGTATTACATTCACTCTTTGAGATCACAGGAGTATGTTATACCCTGGCAAATCACCAAGTGTAAGAAAAACTTGTCTAAAATAGCTTTCAAACATAGAGATATGACATACTAATTCGATATCGATTAATTACATAATTTACAACTATCAATCGATTGTATTGTATGATGATTGATGACAAATTGTTCATGATTTTGCAAAGATATTTGATAGTATTTTTTTTACAAATTGTTGAATGTATTAGACAAGTATTTTCTGCACTTACTCGTGCTTTAGGGTTTTAAAACAGCCTTACAATCGCTCATATTCATACCATATTATAAAATAGATAATATTTACATTTTTACTCTCACTGTCTCTTTAATACGAATTTCTAAAATTTTCAACAAGGAAATCAAATGCCATATTATATATTTTTGTTAGTAGGTCAAACCTTTTTTTCAAAAGCACGTATTAATCATATTTTCGGGTTAAAAATTAGCACCGTTCTAGACGTTTGTAATTTTGGTTAACAGACAGTGAGAGAGTGAAACTTTTCCATCGATTAAATACAATATATAAGTAACTTAAGAATGCCATATTACTTATCCTCTACTATCAAGCCACGCTTACGAGGGACCTACTAGAGGCCTAGCATGGGACTGTTTAAAACACGAAATAATATATTGAATACGTTTTATAAAACCACCAATCTCATACAATATGTAATAATAGATAATTTATTATTTATTTAATTATTACTCAAATAGAGACCATCTTCAGTGAAACTAACAGTATCTAAACGATTTTTTTATCAAAACTAAAACCAACCACAACTAAAAAGTAAGATAACAATCATAAAATGACATACGGCTTAGCCAAATAATTATTAAAAATAACAAAAATAGTTTCACAAAAGGATCAGACTGACTGTTGCCAATAAATATTAAATTATTTTATTTACAATAATTAAAGTCTACGTTAGCCAAGCCAAAAGTATTATAGCACCAAAATACATAACCAACAGTGGTACTGACAGAAAAGTTTCATTATATTATTATACAACTTATTATAAATATACATACCACATATGGACTGACATACAGTTCGATTACAATTATTTCTATTGTTTAAAATAAGTTATTTCACTTGCCTGCAGTACCTATTTGAATATATTAAAAAAAATGGTAATTTTTCTCTCAAAAGTCTCTGACTAGAGATATGACCTTACCTAACTGAAATACTTCATAAAACTAGCTACAACATAACATAGCACTCTCAAAGGAATAAAATATTAAAAGAAAAACATTAAGAATCTAAACACGTTTGAGCTTTGCCAAATGTTAAAGTCACTTCAGTGTGTGAAATCTTATTTCACGTTTTCACAATATCGATTCCTCAGCGTGGGTAGGTCTGGCTCTCGACCGCCAGAAAAAATCGAATATGCTATTCGATAAATCTCAACTAATTTTGTTAACTAACTACATTCTTTACAAGAATTCCCCTTCACTACACCACATATTTAACACATAAATATCGAGAGTCAATGTTTTAAGTTTCACGAACAGACGATAAAACAATAAAAATCCGTTACATCACGAAGACGTTTTAAATAAAGCGTCTAATCTGCTAAATCACAAATTTCGTAAACGTAACGTTACGTACTTACGAAGAAGATAGTTCAGTCGCCAAAAATGCACACTGGCAAAAAACTATGAAAAATATCGACTTTATAAAAAATGCTAAAGGTACACCACTAGTTTATTACAAATGACGTAAGATATTTTTAAATTGTGATGATAATAACGAGACATAGGTACTAATGCCATTATGCCAGACGGTACGTATATACATTATACAACCGATCACTCTTAAAATATTATTAAAAATTTATGTAATTGTATATTCTAACAGACAGAAAAGTTATTTTATAGACAGGCAGTGATAATTCACACCGTTATAATATTTAAATTATTGCTCCAAAGTACATGCTCGAAATTAATAAGTAGTCTTAAAAAAACTTACGTTTCTTATTAATTTAGCCAAATATAAATTTATTTACAATGAGGTAGAACACGGGATGTTAGCCCTTTTTTATTTTATAAAGATTTTGTGTTATTTCAATTGAATTTAGGCCGCTGAATTACGAACTTGATATACTCACAAAATTCAACATCTGTTGGAACTTAATAGAGATAATCGGTACTAACAAATGACAATACAAAATATTGCAGAAGATAATTGGAAGTTTACAAGGATTTATGTATAAGTACCTACACAGAAAAAATTACAACCATTCCGGAAAATTGCCTTTCGGTACTGTTTATACAGAGTTATGTTTAAACAACATCACAAACAAAACTTTGTAAAATTGTACAGATAAAAAACTTAGCATCGGTTTACTGTATTGGTAACAAAGACAGACAAATACTGTGGTAGATATAGATAAACCTTAAAAATAACCCTGTATAAATTATGCTTATTGTTGTATGTTAAAACTATTATTATATTACGTGAGTATTATGGAGAAAGCGGAGATGAGGTTACATGGAAAGGTAACGTTAGTACCTTCAGAATGGCACACATTGAAAAAAGACTACATGAAAAACTGTATATTAAATAGAAAAATCATTAAAACTGTAATTTTGATGTATATATCCATTTCCACGTTTTAAAAAAACAATTTGAATACGCCGTATTTCAGGAACTGTCCTTCCAATCAAGGCATTGAATAAAAAAGTGAATGTTACCAGCACATGACCATAATTGTTACGTAGTCGGCTAACGAATGCGTTTGACAGTTTCGACATGTTGTAAGCTACTGTAACGCTTGAAAGACGTGTAAAATAACAAATAAAAAACAGCGACAGAAACTGTTACCCCAGCTCTACACTACGTACTCGCAAAGTTGAACGAAGTTAGACGAATAGGATAGTGCAGAGATGCACTTCGGCTTACCTCGTCAAACTTTACTAGTACTTCGCCATACTTCGCCGAGGAACTTCGCGAGTAGTGTGGAGCCGGGGTCAATAAACAGGTAAGTATTACTTCAAGAACTTCTCATTTATACCTAAAGCTTTAAAAAAATCTACGTCTACTTCAAATATTTTAAAGTGAAAAGTTACAAAATATCGAAATCGCTTTAACCGCTCACAACGAATAGTCGCCGACTGAATATAATCGTGTCAAAAATTAATAAATAACAAAATTAGGCTCCAAAACTTTAATTAAACTAAACATTAAATACTGTTTACTATTTAAAATTATTCTAAATGCCTTGGTTAGGTCGGCAGCTCGGCATAAGTCCTTGGGCACCGATGACCGAGTCACACTCGGCGCTATGTACACGGTTGCATCACTAACGTCGGGGTCACTTTGTACTACGCACGAGCGTTCGTCACAACACTAGAAGCGGAGCCTCACAATGACCCCCGTCGGTCAACACGGCTCGCTGGGGTCCGGCTTGACTTCCGTCTCTCTCTCTTCTGCGCGCTCACGTCGCTCTAACTCCCTCTCTCGCTCCTCCAGCCGCGCTTCGCGGCAAGCGAGCTCCGCTTCCCGTTCGTCGAGGCGCCGCTCGCGCTCACTGAGGCGCGCTTCGGCGTCGAGGAGACGCGCGGCGAGCTCGGAGTCGGGCGGAGGGGAGGTGGAGGAGGTGACATCGTCAGCCGGGGGGGTACGAGGCTTGAGCGCGACGTTGGGCTGGAAATCGGGCTCGAGACGGGTGCAGTCGGCCACGCGGACCACGCGCTCGGGGTGCTGCAGTGCCGGCTCCTTGCCCCAAGGCCGGAAGGCGCGGTACCGCAGGTGCACGTACGGGTCCAGGTACAGAGGATACCCATAATCCTCACCCCGGGACTTCTTGGGAGGGGACTCCGGCGGCTCCGGCTTGCACACCACAGTCTCCACTGCCTGAAATTGAGAAATACTTGTATAAGTCACTGTGAAATTCAAGTTTTTTATGTTTTACATGACAGTTTTTTACTTTAATTCTAATTTATGATTAATGTGTATAATTTGTTTGTTACTTGTAACAACATAAAGCAGTTAAAATATTATCGATAAACATCCGCACAACAACAGGTTTCGCAATATTTCGTATTGTCGTATCGTGCGATATACTGGTATTATTTATTTGCTTTAGCATTTAGTATGCTGTATGATTCTATCGGCCGGTCTTTCTTTAGTACTGAAGTATGTTCATTATTATCAATAAAATAATCATTAGAGTAATATTGAAACCGACATTAATTAATACATTCTACAAATACTCATAGTAAGTAGGTATCCCACCAAAAACATTTTAATGTAAAAATGTTGTCAAGACGAGTCTACACAGCTTACCCTGTGAAAAAGTTATCAGATATCGTATAAAGCCAAGCTCTACAATACACCTTAATCAAAACCTATCAAAAAGTGGTTAGATCTCATGTAGAACCAAAATTCTTGATCTATGCGCCCTTACTTCACCAGGCTTAACTTCACTTACGCTATATAGCAGTTAAAACGTGATGCTTGGCCGTTTTATTTAGGACACGATTAATGAATTCGTATGACATATTCGTAACGGTAGCAAAACGGTCAAGTATCACGTTTTAACTGCTATATAGCGTAAGTGAAGTTAAGCCTGGTGAAGTAAGGGCGCATAGATCAAGAATTTTGGTTCTACATGAGATCTAACCACTTTTTGATAGGTTTTGATTAAGGTGTATTGTAGAGCTTGGCTTTATACGATATCTGATAACTTTTTCACAGGGTAAGCTGTGTAGACTCGTCTTGACAACATTTTTACATTAAAATGTTTTTGGTGGGATTTCATTTATTTTTGTAAGCTGGTTAATGGACTTTTTTTAATTTAAAAATAACTTATTTTGACCCCGGGCCTTACGGAAAATAGAACAGTCAGCGCCTTAGCATAGTGACCCCTAGTGACGTCGACTGATGTCACCGTCAATATTTATACCGTGTATAAACTTTCACCGCAATCTTTAAGGTAGAGGCCGATTTTCAAATAAATGTCTCGTCCATATTTCTTTATTTGTTATATTATTATATTATACTTAATATAATAAATATAAATTATAAAATATACATTATTTTATTGCTGGAGTGAAACTTCTTATTTGGATATCCTAGGATGCCACTAGTATAAATTCAACACTAATAATTCGAGAATTTGAGAATTACTTATATATACGAGGGAGATTGCCTTTAATAAAGCATGTTGATACTTATTAAAATAATGCAGTAAGTCTATAATAATATCGTATGTAGACGACGATAACTGCCATCTGTTGGTCACTAGAGGTACTAATTCTTGTACGGCTCATAAACATATGTATATTATATGCTAACTGCATACACCTAAGTGCAACTTATCATTTTTGAAGGAAAAAAAATATATTTATTTTTATTTTTGAAAAATAGCTTTAAGGTTTTCTTTTGATTATGGCCATCTTTAAACGTCATGACGTGACGTGTTAAAAATCATATTATAATCATATTATAATAGTCATAAGATTAAACCATAGATTAATAATTGGTCGCTTTGACTAGATACCGTCCAGCGTATTGAAAAATGCGGCAACAAATAATACGCCGAATTCGGCGTACCCGCGCCAGTCGCGCTACAAGCGTAAAGTGAAGTAGACGTCTCGATAATTTGTCAAAGATTTGTGTGAGAGCGAAGCAAAATGCCGATTTGCATAGTCAAACTATGTAAAAATAATACTACATGAAACAAGAAAAATACTGGCATCACATACCATTAGTAAGTATTGTATAAATCTTCTAAAACACAGTCAAATAATATAATCCTAAAATCTCCGATCGGAGTACCGCTTTGTGTTCAATGTTGCCTTGTATTCAAAAATTTTTAACCATATTTAGTATCAGATTACCCGTGTTTGCCACGTCATGTCATGAAACATATTGTTTACGACTTGACAGGCAAATCAAAAATGTTCAAATATTATTTCAATGATGCGAAACGGAACGTAAACTTTATGCTTTAGTACAGTTTTCAAATTTAATTATGTGAAAAGGTGAAACGAAACGCAACTCGCCATCTCGGATGGAGGATATTATCAGCTAATGTCTAATTTGTGCGTTATTCCTCTGCTTCCGAGTATAATATAACATAATATATAATATAATACCTATATTATGTTGGTATACTCGGAAGTATATTTCGTTCGTATCGACTTCTGCCCGATTCACTCTAGTTAAGGAAAATAGGTGATTGAACTAGAATAAACAACACACTTTTCCAGCGCATTTTGCGTGGCAAATAAAACTTCGAAATTTATATCTCAATATTTGACTGGCTATATTTGACTAGTAGATAGGAGATGACTTTTAAGGCCTTATTAAAATTTTGAATCATGAACGTTTCCTTGATATATATAACATTCTTAGTAAAAATGTTGTCACAGCGGATTTGTTTCATAATATATACAAAAAGCATAAAAGCGAAAAGAAAATTATACCGAAATATTATAATGAACTTAAAAAATCTGTTTGACTTTAAACTTCTATTCCCCATCGGCATATAATTACGCAAGGAGTAAATTTGTCATCATCGATGGCGCTCCAGGATTTACTGAAGAAGCGTTTACTTTATTAATAGTTTTAGTAAAGTAAACGCTCCTTCTTAATGTGATAAATGTAATGTTGTTTGCGCACTAATTTCAGATGAAATGGCCATACGCCAGAAAAGTATGTGGGACCAAAATCAAACTCGTATATTGACATGGGCACTGGTGTAAATGACACTTCTGTGTTAGCTTCAGAGGCATATGTCCTCCTATTAGTTTGTTTAACTGAGCACTGGAAACTGCCTATAGGATACTTTTTAGTGCATGGCCTAACAGGGTTCAATATATATATCGACGCTTGAAAGGCAAAACTGCCTAAGCGACATTTATCAAAATGTTCAGGAGAGCTGTTTAAAGTTTTTTTTTTGAGAAAAATGCTTATAAAATTGTCAATTCTTATCATACAGAAATAATTGTTAGACCATTGGAATCGTAATCAAATAGGCTATAATCTGACATATAAATGATTGACCTAACACTTTTAATTCGTGCTGTTTTGTCGCTTAGGTAAAAATTACACCAAAAAAATTTTCAGGTAAAACTATCTAACCGCCAGAGCTTTCTCAATTACAAACAGGTAGATTCATATAAATACTTCCGCGACTGTCTATACGAACAGGTTAAAATGAATAAGTTGTAATAATACTTATTTTGCAAACAGGAACAATTGGCTAAATGATTTCATTTTAGTGAAAATACTCAAGAAAAATTATCCAAGTAATAATTATAAAGGATTATTTGCAAGACTAACCGACATTTTGTATGGGACATAAATGATGAAAACTATGATTGGTATAAATTGAGCATTTATTGTAAGTTTTTAATTAAAAAATGGCACGCAAAAAATAATAAGCCTAACAAATATTGGTTCCCTTTTTCAGGTCGGGGTAGGAACAAAACTTGAACGAAATTAAAACACAGAACTATTCTTTAAGAATCTCAAATTAAATACCTACTAGTACTCGTACGCACTCAACACAAAAAAGGAATACAAAATTCAGTAATATCAATTAAAATCAATATAAAAAAGTAATAACATAAAAAAGTAATACGTCTTTGGCATTTGCATCGCGTGGAATGTTTAAATACTAATTATGGAAAAAAGCTGGAATTATTAACTCTACACATAGTTTATATAGGTCGTCATATTTCTTCTTGCCTCGGATTCATCTTGTTACGTAGATCTGTAAAAACAACGAAAAATAATGTAGATGGCTTCGTATAACTTGATTTAAGGAACATGAAAAATATTTAAATCCGGAAGTATTTACATAGTTTACTTACTTAATAATATAAGGAATGTGATGTTTACTTACATTTTTCCCATTTACTAAGCGCCAAAATGGACGTAAATCGGCGAACGAGCAGCGAAACGACCGGTCTAAGCGACACGCCGCGGCTGAATAATGTTTTCGGATTCGTTCCGTTCACTCAGTGCGTCGTTCCTAACCGACAACTGTCACTATATTACGCTTCCTAAGCGCCATACTTACTCCTGTTTCAATTCACATAAAGTTATCTAAACGACATTCCCCATACAATATTCACACCAATAAAAATATCTAACCGACATTCAGTTTCAAAATATTTGTCAGGTAAAATTGCCTAAGCGACACCAAGTCAATATTTCAGTGTAATGTAAAATTATCTAATAACAATTTTATGCCGATTGTGTAAAAGGCAATATCATCTAAGTGCAAATGTAGTTACAAACAATTTCAGGAACAAATGCATAAAAAAACACTTGGACCTTTCTTATGTCAGGTAAAAACGTCGATGCGACTTCGATTGAAAAGACTAATTCAGGTAAAAATATCTTATTCCTTCGTGATAATGATTTTCATTCAGGAAAATTTATCCAAGGTAATGATTAAAATAAATTTCATTCAGGAACAAATCACTATCCACAAAAAAAAATTGTCAACATGCCTAAACAACTGTCTAAAATAAAAGGGGTAATTTTTTGTCGCTTAGTAGCCAAAATTCTTTAAATAGTACGAATTCACGCACTTCCTAAGCGACAACCAAATTCATCGCAGCGCTATGAGACCCAGACCAATCGACGCAGATTTTTTTTCTGATTACAACGATATATAAAACTCAATTTGGCCCATAGTGTCGCTTAGGCACTTTTGCCTTTCAAGCGTCGATATATGTATATATATATATATATATATATATAGATCCCACTACCTATGCTGCGTCGAACATGGCGGCTTTTACCGACCATCATGCGTCTACCCGATTTACTGCGTCCTGTATACGGACGCAAGATTGACGAGCCCTGATTTTTTTTCTGTAGCCGTCATATTACTGTACCAGTGTCTGGTAAAAATTTTGGCATGGACGTATTTTTGCTTCGGGAATAAAATCCGGCGCATAATTTAGTTCAGCGACTTGCCGCACGCACCGCGAGGTCGCTTTGTGCGGCGTATATTGTATACGCGATTTTGTCACTGTTCAATTCTCCGCGTTTGATGATACCGAATATCAGATTTTTTTTTAATTTTAATCAATATTAATGATGGATTTAATTGCATCCGCCAAATAAACAAATCGGCAGAGATGTGAGGCCTCTCAAGGTTAGGTAGGGTTGTTTCGCCAGTTCGCGTCCATTTAGTGCAGTTGGCAGGTTTGACGGCGATTATAAAAAAGCTCCAGCACTAATTTCTATAAAAAATTTGTGTAATGTATTCGATAAATAGTCTATTTTAAGATAAACTTTCAATTTTGTTCGAAACATCTTGTGTTTTCTTTTAAAATAGATTAATTTCGGAATTAGGCGTTTTACCCAGTTTGCGTCCACAAAATCCAATTTGCGTCCACCCGTGGACCAGTTTGCGTCCAGCAGCTTAAAAAAGGATATCACCCCTTTAATTTTTAAAAAAGTATGATATATTTAAGAATTTGTAAAGAACGATTGTATTTTAACAATTTCTATATATAAGAATATTTCAATATTAAAAAATCAAAATTATTATAAGTAATTAAATAAATTACTTACTATAAAAAAATATTTCTTCTTAATATTGGTTTAGCTTTAAAATTAAGTAATTATAGGCAAGTAGGTATTGATTGCAACTTTAAAGATGAACAGTAATCAGTTCTGTATACAAACTTTACACTAAAATTACAAGGTAATGATTACAATTATTGCAAAATATTTGTCTAATTATATAACTAAAAGAATTATTGAATACATAAATTATCATATTATAAACATAGCAAGATATCTGATACCTTGCTATGTTTATAATATGATATAGGTAGGTTTATAATATATCATATTATAAACATAGCAAGTATTAAGCATATATGTTTATAATATATATATTATAGCCTTACACCCGGTTTCTGAAAGGCTAATCAAATTGAGCAATTGATCAAATCACCTAATCTGAACGCTCATTGGTGAAAACAGTGACTGCGAAGTGATGTTCACCAATCAGCGTTCAGATTAGCTGATTTGATCAATTGATCAATTTGATCAGCCTTTCAGAAACCGGGCGTTAGAATTTCAATTAATAAGACTGGTCACATTCAAATGACTGTCTTTGGCCAAAACAAATTGCGTGCATTTTAGTTGACACTATCTAATAGGTCAGAGCCTATGTTTTCTCATCATCGTCTTCTACATCTGAATTTAATATGTCGTCACATTTAACAGAACATTTCACTCGTCATAGAATTAAAAACCCGTCGTCTTAGTAAAAAAAATGTATAATTAGGTATTATAATAAACATATTGTTTATTTTCAAATTATTTTTACAAACAATTGTTTAAAAAATAGTGGACGCAATATGGTTTATTTATATCCAATATCGGTATAGTTTGCGTCCAATGCGGACGCAAAGTGGAAGTTTTGTAAAATTCGATGTAGTAATTCGCGTCCACCTTATTTTATTAGTTAAATATAAAAAACATGAGAAAATTCATAAGTAATATTATTCCTTGTTTCAGTATAAACGTGTAGAAACTGTTATGTATCCAAAAATTCACATAAAACATTAAAAAACTTACTATCAAACGCGCCTCTGCACACTATTTTTTATCTAAAAATCCGCGCATATGCGCTTCCTAATTGAACGTCCGAGATTGACATATTTTTTTAAATTGATTGGTTTGACGCACAGAACTTTTATATATGCGTGCGTGTCACTTATACATTTAGGTATAATCGGTAATGACTTTTCGTTTGATAAGTGTGTTAGTTGACTTATTTTAGAGGATTTTTATAGGGCGCTCCGCAAAATGGACGCGAATAGGGCGATGGACGCGAACAGGCGAACTTACCCTACCGTATATATCACAAATATTTTATGTTTTAATCAATATAAAGGATGGATTTAATTGCGTCCGCCAAAAGAAACAAATCGTCAGAGATCAGAGGCCGCTCAAGGTTAGGTACCGTATATATCACAAATATTTTAAGTTTTAATCAATATAAAGGATGGATTTAATTGCGTCCGCCAAAAGAAACAAATCGTCAGAGATCAGAGGCCGCTCAAGGTTAGGTACCGTATATATCACAAATATTTTAAGTTTTAATCAATATAAAGGATGGATTTAATTGCGTCCGCCAAAAGAAACAATTCGGCAGAGATCAGAGGCCGCTCAAGGTTAGGTACCGTATATATCACAAATATTTTAAGTTTTAATCAATATAAAGGATGGATTTAATTGCGTCCGCCAAAAGAAACAAATCGTCAGAGATCAGAGGCCGCTCAAGGTTAGGTACCGTATATATCACAAATATTTTAAGTTTTAATCAATATAAAGGATGGATTTAATTGCGTCCGCCAAAAGAAACAATTCGGCAGAGATCAGAGGCCGCTCAAGGTTAGGTACCGTATATATCACAAATATTTTATGTTTTAATCAATATAGGATGGATTTAATTGCGTCCGCCAAAAGAAACAAATCGTCAGATATGAGAGGCCGCTCAAGGTTAGGTACCGTATATAAAACAAATATTTTAAGTTTTAATCAATATAAAGGATGGATTTAATTGCGTCCGCCAAAAGAAACAATTCGTCAGAGATCAGAGGCCGCTCAAGGTTAGGTACCGTATATATCACAAATATTTTATGTTTTAATCAATATAAAGGATGGATTTAATTGCGTCCGCCAAAAGAAACAAATCGGCAGAGATCAGAGGCCGCTCAAGGTTAGGTACTGTATATATCACAAATATTTTATGTTTTAATCAATATAAAGGATGGATTTAATTGCGTCCGCCAAAAGAAACAAATCAGCATCGATGAGAGGCCGCTCAAGGTGCGGGGTGAGAGTTGTGTGGTAATGTTTTGTTTTCAGTATCTCGACAGTTATTAGCCGGCCGGGCGCCGTGACGACGCTGCAGTGTATGCGATTTTATAAGACTGATTATTATTTTCTAAGTTTTTTTTTGTCGTTTTGCTCAATTAGAAATAAAAAAAACTGTTATTATATGTTAAACCAGCGGTTCTCAATTTTTTTTTGGTGGCGGAACCCTTTTGGAAAGCAAAATACTTGACGGAACCCTACAATAAAATAATAGTTTTTAAAAGTGTATTCTTTATTAATAAAGATAATAAAAGTATGTATAATGTAACAGTTACTAATTATTACTTACTTTAACATGCCACATGGCAAGTACATTATTACAAGATATTAAAAAAGAAAAAATCTAACTAATGGGAGGTATGAAACTGTTTTTTATTTTTCATTAATTGGTTGATGTCAGGTTTGATAAAAGACAGTTGCAGTCTCATATCAGGTTCGGCGTCCAGTCTATTGCGATATTTTGTTTTCGTTACTGCATACGTTGAGAATCCTGTTTCGCACAAATATGTTGTTGGGAACGGGAGAAGAATATTCAGAGCCATTTTGCCAAGCATTGGATATTCATTACGAATTCTGCACAAAAATCTTTGAGAGGCATCGTTTTGAACAGTGACTCCATACTTATGTCTGATGACATTTCTAAAAGAGATTCATATATCTCGTTTGAAATACTTTCGGGCTTTTGCAAGTTGGTTAAAAAAGGATTATGAATCCATGAATTCAGTTTTATTTTTGTATTCTGTTCTTCGGGAAAATACTTTTCAAAAGATGCGCGCATCGAAGTGAGATATTGGACCAATTCTTTAAACATATCATCTTGAAACATTTCTGAGTCGTTATCGCTAACAAACTCACTGAGTAACGTAAAGCTTTCTATTTCTCTCTTATCAACGCAAACAATCCAAAAATCTAATTTTCTTTTGAAGGCAGATATTTTGTTATAGGCCTGGAACACTGTTTTCTGTTTACCTTGCAATGATAAATTCAATTCGTTTAGTTTTTGAAAGATATCCGCCATAAAAGACAATCGGAACAACCAAGTTCTATCATACAAACGGTCTTTCAAATTAAAAGAAGTATCAGCTGAAAGGAACATTCGAAACTCCGCTCTAAGTTCAAATAGCCTTGTTAAAGTTTTACCCCGAGACAGCCCCGACACAGAAGTGCGAACTTCACGCCGCCGCCACGCGCATACCTACTAATAATTGTGAGCGCGCGTCCTTTGATAAAAGCTGCCTCTGAATTAGACATTATAGTTGTGAACAAGCGACTTTCGGCTCTAACTTCAAAACATAAAGTCGAGATTGTTTACAACGCATTTTTGTATTTTTATTTCCGCTTTTTGTTTATCAAAGGCGCCGACTCGAGTATTTTTGAGAATGTTCGAGATTGCGTCTAGGACTAAGTATAAAAGCGGCGATCGCGCGTCGCGCCTCGTCAGTCAGTTGAAGCGTTCGGAGCGATAAGTTCCTACCTTGTGAATTATTTTGACCCCACCATCCTGACGATGTAACATTATTAATAAAGAAGAATGGAACGTTGGCTTAAAGGCGTTAAACGTGTTGCAACATCATCTTCTAATGACGCTGAATGTTCAAAAGCAGTACGCGCGGAGCATGCAGCAATTACCGATCCAGACGATGATGCCACGACGTCAAGTTCCACGGTTTCAAAGACGAAAAAAAGGAAATATGATGAATCATTTATCAGTTTCGGATTTGTTGATTCCAACGGCTCACCTCTCTGCATGCTATATAGTAAACTGCTTCCTAATAGTTCCATAGCACCTGCCAAATTGCCGATATTTAGAAACTGTACACCCCGAGTCTAGAGACAAGAATAAAGAATTTTTTGTTCGCAGAAAAGAACAGTTATTGGAAATTCAAAAAAAAATTATGCATGTAACACAAACTATCAATGAAAAGGCCACGGAGGCATCATATTTAGTTAGCTATCGTATTGCACAAGCAGGTGAAGCGCACACTATCGCTTCATGTCTTGCCGCTCCGCCTAGTACCTGTACAAAAGCAATCTCTAGATACTACAGCTACCTACATGTACTTACTCTCATCTCTTGCCGCTCGGCCTAGTACCTGTACAAAAGCAATCTCTAGATACTACAGCTACCTACATGTACTTACTCTCATATCTTGCCGCTCCGCCTAGTACCTGTACGAAAGCAATCTCTAGATACTACAGCTACCTACATGTACTTACTCTCATCTCTTGCCGCTCGGCCGTACCTGTACGAAAGCAATCTCTAGATACTACAGCTACCTACATGTACTTACTCTCATATCTTGCCGCTCCGCCTAGTACCTGTACGAAAGCAATCTCTAGATACTACAGCTACCTACATGTACTTACTCTCATATCTTGCCGCTCCGCCTAGTACCTGTACGAAAGCAATCTCTAGATACTACAGCTACCTACATGTACTTACTCTCATCTCTTGCCGCTCGGCCTAGTACCTGTACAAAAGCAATCTCTTGATACTACAGCTACCTACATGTACTTACTCTCATATCTTGCCGCTCCGCCTAGTACCTGTACGAAAGCAATCTCTAGATACTACAGCTACCTACATGTACTTACTCTCATATCTTGCCGCTCCGCCTAGTACCTGTACGAAAGCAATCTCTAGATACTACAGCTACCTACATGTACTTACTCTCATCTCTTGCCGCTCGGCCGTACCTGTACGAAAGCAATCTCTAGATACTACAGCTACCTACATGTACTTACTCTCATCTCTTGCCGCTCGGCCTAGTACCTGTACGAAAGCAATCTCTAGATACTACAGCTACCTACATGTACTTACTCTCATCTCTTGCCGCTCGGCCTAGTACCTGTACGAAAGCAATCTCTAGATACTACAGCTACCTACATGTACTTACTCTCATATCTTGCCGCTCCGCCTAGTACCTGTACGAAAGCAATCTCTAGATACTACAGCTACCTACATGTACATACTCTCATATCTTGCCGCTCCACCTAGTACCTGTACGAAAGCAATCTATAGATACTACAGCTATGCTACTAGTACCTACTCTCATGTCTTGCCGCTCCGCCTAGTATCTGTACAAAAGCAATCTAGAGATACTACAGCTACCTACATGTACTTACTCTCATCTCTTGCCGCTCGGCCTAGTACCTGTACAAAAGCAATCTCTAGATACTACAGCTACCTACATGTACCTACTCTCATGTCTTGCCGCTCCACCTAGTACCTGTACAAAAGCAATCTCTAGATACTACAGCTACCTACATGTACTTACTCTCATCTCTTGCCACTCGGCCTAGTACCTGTACAAAAGCAATCTCTAGATACTACAGCTACCTACACGTACTTACTCTCATATCTTGCCGCTCCGCCTAGTACCTGTACGAAAGCAATCTCTAGATACTACAGCTACCTTCATGTACTTACTTTCATATCTTGCCGCTCCGCCTAGTACCTGTACGAAAGCAATCTCTAGATACTACAGCTACGTACATGTACCTACTCTCATGTCTTGCCGCTCCGCCTAGTACCTGTACAAAAGCAATCTCTAGATACTACAGCTACCTACATGTACATACTCTCATATCTTGCCGCTCCACCTAGTACCTGTACAAAAGCAATCTCTAGATACTACAGCTACCTACATGTACTTACTCTCATCTCTTGCCACTCGGCCTAGTACCTGTACAAAAGCAATCTCTAGATACTACAGCTACCTACATGTACTTACTCTCATATCTTGCCGCTCCGCCTAGTACCTGTACGAAAGCAATCTCTAGATACTACAGCTACCTACATGTACTTACTTTCATATCTTGCCGCTCCGCCTAGTACCTGTACGAAAGCAATCTCTAGATACTACAGCTACGTACATGTACTTACTCTCATCTCTTGCCGCTCGGCCTAGTACCTGTACGAAAGCAATCTCTAGATACTACAGCTACCTACATGTACTTACTCTCATATCTTGCCGCTCCGCCTAGTACCTGTACGAAAGCAATCTCTAGATACTACAGCTACCTACATGTACTTACTCTCATCTCTTGCCGCTCGGCCGTACCTGTACGAAAGCAATCTCTAGATACTACAGCTACCTACATGTACTTACTCTCATCTCTTGCCGCTCGGCCTAGTACCTGTACGAAAGCAATCTCTAGATACTACAGCTACCTACATGTACTTACTCTCATATCTTGCCGCTCCGCCTAGTACCTGTACGAAAGCAATCTCTAGATACTACAGCTACCTACATGTACTTACTCTCATCTCTTGCCGCTCGGCCGTACCTGTACGAAAGCAATCTCTAGATACTACAGCTACCTCCATATACTTACTCTCATATCCTGCCGCTCCGCCTAGTACCTTTACGAAAGAAATCTCTAGATACTACAGCTACCTACATGTACTTACTCTCATCTCTTGCCGCTCGGCCTAGTACCTGTACGAAAGCAATCTCTAGATACTACAGCTACCTACATGTACTTACTCTCATATCTTGCCGCTCGGCTGTACCTGTACGAAAGCAATCTCTAGATACTACAGCTACCTACATGTACTTACTCTCATCTCTTGCCGCTCGGCCGTACCTGTACGAAAGCAATCTCTAGATACTACAGCTACCTACATGTGCTTACCGTCATGTCCTGATCTGCGACCTAGACTTCTAGCTCTTGCTCTAAAATCTTGTTTACGGGGCACGCGGTTAAATGTTGTTTCGCAGTCTATGAATGCTAGGTTAAGATAGAAAATAAATTGCGTGCAGAACGGCATACAGCTGATCTAACAGACTAACCAAATATTAAATAAAAATAACACGCAATGGTCTACAGTAATGTTGTGGTTTTTAAGTTAATTTAGCTGACAGAAAGGAAGAATCGGTGGGATATATCAATGAAAATATATAATGTGCCATATGATTACGGTTAAAAAAGGACGTAGCAAGAAAGCACAATGCACAAGGCATATATGATAATATACGCACACCACTTGATTACCACGCTGAATGGTCGTACTAAGAATAGTACTATGCACGAGTTATATACGATAATATACTGTGTGCTACATAAGTACCAGTATGAGTGGACCTCAAAAGTGACGAGTTATATACGATAATATACGATAATATACAGTGTGCTACATAAGTACCAGTATGAGTGGACCTCAAAAGTGACGAGTTATATACGATAATATATGATAATATACAGTGTGCTACATAAGTACCAGTATGAGTGGACCTCAAAAGTGACGAGTTACATACGATAATATACGATAATATACAGTGTGCTACATAAGTACCAGTATGAGTGGACGTCAAAAAAGACGAGTTATATACGATAATATACGATAATATACAGTGTGCTACATAAGTACCAGTATGAGTGGACGTCAAAAAAGACGAGTTATATACGATAATATACGATAATATACAGTGTGCTACATAAGTACCAATAAGAGAGGTCGTCAAAAGTGACCGAGAATTATTTGAAATCGAATATCAGCATACCGTGTTTAAATGTAATATAATTACGACCAAGTTCATATTAAGCAAATAAAATAACAATATTCACTCGCAGACACTTTAAAATCGTACTAGAAGTGGGAGATGCAATAAGTATCGAGTTTGAAAAGACGCACCATTGCGTCTGAGATTTAAATATATATATATATATATATATATATATATATAATTATAGTTAATGTTGTGTTGACACATTGTTGGCCGTTGACAGATGGATTTCTAATTATTGACAGATTTTATAGCTTATTGGATGACCAAAATTTCTGCGTTCTGGTCTTATCCGGAGGTTCTCAAATAGGGGCTTGAGAATGCGACAAAATGGTGCCTGAAAAGGATGGTACGGCAGTGTTTGCTTCGCGCTCGACTTGGCGGGGAAACTGCCGTGCTCCCAGATACTAAAATAAAAACTCTTTTTGAAAATTATGCCTAATAATTATTTAAGATTAAGAAGAAGAACCTTTATAAAAATGATTATGATTTCATGTTAAAGATTTTTTTTATTTATTAATATTGATAAATTACCACACCACAGCGACGAAATATTTTCCCTATTGATCGGGCACTAGTCAAGTAGCTGGCAACACAATTATAGATGCACACTACAATCTTTGCGCATTGTTTTACACACACTACAATAAGAAGTTGCCGCATTCAGGAATCTGTCATTTCTTGACATCGCTCTATCTAGTCGAAGGCGCTGAGACCAATTAATAATCTAAGGATTAAACACTAAAATTATTTATACATTGATCGTGTAATATTTTCGTTTATTGTTATCATTATAACGTTACCGACTGTTAAATATATAGGTAAATGTGTGTTTAGATGTTTCACAGTTCCAAACATAGATTGCGCTGTAAGCCACCTACATCGCGCTATCGATGTGTCGAACGGTTTTTACATAAGATTCCCTCTAAACAAAGTAACTTCATGTACGTAACATCAGGGAGCTTGTGCCGGACGGCGGACCGATAATTTCAAGTGATCGACGTAATATTTTGTCTATGTACACTGACAACAGTTTACTACTTGCTGCCTGTTAATTCTTACCTAATTTTTAATTACCAAATATTATTATAGGTACCTAATTTTAAATAAGTAGATATAAAACTAATTTTCTCATAGACATATTTTTCATTTACAAAAAGTCGGTCACCGATTAATAATCGGAATAAAATAGAACATACTGATTGCAGTAGTGCATCGCACACAAATAAATAAAGTGGGATAGAAATAATATGGAGCAAAAATCTGACCGATTATCGGTCCTACAAAAAGTAGGTCTTATTTTTTTATGTAGGTACTTGTATAATATTGTATAATATAATATTTCTTTTATGTCTTAAAGATCATATCCGTATAATAAACATATTAAACATCCATTTTGTACCGTCCACCATATTGGATTCAAAATGGCGGCATTTATATTTTAATAATTTTTTTGTTGGTTTTGTAGCAATAACAGCTTACATAAATAATATCAGCTTACTAGGACGTCAGGAAGTACCTTATGAATTTTGATGATCTATAAATGAGTCAGTGACGAAATCTGGGGTTTTTAGACGTTGATAAAATCTAAAGTATAATAGCTACAACATTGAAACTTTGTATGTTTCATGTTTTTACTGGTGTCATTGTATGTTGAAATTTTCAACTATGTAGCATCATCCAAAGCAAAGTTATGAGGGTTCAAAAAAACGACGAAACCTTTCGAGAAAAGGTAGGTAGTGCCCTTGCGCTTCGCTTGGCTCGTCTTGACGGGGGCACTCCCGTGCCCCCAGATCTAAATGGTTAAATTCATTGTGAAAAATCATTTAGTAAATATAATACCCCGACAAAACATAAAAAAATATTCAATGATTAATAAATATTGAACAAAAAAAACAAAAAAAGGCAAACACCATTTGCCGCTTTTAATTTCGCCGCCACGTCAAATGAATCATGTTTACAAGTCGGCGAATGAGAAATTGAAATAAAAAAGCGTTGTGCGTCTGGCCCTAATCGGTTACGTAACCTCCCCGGTGCACGCGTGACCTCCGAGGGGTGGGGGGCCCCCTAAGACCCCCCAGTCGTGGAGGTCCAGAAGTAGGTCGCCGGGCCGCAGACGACCCCCAGACGCGGCCTCACCCTGCCCCGCACTAGCGACGCGAGCTGAATTACAATGTTACCAAGTAATTTGTGCAGGTTACAGTGTTATTATTTTTTATTAGTCTCACTGCTGGGAAATAATGTTAATTTAAATTAAAACCTTGTTATGTTCCCTTACTATCAGATTATTGCAAATACGTATTTTTAAAATTAACATAAATAAAGATAATTTTTACGTCAGCATTTTTTTAGTCCGGTTTGTTTTTATTTAGCAGTAGGTTTTTTTACCTATTTTTAAATAAATTTCTTCTTTTAACCTAATTATCAGCAATCAATTTATAATTGATTAGAGATTTATATGTTGATAACTTATAGGTATAATACTTAGGTTGGTATTACTAGGCTATTACTAGTACATACTAATATATTTAAATAGTATATTTAAATTTTTTACTTCTTAAAAAAGATTATAATTAAATTTAACAAAGGTAAACGTATGTATAACGTATACACAAACTGATTTATTTTATTATACCTAAATAATAAAGAATAAACTTTTTTTTAATTTCAAATTAAATAAAGTCACTAAAATACGCCCTTTTCAGGGTACCCGAAAGGGTAAAAGCGAGTCCCTATTCTTAAAATTACGTCGTTTTCATCAGGCGTATACCGCGTATAGCGTAAACCGTGGTTGCTAGACAGTCGAAATTTTCAGGCATTTTTTTATGCCAACGGAAATATTTAAAAGTATTTCCGTTGGCATAAAAAAATTTCACGAAGAGTTCCGTGTATATTCATACACGGAACTCTTCGTGCTACAAATCTAACTCACACTCGTCCGGCTTTTAGAAATGTAAAGTTTTGAATGCAAAATGCTGTCAAAATTGCTATGGTTTTAGTTTTTGTCCAATGCACAAAGTAACTGTCAGAAAATATCACAGCTTCATCTATAAAACTACCGAACCGCTATCGTGCATCGCAGATTCAATGGATGGAGATATTTCATCGATTTTAATCCCAGCCCGGGCGGAAAAGTTGCAGCTATTCTAAATATAATTGCAAACCTTTTCGATAAAACTATAAATTTAATGGATATATTTTTATTCGCCATTTTATTTGCTTCCATCATCGATCACGTTGTCTACATAAAGCAAGTAATTAATGAATAACATACAATTTGAAAACACTAAGCGGACATAAGCCAAAGTATTTCCAAAATTTAACTGATTGGTGATTAATTGTACTATTGGAACTTATACTGAGACATTAAATATAATTTCAACCTCTAAAGTATAATTTATACATTTTAAGTATAAAAAAAAACATTGATAGTAATTATTTATTTTATGAACAATTTACCTACCGGCACGTTTACATCGCAATATCGTCGATTCAACTATTTATTCCATAACGAACTTACTACCTGCAACACATACCACGGGCTCAGATCCCGGGTTTTATCGATAACACTATTTCCCATCCCTTTAGCTCTGACGTCACTGGAAATCCAAGATGGCTGCCGTAGACGTCAGCAACTCGGCGTTGAGCTTAATCCTTCGCTTGTAGTTTTACTTTGCTCTACTTGATAGCTACTTAGTTTTATTATTATAGTAGGTATACTTTGTCATTTAAATTTATTTATTTACTAGCTGTCCTGGCCAAATTCGTACCGTCTTAGAATTAAGTTTTTGGACGTACTGACATCAGCCTCAGTTATGGCTGGTTATAGATAAAAGGATGTACCTACCTATCTCTAAATATATGATATATTTAGGAAGGAAAGGAACAGTTGTTCTACTGCTTCGTATAAATTACAGCCCTTCAAGTCCTCACATATTACCTTATCATCACTATAATGTATACATTAAATACGAACCTAATAAAAGTACAAAATCGTTCATACACAAGTATATACCTACTTCATAATATGCAGTTTATACTACTATTGTACAATGTACAGAAATTTTTGATTATTACAAATTACGTCACAATTTTTCTGTACTAACTGCCTGTTACAGTGGAATTGTATCCTATTTGGCTAAATCAGTCGACGTTAGACCCTGAAAAACTAAGGCGCTACCTTCAGTAATGGAGAAAAATAACTGGACGAAGAATTATTCATTATTCAGATTACAATATACTAACAGCAACGTTAAAAATGCGCATACTACTGCACGTTATAGCTAAACTACAATAAGTTAGTATTAGCTGTTCTCGATCACGGTCTACTTTCTGTAGGACTTTTAGTAGAAGAGAATAGAACATACAGAGATTAATAGTGCAACGCACATGTCCTACAACAAGTATGAAGTAGATCATAAAATCGTTCAAATGTGTGTGGTGGAAGAATCTGTGGCAAAATCGTCCTACAAAAAAAAGAACCACGTAAATCATCATCCTCAGAGTAATCGGTCTACATACATAAATGAAACGGGCCCAATTGATAACCTCCTTGTTTTTTGGAAGTCGGCTAAAAAGTAGCCTTACTGGCTTAACTGAACTACGGCCGGGAAGCATTTTACAAATTTCATACAATTTTTTGAGCTGAATAAAATTATATTAACTCCGCGAAGGTAAACTCAGAGGAACGTTACACGGGAATATGCAATTTTTTAAATTAAACCCGAGAACATTTTATTTAGACATCTCACCGTAGGGAGATACGTAATAGGATGAATGTTTTTATATAAACTTTTAGGCAGGTGAGCCTTACCTTACCACTCAGCTAAATTAATTTAAATAAAGAATGACAGCAAAATACGATAAAAAAATTATAAGAAGTCTATAATGTAAGCGACTTAATAAAGAAGACAATATTATGTACTTGCTGTTATCAAATTACAATTCGTTGTATTCATCTATTGTGCAATGAGGGGTTTTCGAAGTGTCACTTTTAGGTACAGAGACTACCGTAAGATGGCGCTTGCATAATGTAATATGTCAAAAAAGTGGTTATTAGTTGCTAGATGCTGTTTCATACACAAAAATATAATCCTTTCAAATTCCTTTCTTAGTGATCTCCTACACTTCCGAGGAAACCTACATACATTATAGCTCTCTGGCTTCGATATCTTTGATTTTTCAAACAAATAATTAATCACACTTTTCTCCCGTTTCCGTAGGGATTTCGGGAAGTTCTTGTTTAGTACTCCCCTATACTTAGATTCTAAGAAATATACATGCCAAATATTAGCCTGCTGCCGAGTATTTTCGACTCGACGCTAAGATAAATATTTTACCTCTTGGGGCTCTTGCCAAATGTGATGACGGAGAGATGAAATCTGCTGGCGTAAAGTGACTTTAACATAATATGAAGGATTTTTTTTATAGTTAATCCTGTTTTTATATGTTTGATAGCCTCTATCCATCTTGATCTCCGAGTTTCAACTTGGGGAAAGCGGTGGTTACCTATATTTTTACAAAATTGTACTGCGCATGGACTAGCCATATTTAGTTTAGTTCTCAGGGCACAATTATTAATAAATAATAAACTATTGCAAGTGAAAGAAAGAAAGTTGAAAGGTAAACAAACAAAAAACAAAGCAGAAATTGACATTTTACACAGGACTTGACATATTACTTAGGTTTAATGCCATCTATCAGCAGTTTTCTGAAACTAGTAGAACTGTCAAAATAAAAACCGCTCATTAATAAGAAGCCATATCTTCTTCTTCTTTCTTCTTATATATAAAAATGAATTGCCAATCGTTAGTATCGCTAAAACTCGAGAACGTCTGAACCGATTCGACTATTTTTAGTCTTGAAATATTCGTGGAAATCCAAGGAAGGTTTAAACAGTTTCTATGCTCAACGACGTGGGCACGCGTCAGCTTGTAATGTATAGAAATTGTTAGCATTATTATGACTTAATGTTTTTTTGTTTCCCAGAATACTAAATTGGTTCTTAACACAGAGTGTGGTTGCTCACACTAGTGTTGTGCTAATGGACTAATATTTGTGTTTAATAGATAATGGGCATAGACAATCGCACGCGGTGTTCTATAAATAGTCTGGATCAATTGACTCCCAGACAAGATCAGCCACTGGACGTAGGATGTGTTTGCAGGGTTGTCCAAAATACAGCTCACACGATTTTAAGTAAATAGTACGTCTTTAATATTGCTATCTTTAAGATCCAATTATGCCCTACCCTAGTAATAAAAAAAAATTATTGATCTAGTAAGTAATTAATATTGAATAATTACCAGGACAGAAGTAAGCAAACCGAATAACAAAATCGGGGGACACAGATTAGTGTTGTTGTCGCAGCTACATAATAAATTCCATTATCCACATTCCACATTCAAATCAATTACATCACTAATAAAAGAATCAAAGAATTTTTACTTTTTTTAACAATTACATCGTTGCAAAGACAACGAGATATCTTTGAATAGAGGGACAGACGACTCTGATATTACCATCGATTCTGTAGAAATTCTACGCCATTGCGCGTTACACCCACGCTTAGCCACAACCAACATGCGTTTTTTCTTCCCAAGGATAGAAATACAAAGGGCACTTCAAGTATCTATCTGTCATTTCGTCTATTATTTATTTGGCATATTTCTTAGGCATCGAATTAGTTGCCGTAGTTTGGCACTAGGGGCGCTGTTTCGATGTCATACAAGTTGTAGTTAACTTCGTCACCGTGAACAGTGACAATAACTCGCACTAGGCTCACAGCTGTTTTATACAAACTATCTCGCATCTGGTACTTCCGACGAGTAGTTCGATTTCATAAGAGTTTAATATAAGGCTTACATGCGTATACAGTACGTAAACATTAACCAGTGTTTTAGGGCTTGACTCAATTCCGCTGATCAAGGGTTCGGAACGATCGGAGCTCAGGTGTGATGGAACAAAAAAATTTTGGTCTTCATCTGGTCTGGTTAGGACAATGCATGATGAGCACTTGATTGTCTGACGCGAATGATGCGACATGTACGACTAATCTCTCGCTAGTCGTGCGGGTTTCTGGGTTACGAGAGTAAAAGGAAGAGAGAGTTCTCTAGGTGGGTTAGTGAGCTCTATAAAATAGTTATTTTACGAAGTAAGCCTGGTTTCAGGCTTACCGATCACTGTCACGGAAATCGGTATGAGGCTTGGGACTATCATAATAATTATCTCTAATACTTAGAAGATATTTTGCCTAGAGATTTTTTCTCTCTTCTCAACCCTACCGTCCTGATGTCAATGAAGGCGTGTTTAGACAGACTACAACAAACACTAAAATGGCGGGCAGACGTGTAATTAGGCGTGGCTGGAACTAGACATTGTTTACTATTACATAAATAACAGACGCACATTCGCGAAGGAAATGGACAATGTTTATGAATAGTTCTAGAAGCGTCTAGATTGTAAAGAACTAGTGAAGTCTAGTGTTTTACACTAAGTAGAATGGGGATCAGCTCTACCTTGACCATTTTTGTACCTATGCATTTCTGGATTTCAAATTAAATTATTTCCTTTTAGACCCATTTTTAATAAAAAAAAAATAAAAAAATAAAAAAAAATGCATTTATTTCGGTCTAGGTGCCCATAGTGTTAGTAACAAATTTCTTAAGAACTATATTAGTATTTACATTCTATTTTAAGTGCTTAAGACTATATTAGCTTAAGATACTAATATCACGTATAATATAACTATTATACGTGATATTAGTATCTTTGTCACGGTGGAGACGAGTCCAGTGCTGCATGATAGCGCTGTCCACGTCCAACCTCTCCGCGACTGTCCTCAGGAGGCTGTTGGTGCTGCCACGCACACGTTGTGACAGGGATGCCACACGTTTTCTGATTATGGCTGAAAAGCTATCAACATCGTTTGCAGCTAGCATCCCCGAAGCACTACAGTGTCGTGGCAGCCCCAGCAGCGCCCTAAAGGCATTATTATATTGGGTGCGCATGGCTCTGTACGTAGTTTGAGTGTAATTGACCCACAGACTGCACGTGTACAGAGAGTAACAGTATGCTTTAAAAAGCGTAATCTTCACTCGTCTGGAACAACGAGCAAACCTACGGGACAACATGTTTGCTCTTATACACAGAGCCCTGCGCTCCCGTTCCATGTCCTCATCATTTTTGCGAAGTTGGGAGTTTTTTAATTTTTTTCAAGCTCTATAGCTCTCTTCTCTTCTCTTATGTCAAATGCCATAATTTTTGTTTTAGAATTTCGTAAATGGGGATGGCAACTTGTCTATGTGCCCTGTAGAAGTCCTTAATATCTATAGGTTTTAATGGAGCGGTTTTTTTAACCTTACTCTTGCTAAATAAAATAAAAGATACCGCATATTTTTGCGTATAAATTAGTACGTAAATTCCATGCATGTAAATTGCCGGTCTTAGAAAGTATTTGCACAAATATAGTTTGAGTGTTCAGCCGGTATAGTTCCCGAGGTGGAGGCCGCGTGTTATGGCAGATTTGGTTCGAGTTTAGCGCCATAGCAGTCATAGCACACGGAGCATTTTAGACGCGCGGTTTACGCGCGTTTATACAGTGTGTCCCATGACTCCCATGGTTTATATACCAAGCCGAATATAGTGCGAAGAGAATGACGCGTAGAGCATTTTTTGTTTTGGCACCTCATATAAATTACTTACTTACCATGCCGCGACAAAAAAATACTAAGGTCTAAAATGAGATCACAAGGAGTGACTCTTACTATCCTCGCGGGGTCGTAGACCATACACACGAATGCACTGAACTAGGTTGAACGACCTAACACCTGACCAGGGTTAAAACTGATCTGTTTTGATTAAACCTTACGATTTTGGAGATAAACAAATGTGAAATATTGCAAAAAATATTTATATTACAGCCCTACGTAGTACGTACAGTCGGCGACAGATCCGGTTTACCACCCTAAAGGCGAGATTCGTTTGCGGTCGATTTTACTTAGCTCCGCCTACTTGCACACAAGCATACTCGTAATATTTTGATTCTTGAATAATGAAATAGTGAATGCGCGTGCGCTTATATTATAGTAATGTTTGTTTGTTTATTGTAATCATTTTAATTTATTGGACTAAATACATATATTTCTTATGATCCCAGTTGGATTTTATCGCAGCTCCTAAATGAATCGACAGATTTTGATGCGGTTTTCTTTAGTTGAAAGTTGACGTGGTTTATATATTTTAAAATTATACTAATCATCATCAGCCCCCGTGTGTCTGTCTGTTATATTGCAGCTCCTAAATTTATCGACACATTTTGATGCGGTTTTCTTTAGTTGAAAGCTGGTGTGGTTTATATATTTAAAAATTATACTAATCATAATCAGCCCCCGTGTGTCTGTCTGTTATATTGCAGCTCCTAAATTTATCGACAGATTTTGATGCGGTTTTCTTTAGTTTAAAGCTGGTATGGTTTATATATTAAAAAATTATACAAATCATCATCAGCCCCTGTGTGTCTGTCTGTTATATCGCAGCTCCTAAATGAATCGACAGATTTTGATGCGGTTTTCTTTAGTTGAAAGTTGACGTGGTTTATATATTTAAAAATTATACTAATCATCATCAGCCCCCGTGTGTCTGTCTGTTATATTGCAGCTCCTAAATTTATCGACACATTTTGATGCGGTTTTCTTTAGTTGAAAGCTGGTGTGGTTTATATATTTAAAAATTATACTAATCATCATCAGCCCCTGTGTGTCTGTCTGTTATATCGCAGCTCCTAAATGAATCAACACATTTTGATGCGGTTTTCTTTAGTTGAAAGCTGGTGTGGTTTATATATTTAAAAATTATACTAATCATCATCAGCCCCCGTGTGTCTGTCTGTTATATTGCAGCTCCTAAATTTATCGACAGATTTTGATGCGGTTTTCTTTAGTTTAAAGCTGGTGTGGTTTATATATTTAAAAATTATACTAATCATCATCAGCCCCTGTGTGTCTGTCTGTTATATCGCAGCTCCTAAATGAATCGACAGATTTTGATGCGGTTTTCTTTAGTTTAAAGCTGGTGTGGTTTATATATTAAAAAATTATACTAATCATCATCAGCCCCTGTGTGTCTGTCTGTTATATCGCAGCTCCTAAATGAATCGACAGATTTTGATGCGGTTTTCTTTAGTTGAAAGTTGACGTGGTTTATATATTTAAAAATTATACTAATCATCATCAGCCCCCGTGTGTCTGTCTGTTATATTGCAGCTCCTAAATTTATCGACACATTTTGATGCGGTTTTCTTTAGTTGAAAGCTGGTGTGGTTTATATATTTAAAAATTATACTAATCATAATCAGCCCCCGTGTGTCTGTCTGTTATATTGCAGCTCCTAAATTTATCGACAGATTTTGATGCGGTTTTCTTTAGTTTAAAGCTGGTATGGTTTATATATTAAAAAATTATACAAATCATCATCAGCCCCTGTGTGTCTGTCTGTTATATCGCAGCTCCTAAATGAATCGACAGATTTTGATGCGGTTTTCTTTAGTTGAAAGTTGACGTGGTTTATATATTTAAAAATTATACTAATCATCATCAGCCCCCGTGTGTCTGTCTGTTATATTGCAGCTCCTAAATTTATCGACACATTTTGATGCGGTTTTCTTTAGTTGAAAGCTGGTGTGGTTTATATATTTAAAAATTATACTAATCATCATCAGCCCCTGTGTGTCTGTCTGTTATATCGCAGCTCCTAAATGAATCAACACATTTTGATGCGGTTTTCTTTAGTTGAAAGCTGGTGTGGTTTATATATTTAAAAATTATACTAATCATAATCAGCCCCCGTGTGTCTGTCTGTTATATTGCAGCTCCTAAATTTATCGACAGATTTTGATGCGGTTTTCTTTAGTTTAAAGCTGGTATGGTTTATATATTAAAAAATTATACAAATCATCATCAGCCCCTGTGTGTCTGTCTGTTATATCGCAGCTCCTAAATGAATCGACAGATTTTGATGCGGTTTTCTTTAGTTGAAAGTTGACGTGGTTTATATATTTAAAAATTATACTAATCATCATCAGCCCCCGTGTGTCTGTCTGTTATATTGCAGCTCCTAAATTTATCGACACATTTTGATGCGGTTTTCTTTAGTTGAAAGCTGGTGTGGTTTATATATTTAAAAATTATACTAATCATCATCAGCCCCTGTGTGTCTGTCTGTTATATCGCAGCTCCTAAATGAATCAACACATTTTGATGCGGTTTTCTTTAGTTGAAAGCTGGTGTGGTTTATATATTTAAAAATTATACTAATCATCATCAGCCCCCGTGTGTCTGTCTGTTATATTGCAGCTCCTAAATTTATCGACAGATTTTGATGCGGTTTTCTTTAGTTTAAAGCTGGTGTGGTTTATATATTTAAAAATTATACTAATCATCATCAGCCCCTGTGTGTCTGTCTGTTATATCGCAGCTCCTAAATGAATCGACAGATTTTGATGCGGTTTTCTTTAGTTTAAAGCTGGTGTGGTTTATATATTAAAAAATTATACTAATCATCATCAGCCCCTGTGTGTCTGTCTGTTATATCGCAGCTCCTAAATGAATCGACAGATTTTGATGCGGTTTTCTTTAGTTGAAAGTTGACGTGGTTTATATATTTAAAAATTATACTAATCATCATCAGCCCCCGTGTGTCTGTCTGTTATATTGCAGCTCCTAAATTTATCGACACATTTTGATGCGGTTTTCTTTAGTTGAAAGCTGGTGTGGTTTATATATTTAAAAATTATACTAATCATAATCAGCCCCCGTGTGTCTGTCTGTTATATTGCAGCTCCTAAATTTATCGACAGATTTTGATGCGGTTTTCTTTAGTTTAAAGCTGGTATGGTTTATATATTAAAAAATTATACAAATCATCATCAGCCCCTGTGTGTCTGTCTGTTATATCGCAGCTCCTAAATGAATCGACAGATTTTGATGCGGTTTTCTTTAGTTGAAAGTTGACGTGGTTTATATATTTAAAAATTATACTAATCATCATCAGCCCCCGTGTGTCTGTCTGTTATATTGCAGCTCCTAAATTTATCGACACATTTTGATGCGGTTTTCTTTAGTTGAAAGCTGGTGTGGTTTATATATTTAAAAATTATACTAATCATCATCAGCCCCTGTGTGTCTGTCTGTTATATCGCAGCTCCTAAATGAATCAACACATTTTGATGCGGTTTTCTTTAGTTGAAAGCTGGTGTGGTTTATATATTTAAAAATTATACTAATCATCATCAGCCCCCGTGTGTCTGTCTGTTATATTGCAGCTCCTAAATTTATCGACAGATTTTGATGCGGTTTTCTTTAGTTTAAAGCTGGTGTGGTTTATATATTTAAAAATTATACTAATCATCATCAGCCCCTGTGTGTCTGTCTGTTATATCGCAGCTCCTAAATGAATCGACAGATTTTGATGCGGTTTTCTTTAGTTTAAAGCTGGTGTGGTTTATATATTAAAAAATTATACTAATCATCATCAGCCCCTGTGTGTCTGTCTGTTATATCGCAGCTCCTAAATGAATCGACAGATTTTGATGCGGTTTTCTTTAGTTGAAAGTTGACGTGGTTTATATATTTAAAAATTATACTAATCATCATCAGCCCCCGTGTGTCTGTCTGTTATATTGCAGCTCCTAAATTTATCGACACATTTTGATGCGGTTTTCTTTAGTTGAAAGCTGGTGTGGTTTATATATTTAAAAATTATACTAATCATAATCAGCCCCCGTGTGTCTGTCTGTTATATTGCAGCTCCTAAATTTATCGACAGATTTTGATGCGGTTTTCTTTAGTTTAAAGCTGGTATGGTTTATATATTAAAAAATTATACAAATCATCATCAGCCCCTGTGTGTCTGTCTGTTATATCGCAGCTCCTAAATGAATCGACAGATTTTGATGCGGTTTTCTTTAGTTGAAAGTTGACGTGGTTTATATATTTAAAAATTATACTAATCATCATCAGCCCCCGTGTGTCTGTCTGTTATATTGCAGCTCCTAAATTTATCGACACATTTTGATGCGGTTTTCTTTAGTTGAAAGCTGGTGTGGTTTATATATTTAAAAATTATACTAATCATCATCAGCCCCTGTGTGTCTGTCTGTTATATCGCAGCTCCTAAATGAATCAACACATTTTGATGCGGTTTTCTTTAGTTGAAAGCTGGTGTGGTTTATATATTTAAAAATTATACTAATCATCATCAGCCCCCGTGTGTCTGTCTGTTATATTGCAGCTCCTAAATTTATCGACAGATTTTGATGCGGTTTTCTTTAGTTTAAAGCTGGTGTGGTTTATATATTTAAAAATTATACTAATCATCATCAGCCCCTGTGTGTCTGTCTGTTATATCGCAGCTCCTAAATGAATCGACAGATTTTGATGCGGTTTTCTTTAGTTGAAAGTTGACGTGGTTTATATATTTAAAAATTATACTAATCATCATCAGCCCCCGTGTGTCTGTCTGTTATATTGCAGCTCCTAAATTTATCGACACATTTTGATGCGGTTTTCTTTAGTTGAAAGCTGGTGTGGTTTATATATTTAAAAATTATACTAATCATCATCAGCCCCTGTGTGTCTGTCTGTTATATCGCAGCTCCTAAATGAATCAACACATTTTGATGCGGTTTTCTTTAGTTGAAAGCTGGTGTGGTTTATATATTTAAAAATTATACTAATCATCATCAGCCCCCGTGTGTCTGTCTGTTATATTGCAGCTCCTAAATTTATCGACAGATTTTGATGCGGTTTTCTTTAGTTTAAAGCTGGTGTGGTTTATATATTTAAAAATTATACTAATCATCATCAGCCCCTGTGTGTCTGTCTGTTATATCGCATCTCCTAAATGAATCGACAGATTTTGATGTGGTTTTCTTTAGTTGAAAGCAGATGTGGTTTATATACATATTTAAAAACTGTACTGTATGTACTAATCATCATCAGCCCCTGTGTGTCCGTCTGTTATATCGCAGCCCCTAAATGAATTGAAAGATTTTGATGCGGTTTTCTTTAATTGAAAGCTGATGTGGTTTATATATTTAAATATTATTCTAATCATCATCAGCCCCTGTGTGTATGTCAATAAAAAATTAAAAAAAATAAAAGACAATTAAATAATATTTTTTTTATTTATAAATAACAATTACTTTATTTAACAAAATGTGAATAGATTTAAATCACGGTATTTCACAGTACCTACGGAACACATATTTCACAAAATAAGATCTCTAAATAAATACAATATTATAATTTTGGTTTAAAATACCTACATTTTGATATATTATACCTATCTACAACTTATTATTTAAAATGCTTAAAATACTATTTAGATTAGAACAGTGAAACGTAAATAAAATCGATACAAAACACATAAAAATCAACACTATACATGTATAAAACTGGCACAACATGAACAAGATCACATACCGTCATGATTTTTAAAAATTCTTTAATCTCAGCCGTTAGTGGGAGGACTTTTTAAAGCACGTTTACATACAACATTTAAGGATACATAAACAATTAAATTAACGATTTAAAATGAAATATCTCGCAAACGGCTTCCTTAATCTAAAAATAAATATATACAGTTTTGTCAAGACAAATTGTTCTTTATCAAGATTAAAAACAATTCAAATCAAAATAAATGTCCGTCATCCTGAAGTTTCAAAATGAATAGCAAGTAGAAAAATATTTTTAGAGATATATATAATTTTATATTGATTTATAGTACCATATCATAAAATATTGTTTCCTACAGTAAAGATTTTTAATATACAAAAAATATTTATAAAATATAAAAAATAATAATCTTAAAGCCGTATTCTTTTAAAGAAAACTATAAAATAGCTAAATTGTAATTGTTGAAATATCACAAAATAAGAGTCAATCAGTATTTTGCTAAACTCTACTAAAAATATGATCAGAAGCTAAAACAATAGTTATTTAGAAAATGCTGGATTAAAGAAGACAAATCTGAAAATAAAACATACAGAGGCAGAAATTTAAATCCGGCCCTGATTATATAAAAGTATTGTATTATAAATTTCTAATTTAGATTTTAATCAAAATCAATGTCCGCTAATTTTCAAATTTTAAACAATTAACATTTCAATAGGTATATAAGATAATGGATAACAAGATTAAAAATATTTTAGGTGGTACTTAACATAACTGGTTGAAACTTGAAAGAAACTTTACAATAAAACAAAATATTTTGATCATCAGGTAAACAAAAGAAATAACGAAAACTATAATATACAATAAACTATAATAACTGTAAAATATCACAAAAGGTTAAGCATAAAATAAACTTTTTATGTCAGTAATAAATTACTTGTATGTTACGTGTAACATTGACAACAAATCAATAATATTTAGAATTTATTTGTCTATCATTTGTATTAAAATCAACATGTGTAAATAATTTTCTAATTGTTTACACTTTTAGGAATAAGAAAATTAATTAAATTTTCTAATTGTTGGTAAGTAAAACAAACTGACGAAGTATTAAGGTATAATATTTATATTATATTAATTTTAAGTCAAAAGCACTTTTGACTAATTTTGCTAGTCAATAGTACTTTTACTATTGACTAGCAAAAAAGGCTGGTTAAGAGTTTTGACTGCAACATATTATTTAATTATTATACCTTAATACTTAGTCATTGCTCCACCGGCGTCAATAACAGCATCGAGCCGATCCCGCATAGAGCTCACAAGGACCTCGCAAAAGTTAGAGCCCCGAAACGAATTCCAAACCTCATCGCAGTGAGCGACGAGCGCAGGCTTAGTCCTTTCGTCTCTGTTGTCCCACGTTTGTGCACACATTGCCCATAGGTTTTCTATTGGGTTAAGGTCTGGGGACCTAGACGGCCATGGGACAGTTCTTATTTCTTGTTGCTGCTCAAGCCAATCTCGCACTACTCGCGCTCTGTGTATAGGACAATTGTCCTGAAAGAAATAAAAAAAAGGCACAGCGTCTCTCGGGTACACAGTGCGCACAGTAGGCAACATTACTTGTTGCAGCAACTCCGCATGGGACTGTCCGTTAGCCCTTCGGTCAATATATACTAGTTCTCCAGGACCTGCTGCACTCATCCACCCCCACATATTTACTATTATGCGCCCCGAGCTTTTATTTGGCAATACATTTCGGGGCTCATATCTTGTGTTGTTAGTACGCCATAAATTCAGACGGCCATGTTGGCTACTGGTGAAAGATTTCTCGTCTGAAAATATGGCGTAGGAGAAATCGAAGTCCCTATAATCACGAGCGAATTGGACTCGTGCTATTTTTTGTTGTTCGTTTAAAACAATTTTTTTTGAAGGACGCCGATGGTGAAAACCAATTTCATGGAGACCTCTTTGGACTGTGCGCAAGGAGCACGAAAATTGGTTAGCAAAAACGGCAGTTTTTGTAAAGGGTCGCTCGGTATATATTTCCTTCATTCGGTCTTTTCTAGGTGTATTTAAAATCCTTCGACGAGATGCACGAGGATGGTCGGTTGTTGATCCTTCGTCGGCGTTTCTATTAACCCATCGACGCACAGTAGACCTCTGAAAAAAATACAAAAAGGCATTAGGTATCTATATATTAGTAAGTGATGGATAAAGTTTTACGAGAATTGTGCGAACAGGGGATTGTAAAATTGGGCTTACATATATATTTTAGAATGATATTTTTAAATATATTGTTTAAGTATTATTGTAATTAGTCTTTAAGCACTGCTGATTGTTATTGATCTCATCTTTTGTATTATTATATACTCCATTATTTTATTTTGTCATATAATTTATTATTTTATAATATGATAATTATCATTTTTATTATTTGATTGTCTGTCTGTCTACGGTGTTCACTGAAAATTAGCGTTGTGAACTGTTAGGTTCGCAACAGTATGCTGAATGAATACATATTTGGTTATTTTTTTTCGTTTTTTTTTTATATTTAACCTTATTACGTTTATAATACTAGTAAGTTTTTATATTATACTTTCATATTAATATATTTAAGGTTATCTAATAGCCGAATGCTATTAAAATATATTTAAAATAATGTTTAGAAACTTATAAAATTAATTAGCTTTTAGCTCTCAGTTGTAGAGTTATAAGTGACATTACATTCGTTCCAAAGGCAGGTCTAACAATAAAATCAAAATAAACTTTTATAGCCTTTTTTATAACTAGTATATAACCTAGTAGGTATAATGTTATTATGTTAACAATTTACAAGATGAAACTATTTTTTCTGTGAAAAATTGTTTCATCTTTCATGAACTTATGAAAAAAGTAGAATATATTATAGTAAATATTCTGTAACAATGTTATAAAAAAACATTTACCTATTCCAGAATCCGTTACACGCGTAAGAGTTAAATACCTACTAAAGAATTCGTCCCTGTTTGCTAATGTGCAATAAATTATTAAAATTTTTAGTTCGCATTTGTTATAATTGCATTGGTTATTTTTTTAAATTAAATAGGTACTTATTTTGAACGAAGCTGACACAAAACAAAATATACACACAAAAATTTACAACAACAATAAATAACTGCGGGCCGAAATTGTATTAACAACGTATTATGTTTTTACTTTTTACCAATTTCTTGGAATACACAAATCTTATTTTATTATTTGTTCCGATGCGTTTACTAAAGGCTGATTAACCGGTTCCTCGGTGTGAAACGACAACACGTGCATAGAAACAATAGAAATGTTTTGTGCAATAAATCCAGACAGTGATCAAATAAAATAAACCTTATTCCCACGCAGGAATAATGCATGAGTCAGAACTCTCACACCTGTTATCTAAATTTATAAAATTGTTCGATTTAAATAATATAGGTATATTTTTTGAAACAGCTTCATTACGGTAATTAAAAATGTATTTATAAGCAAACATAATACCTACGCTACAATCTACATACGTGACTAATTGAATACCTATATATAAATTAGAACCTATATTTTTACTTATAACGGCTGGCTTGTCAGACTCTAATAATGAAAAAAATTAATTTATTATGAAAAACTAAACATTTAAAATATTACTAGCAGAGTGCAGACTCGTGTCCACTTGGTTGAGCATTTACATCGTGAAACCCGCAAACCCGCCACGCGGAGCCGCACACGGAACCCACAACGCGGAACCCTCATTTTTAGTTCTACATTATTAAAAAGATAGGTAGGTATATGCATATTATAAAATTTCATAAGAATCGTTCATCCGTTTCGGGGGAGTAAGATAACTTACACTGTGACACGAGAATTTTATTATCGTAGATAATAGAAGTACTATTATAATTTATTTATTTTTTATTATGAAAACCAACAGCATAATACAAATAATTTTACAAACTTAGTATCTTACAAAAGTAAAGCCAATAACAGGTTTCCCATAAATAAACATTGTGCTAACGTGATATAGAAATGAGAGCTTGATAGTAAAATACTAGTTCGCAATAGTTTTAAGAAACAAGTAGGTATAAAACACAAAGTAACTCTTAGCGGTCTAAATTAAACAATAATAATAATATTTACTCACCGAAATGTTCAATTCCCTGGATATTTCTGATATGTTCCGCCCTTGATCGTGAAGGAAAACTATTTGATTCCTTATGTCACTCGTCAAATTTGCAGGCATTTTTCCAGTCTATATGCACAGGTCAATAATAAGGCTATCAAAAACTGTCCAATATGAAAAAGCGAAGGTCTTCAGAAGTGCACTCAATCAGAATCCATAAAACACAGCAGGGGTCAATATTCAATCCGAAACGGGGCGCAAGCGAAACAAATTACAAAAAAAACACGGACGTTGACAACCAGCGGGGTGCTAATTGCAACTGATTGTTACATTAAACCAAATAATATTATACTTTGTTTATGATCGAACGCACGCCACAACTCTCCCGTGATTGGCTCAAATCTAAGGGAAGGCGGGGCTAGACTCTACGCTTACGCATCCGATTCTTTCGCCAAACTGGTAAACCGGATTTGTCGCCGACTGTACGTATACTACTTTTCAACTAGTTAGTAGACACATCTTGTCTACGAACTAGTTGAATAAAAGTCCACGTTTGCTTGGCGACATATCTTACACCTAGAGTCACTAGCATTTATTGGTTTTGCAGCATGATGTTATAGAAACGATATATTATAATATAACATTCATCCTTAATAATCACTCATTTATTTATAAACTCTTTATACAACAATATGAAATCACGGCGCCGTAAGCGCGTTTCTAAATCGCGCATGTTCCTAAATAGCGTGTGTTCCTAAATCGCGCGCGTTTCTAAATCGCGCGTGTTCCTACATCACGCGTGTTTCTCAATCGCGCGTGTTCCTAAATTACGCGTGTTTATCAATCGCGCGTGTTCCTAAATCGCGCGTGCACTGCGCGTTTAAAATACGTCGTGTGTGTCGTCTAAAGTCGCTGGCGCCAGCGAAGTAGATAGCGAGCGCTGTTGTATTCATTATTACCCTCTAAGTACACTATTATTGACTATAACGGCTAATTATACTGGCCAGACGCAGTTTCGAGCTATATTCAGACGGCAAACTGAGTAGTTTAAAGGAACGATTTTGCTAGACATTACACATTAGGAACATTTAAATAGGAATAGTATATATGTCGCAGTCATCTTATTGAATCTGGTTATTTAATTGAATCACTAGGCGGTTATATAATGGCGTCAAACAGCTCGTACAGATAACAATGTGTTGATATAATTTTTGATTAATTTACTTTAATGTTCGTTTTATTAGTATTCATTCGGAAATTTCGAAGTTTAAAACTAAAATATTAAATGGCTGTCCTTGTCTCGGATTTTAATATATTTTCTTGGTAAAAACAGGATTCAATGAAAGCGCTAGTCATTCAATGAAATAGCGGATTCAATCGGATGACTGCGACATATATAAAGCAATGTAACTCAATGTCTTTCGGGAATCGTGGTTATTCATTGTGAAATTGTGTTCGCTTTTGATTTTGTGTGCTCTATACTAGTGGTTTCACACAGATGCCCGAGGCGTTCGCCTATTGTTATCTATACTTAATATTATAATGCGGAGGAGTTTTTTAACCGCGCTAATCTCAGGAACTACTGGTCCGATTTGAAAAATTATTATTTTGTTGGATAGTCCATTTATAGATGAAGGCTTTAGGCTATATAACATTACGCTGCGACCAACAGGAGCGAAGCGTCAGTGAGAAATGTTGCAAAAACGGGGAAAATTATTCACATTTGGGGACTTTCGTTGCGCGCGCTGCTTAAACGGTCATTCATAAACCACGCGAACGAAGTCTATTGTGATTTTCAATCCTATTGTATAAACGCAGAGTTCTTTATTAAGCATTTGAATTATCTTCTCTTTGACGACCTCCGTAGCGCATTGGTTTAGCACGTTGGTACTCGAACGAGAGGTCGCGGGTTCGCATCCCGCCGAGGGAACAAAAAATTTCAATGGTCATGGATGTGTATTAAATTTGTGTATAATATAATAAAAATCTTAAATATGTGTATAGTATAAAAGTATTAAATATATTTCCGTTGTCTGGTACCTGTAACACAAGTTCTTCGGATACTTAGCACAGGGCCAGATTGACGTGGTGTAAAGCGTCCATAGATATTATATATTATATTATCTTCGGAAGGCGATATTCCGGACAATATACTTCCCAGCCCAAATTTTTACCTCGTCACACATTGTATAAGCATGATTTGGTTGAATTTCGTTAGAATAACAGTCAGCAATATTCAATAATGCTGACTTTGCTTCCAATTACCAAGACAATTAGAAACCTAGATACTAAAACTAGTAAACTCTGTTCTGAATTTACGATTCAATGTAAGTAAGCAAAAAAAAAAAACGAAAATTAATAAAAGAAATTCGCCCAAATTAATGTGTCGTTTTTTTATTGTATACTGTATATCGTCACTTTACCTACTCAACCTCGTATCTAAAAAACTAAAAATTTTCAGTACAGTCAAAAAACTTAATAATTTTAGATTTTATTATGACATGGATTTTGTTTTAATGAAATTAAGTTATGTAAAGTACATATACATCCAAAATATAATAAAATCTAAAATTATTAAGTTTTTACATAATATGTGATATTTAATTTGGAAGCATTATAGCTGCTTATGAGCATTTGCATTGTCTATATTCAGGGTACCGCAAACGGCATCCATTCTGCAGGACCGACAATCGGTAAGATTTTTCCTCCATATCATTTCTATAGTATGTTCTAAAGTAAAATGTAACCGGAACGGAGTAAGCCTCTATTTCACCAACGCATGTTAGTGTTAAAGCCTTGTTAAAATACCATCCCTTCTCATTCATTGATAGGAATTACGAGAGGAACAACATGATATTTAACAAAGGATTAACTTTAACATTGCTTGGTGAAACACGCCCGAAACCTCATAGAGTGATCGTTGCTACCCTAATCCGGAATAGATTTAATTACAACTAACAATAACATATTGTTATGAAAAACATACAAGATAGTCTTATAGTCTGAAGGATGTCTATGATAAACTGATAACGCTTATCACTTTACAGGTATAAAGAATGTGATTACATCACCACGGCAACATACCATCATAAGTTAGTCAGTCACAAAAAATGCCATGAGCTTTGGATTTTTTTAAAGGCTTATGACACCTTTTTCTTAATATTGACTGCTCTTTTGTCAACTTCGTTTCCTAATGTTAGTGCTTCAAATGGCAGCTGTCGAAAAACCTTCTGAGCAAAATGTGGATTCCGGCTGTTTCAAGTACCAGCAAGATGCCACCCACATTCATAACAGTTTTCGCTGAAAATATAAATCATTTCCATGATAGAAGCTCCGAGCGCTGTAATAGCGCGATGAAATGTTATATGAACCTACCCCATAACATCCCCAAAGGGGTAAAAGCTAATATTTACTGAGATCGGTTATTTTTTTTTTCACCTCCAATATATCTAGATAAGAGTTCCACTAGTTTCCGCGGGATATCTTCCACGGCAAGGACTATAACAGGAATGAATTTGACAGATCAACCATTTTGTTTTCGCGTCTCTCTGCAACTTCATGTGCTACTAAAGTATGGCGCTGCAAGAAGATAATAATTTAGGTTAGGGCATTTACGATTAAAGGAAGTCTGTTTCTAAAGAATAATTCAAACATGCTCTTTATGCCTTTTGCACCCTCAGAAGATAGCAATCTACATAATATCTTAGATAACAGAAAATAACATTCAGTTTATCAGTCAGACAATTGTTTTCTTGATCTTTCAGACGTTACAGTAGATAGATAGCAATTTATTTAAAGATAGGAAAGATAGCAGATACCATGTTTTCGGAGGTATAATTTATGTTGTACATAGACAAGTGGCATATCATGAACAATTGACAGACGTATTGTATATGCGATATAATGTTTTTCATATCATCTTTCGATTACTTTTCGAACACGCTTAACCCTTGATCGTGCCTACAGTTTAGTGTTTACTAAAACACGTCTACTAACACTTAACTACACCATTTCTATTCCTCTTTATGCAGTATTGGAATGTGATCAGCCATTTCGCACTTAGAATCTCAGAGCTGAGTGAAGCCATTTTTGGCTTGACGAATCGCAAAGGTTAAAATTTAATGTCTTTTGGGAATCATCATAATTGTATTGATTTTGATTTGGTATTTGCTTTTGTTCACCCAGGTGTGCACTCTTTTTATCTATGTTGTATAATCTGGGACAGGTATAGATTATAATATTCGTATTATTTTACAAGTAAATACGTAAAGTAAGTGTGAAGAGAATACGACAACAGTCGAGACTGCGCAACGGCGGGGATATAAATATCTATTACGTAATCCGACGCACCCCCCAGCAGACGCCACCCCCAAAACACTGACTCAAGGTCAAACGCCAGCCACGCTAATACCACCCCTGTTATGTAGCGTGTAAATTGAATATCCCGCGTGGTGTAAAGCCAGTATTCGTACAGAACTGCCGTGTGCCAAAATTGCGTCGTGATTCAATAACAGGCAATCAATGAGTTTGGCCCTAGTGTGCGACTGCCCGCTAACTACATTTCGTCAAATTTTCATTACAATTTTGATTGCGGCACTATATTTTGCGCCCAGAGAGTTTTATTTCGAAGAGAGAAACGAAAGTTGAACCTGAAAAATGGCGGCATCCTCTATGACATGTTGTTTAACGTTTGTAGCACAACTGACACGATAAACTGAATGTGGAATTAGTGTTTTTATCTCTTTCAAGCAATAACGATAATTTAAAAAAACGATTTAGAGAGAATTATATAGCCTTAGTTTCCCGGGCTAATATTACGATTCTATTGACACCTTTGATCGGATCGGAGGGTACAGAGTACAGTGGAACAAACATACATAAATACTGTCAAAATCGTTACCATTCCTTTTGACTTCACCATCTTTCTTTTGCCAGATTCTAGTAACATACTAACAAGGGCGAATGGTCTTCTGTAGGTAGGCGATGATAATTCCTATCTTCAAAAATTTGCTTTTTTCGTGTCTATGGCTTACTATCCCAAGCTTGAAGACAGTAGTTCTAAACTTCCAAGAATGCGTATAAAAAAATAATCACTCCCTCTAATTCGGCGCGAAATTTCCCTGAAATAGTCACGCTTGTTAGCTCTCGGACTTTAGTTTTTGTTAATGCAGCACCATATTTTTTATTCGTTTATACGTCAACATAAAATTCTTAATAATTTTCGATACCTATTTGGTGTTCAAACGAAGTAAAGTGCTAATTTCACTAACGCATGCTTTAAAATAATTTTTGATTAACTAGATGAGATTATCATCGTGTTATCCTGTTTGCCTTCGTATAAACAAAAGAGAAGCTCTGACGCTACACTCTAGATTTAGGTTCATAAATGTTTATCGTCTTCTATCAAAAATAACTATATTGTTTGTAGGTAAGTACAGGAAGTATTTTCAAGAAATAAAAAAATAACTCAATTTTTTTTTCCTCTAATTTGTAAACAAGTGTTGTTCCTAACTGAATACAAGTTCACGTAGTATTCGGCGAGCGGGGGTGTTCTTGATTTAATGGCGTAGGCAAGCACTCCACGTGAGCTAAAATCAATACCACGCACCACATTGTCAAATCACGCCTTAATGTTTGACCAATGTCGACCAAATTACAGATCTGTTTTCGGTACAGTGTGTAGAGTGGGCAATTTTTTTCACCGTGAATAGGTTAATTATAATTTATATGGCTACGAATTTACCATTGTTTGCTATTAGGGGCGTTGATCGAAGCTATACACATATAGTTAACTTCTTCACGGCGAGTTGTGACAAAAGCTCGCACTGAGACTGCAGACTACTAATATTACGCGCATAAAATATTTTAACATTGAACATAATATTTAAAGAAACTATACAGCGGTTAGGGTCTCGGGAAACTTGCTAGCAAGTTTTTCCTTATAAAAACAGATATTCAATTCGTGGTAACTTTTGAAACATTCTCACGCGCTCCCGACGACGCTCTGGGATAAGTTCCAGGAACGGCCCTAATGTGGGACCACAGTAATGGCTTACTGGAACCCGCACAGCCTTCTGTAACGAACGCTCCTAATGTCCGCGCCTAGCCTCTGCGGGAACATTTAAAAATATAAAATTTAAATTTAGAAGATAACGTATCTCTATTCTCGTTGTTAACAATGCAAACTTAATTAATTCAGTGATTTAATTTGTTCAGAGGAAGATATTTTTAATTACTTACTTACATATTTTATTATATTAATTTTATTTTAATAACAACATTTTTCATTATTATTAAAGTCTTATTCAGTGTATTTTCCCTCACAAACGGTAAAAAGATAAGTACTTAAGTAATATTTCTTTATTATTTGTCTTGACGCAAATCTCAAGATGGGATTGTGACATGAAGCTTTACGGGCTTTACGGCAATATTCTTATATCTTAATCTGATGGTTTAATAAAAATAAGCGTATTAATAATATTTATGATCGCGCCAAGGCCGGAGAGATATTAACACCCACAACCGAAATTCGAAAATGTTATCTTCATTGTGGACACTTTGTGTAAAATTTAGTGCGTATAAAAGTGATCCATCTTTTGCCACATGACCGAGGGTAGTGAGTTCGTGACCACTATATTTTACGCAAGTCTTTCGTTGCGTAAAATATTCGGGGTTTATTTAAGAAAGTAGAATTTTGCTATACCTATTTTTAATAATGATTCTTCTATGTGGCGCACTTTACTTTATCGAAACGGTTGTGATGTTAACCTAATATCTCTTTAAAAAAATGAATTACGGACATTTCAAAGATAAAACATTGTTTGAACAGTCAGTATAATTACTAAATATAACAATAATTCAATATAGTATACTATAAAAATTAAATCAAAACTCCACCACAAAAACCGCTATCAGCGGAGCTTACTACACCATCTCGTTAACAACAGTTTTTCCAGAAAACAAAAAACAAAAAAATGTTGCTAATATAAAATCTTTAAAGTAGTATACTTAATGGTGCCACCATACTAATGTATTTTTACTACTAAAATCAGATATTTATTTTTTACATTTATGATAGACTTATGCATGGAATTGCCCGGCTGGATTTTAATAAAATTATTACTATACTAGTATCGTTTGGATTTACAATTGGACCCTGTGTTAATGCGTTAATAAAATTACCTAATTCCAAGACAGTACGAAGTTCGCCGGGAAATTTAGTATAATACTTTACTTTTCAGCTGTCAGGATACGCAGTCTTCGCTTTCGCAATAATTTAAACCTCCTTTTAGGACATCAGGATTATTTCTAATACTTTTCTTATCAATTGTTTTGAATGCGGTTATATCGTAAGTGTATTTTCTAAATAAAACGTTTACGTCCGTCTGTTTAAAAATCCCCATTCCCGATTGAAAAAGAGTAATGACTAACGCATTCGTGAAAGTCATAAAAATGAATGGCATTAGCTCATTATAATTATCACTTGGCCTCAACCATCGACAGTTTGGTTCTTGGTTCTTGGTGAGTCGCCAATATCACCTTTTGATGTCAATAATTTATAGCTCGGCCTCCGGATGTTTGTGTATATTATGGTTTATCTTGGAGTTTTCTAATTGTTGGAGAAATATTTTTCTCGGTTACGAAACATTTCATAGAAGTTGATCCATTCATTCAGCTGAAGGTTATGATTTTTGTTGTTGATTACACACCTTGGAATTGAGAGATTCCAATAAGTTGCCTGCATGGCTTCTCAAGTATATTTAGTACCTTGACTTTAGTTGTATAATGTGAAATTGTGAAGTGTCCATAGATATTATTATTATTATTGAAAAAATTACATTGTAAAATACTATAGAGAGCAATATTACAATATACAAGTTTCTTACGCTGCTCCGCGCCGGGGCCCTGATTAAAGATGTGATCGCTATTATCACTTAAGAAGTTCAAAATGTATGAGATTTGACATATATTTTGTTTTCGAACTTCGTAAATAGCGATGGCATGTTGAATCAGAGCCCAGTTCTTTTGGGCAGTCCGCTCTACCAGTCAACTCTATCAGTGGAACTAAAAGAAAGACTTTTCGAACAAACCTTGTTATATTTTATTTGGAAATAAGTACCTAGTACCTACCTACCTATTGTTTGATTTTTTGACTATATTATATTGGCTAGTTATTTTTTAAATATATTTATAACAAGGTAAATAAATAAGTAGCACGTGTATCATTAAATATTTCACTGTAATTCTCATCCAATCATGTAACAGAATTCGGAGAAAGTGATGTTGTTTTGGCAAGTAATTACATATTTCTAGTTAGCGAGACTTCGGTACAGTTCCGAAAATTCTGAAGACATGTCTACTGATTGATCACTCACTGATCGATCTCTAGATAACCCAAAAATTTTTTTGCAGAGGCATAGTTTATTTATACATTAGCCTGTTACCGCATAATATATAAAAAAAAAATTACGGTTTGTTCTCAAAATTCCATTTTCAAAATCAGGGCAGTTTTTTTTCGGTAAAATATGTCACTGCCCAAAAATTGCGGTTTAAAATAGCGCATTTTTACGATCAAATGTGACATTGTTGGTGTTGCCAACATTTTGGGATTCCAACATGGCGTCGACGAATTCTGTCGTCCAACAAAATGAATCATTAAACAATAATCTGAGATGAATTCCAATATATTTAGCGATTATGGAATTTACGATCAGCAGAAAGCTTGGCCGGTGGCGACATGGAGACGCCATGACAGACCAAAAAGAAAAGGAAAGCATTCGAATTTCAAACAAACGAAAATTGCTTTGAAAATAATGATAATATTCAATATTCATTAAATTATAATTCGTTCCAATTTGATGTGATCTAAATGGAAACAAATGTCAATATGGCTATATAATATATTGCTTTCAATTTAAATATCACTATTTACCACGCAATATGGAAAAACAATTAAATAAAAATCACGTAAATTTCACAGATCACACTATCGGAACGGAGTGTTAGTTACTTTTTTGTATAAATTTAATGTTATGTGACGGTATTGTTTGAATTTCACACACCATGCTGTTATGGTAGAGTGTATGAACCTGTATTAAACTTCACGACCTGCATAATATGTGATTTTCAACACATTTGATTCATTGATTGATTGATATAACAATATCATAAATCTCTAAATTAGCAAAATTAAAAGTCTATTACTCTTTCAATGTACTTAAGTACTTTCAATAGTAAATTAAAATTAAACAGCCGAGGACCACGTGCTTATGTTGACATTCTTATCGACTTTCTCACATCGTTTTAGTGCCAAATAATTTGGACATGACTAGAAGAAATGATCGATAGCAGTCCTTGGGATATTGAAGTTAGAGATTGTGTGAGCTGGTGACTAACATGGCTATAGCCTTTATTGCGACTAATACTAAAATTATAATAATATGTGAAGCGAAAACTTGAGTAGGGTTTTACGAGAATTGTGCGGAACCCAGTGCGTAGGTTAATAACCATAATTAGCACATGCCATACACCTATAAATTAAATCATAGGCACAGGCAGGTCATGGCAGTGGCATCAACAGTGGTTTATCCAAAAAAATATATAGTTGAATAAATACACTTTATCGTGTCCAAAAAAAAACTAAAATATACAAGCACGAGTAAAACCTAACATAAAAAAGAACAGATGGGCGTCTTTATCGATATGAAGCAATTTCTTTTAAACAACCCTTGGCATAAAAAAAAAAAAACAAAAAAAATAAATAAATAATATGAAACAATAACTACTTAGAAATAAAACAACCAATAAATATAAAGCTAAAAACTATATTTTAATATTATGTACCAAAATAATAATTATACATACGTATTACATCTATACTGATATTAAAAAGCGGAAAAGTTTGTTTGTGTGTTTGTTTAAACGCGCTAAATTTGAAATTTCAGCTGTCTATATTTGAATCTCAACAAGCCATACTGAAACGCTGTTGACAGATGGTAAATGGATTCCATCATCGGTGCTGACTGCGGAGCCATCTGGAGCTGGACAGACCTAGTTATGTCAGTCTAAACCTAGATCTGGAGATCAGATGACATCATTGCAAAGCTTACGGTTGAACATTTATGTGTAATCAGATCTTTAATGTAAATAAAGAGATAGAATACATGATCCTACGTTAAATAGCACTAATTTTAATGTGCAAAATGTATGAATGGCACATTAATTTGGTATTTTATATTTTACCCCGACAAAAATAAGGAGGGTGTTACAAGTTTGACGTGTATGTGAGTGTGTGACTGTTTATCCGTGGCATCGTGTCGCCTCCAATAGGATGGACCGATTTTGATTTAGTTTTTTTGTTTTGAAACTTGTTGTGATCGCGGATGTTCTTAGCTAATTCATCATAAACAGATCGCTCGTTGCTGAAAACTTGCCCGTAACTTATTTTTTTTAATTTTGCTTATCGTTTACATTTTTAGATTAAGTTCGCTCTGGGTCTGGTCTGAATTTACATAATATTTTATTAAAGTTTACGTAATACCAGTATCCCAAGTAGAGTTCCGTTAAGTAAAGTAATCGATTGTCAATTGTATTGGTGCTGTCGTGCTTTTCATACATTTTTTTTTATATTTTTTTTTATTAATTCCTTAACGTTACTTTACGGAGCTTTCAAATGTTCCTGCTTAACCTACAGATTCAAAATATTCGATGGAGTCTAAAATTGTAACGAAACAACCTTTCCAACATAACATAGTATGTTCAATGCCTAATAATATTATTAAGATTATAATAAACACAGATAGTAAGAAAGCTATCAAATTAATAACCTTTGCGAAACGATTAATCTATACATATAATAAATCTGTAAAGGGGTCATGTCTGTACATTAAGAATATTTAAGTGAAAATCAAAAAAGGGGGTCTATAAGAGCCACAGAACCTAAAAATAACATTTTTGAAAAAAATATCTGTCTGTCTGTCTGTCTGTCTGTCCGTATGGGAATGTTTGTCATCGCATCACGCTAAAACCGCTCTATGGAATGAAATGAAATTTGGCAGGCAGGTAGCTTATGACCTGAAGAGCATTTATAGGAAATTATTATCCCAAAAAACGAAAGGGTTCCTGTGGGATCTTCAAAAAATTGTATCTACCTATTTGACGGTATTTCAGCCAAACTACTCAACGTATTTAAATGAAATTTGGCAGGCAGGTAGCTTATGACCTAAAGAGCACTATAGGAAATTATTATCCCGAAAAACGAAAGGGTTCCCGTGGGATCTTCAAAAAATTGTATCTACCTATTTGACGGTATTTCAGCCAAACTACTCAACGTATTTAAATGAAATTTGGCAGGCAGGTAGCTTATGAGTTATGACCTAAAGAGCACTATAGGAAATTATTATCCCGAAAAACGAAAGGGTTCCCGTGGGATCTTCAAAAAATTGTATCTACCTATTTGACGGTATTTCAGCCAAACTACTCAACGTATTTAAATGAAATTTGGCAGGCAGGTAGCTTATGACCTGAAGAGCATTATAGGAAATTATTATCCCGAAAAACGAAAGGGTTCCCGTGGGATCTTCAAAAAATTGTATCTACCTATTTGACGGTATTTCAGCCAAACTACTCAACGTATTTAAATGAAATTTGGCAGGCAGGTAGTTTATGACCTGAAGAGCATTATAGGAAATTATTATCCCGAAAAACGAAAGGGTTCCCGTGGGATCTTCAAAAAATTTTAGCTACCTATTTGACGGTATTTCAGCCAAACTACTCAACGTATTTAAATGAAATTTGGCAGGCAGGTAGCTTATGACCTGAAGAGCATTATTGGAAATTATTATCCCGAAAAACGAAAGGGTTCAGGTGGGATCTTCAAAAAATTGTAACTACCTATTTGACGGTATTTCAGCCAAACTACTCAACGTACTTAAATGAAACTTGGCACAAAGGTAGATTGTAACATTAAATTCACGTCAACGTCGCGGCGTTGGGCGTCGGCGTCGCGACGTTGGGCGTCGGCGTCGCGACGTCGGGCGTCGGGCGTCGGCGTCGCGACGTCGGGCGTCGGCGTCGCGACGTTGGGCAGCGCGGCGTCAGGCCTCGGCGTCGCGACGTTTGGCGTCGCGGCGTCGGGCGTCGACGTCGCGACGTTGGGCGTCGGCGTCGCGACGTCGGGCGTCGGCGTCGCGACGTTGGGCAGCGCGGCGTCAGGCCTCGGCGTCGCGACGTTTGGCGTCGCGGCGTTGGGCGTCGGCGTCGCGACGTTGGGCGTCGGCGTCGCGACGTCGGGCGTCGGGCGTCGGCGTCGCGACGTCGGGCGTCGGCGTCGCGACGTTGGGCAGCGCGGCGTCAGGCCTCGGCGTCGCGACGTTTGGCGTCGCGGCGTCGGGCGTCGACGTCGCGACGTTGGGCAGCGCGGCGTCAGGCCTCGGCGTCGCGACGTTTGGCGTCGCGGCGTCGGGCGTCGCGGTGTCGGGCGTCGCGGCGTCGGGCGTCCGCGGCGTTGGGCGTCGGGTGTCGGGCGTCGGGCGTCGCGACGCCGACGCTCCGGCGTTGGGTGTCGGGTGTCGCGGCGTCGTGCATCGCGGCGTCGGGCGTCGCGGCGTCGGACGTCGCGGCGTCGCTGCATGGGGCGTTGGCGTCGCGACGTTGGGCGTCGCGGCGTCAGGCATCGGCGTCGCGACGTTTGGCGTCGCGGCGTCGGGCGTCGCGTGGTCGGGCGTCGGCGTCGCGACGTTGGGCATCGCGGCGTCAGGCCTCGGCGTCGCGACGTTTGGCGTCGCGGCGTCGGGCGTCGGGCGTCGGCGTCGCGACGTTGGGCAGCGCGGCGTCAGGCCTCGGCGTCGCGACGTTTGGCGTCGCGGCGTCGGGCGTCGACGTCGCGACGTTGGGCAGCGCGGCGTCAGGCCTCGGCGTCGCGACGTTTGGCGTCGCGGCGTCGGGCGTCGCGGTGTCGGGCGTCGCGGCGTCGGGCGTCCGCGGCGTTGGGCGTCGGGTGTCGGGCGTCGGCTATTATACATATACGGGAGATTAGCGCGTTTAAACAAACAAACAATTTACATTTGGGGACTTTCGTTGCATGCGCTGCATAAACGGTTTAAGTCAAACAAACACCACGCGAACAAAGTCGCGGGCACAGCTAGTTATCAATATAAACGATTATCACAAAATTAGACTCGGTTCCTAAGTTTGCACTGTCTTATCGATACATAATATGTCAAAACTACTTTAATTGGTCAACATGAACGACATCGTCAAAGGTCAATTTTGACATTTGGATTTATGACCCACTGCAAACGAATGAAATTTCCCGCCGAAAATGATATCACGTGGGAACCGTACAATTTGCAGCAATAAAAAACAGCCTATTTTATTTCCCGTGGTCTCCTCAGATATCTGTTCTAAATATCATCAAAATCCGTTCTTTCAGGGCCTATTCAGTTCAAACAAACCAACAATCAAATCTTTTCTAATATTATTTTAGTATAGTATAGACTCATAGAGTATAGACTATAGATCAATGAATATATGTGTCGCAGTCATCTAATTGAAATCGCCATTTCATTGAGTGACTAGCGTTTTTATCGAATGACGACATTAAATTGTTTGACGACATTAAAACTAGGCCGAACATTGGTTGAACAATCGTTACTCAACGTCCAATTACTTAGCGGATTAAAATCAGTCAGGTAATTGAAACTTTTTCTCACTGCGGCGCTAGTAGTCACCAAAACAAATATGGCGTCAAACAGCTCGCACTGATAGCATTAAAGTGCGATACGCGTTATAAAATAGTGTGACAGCATGGATTTATCTATTATTACGTCGCTGCCGTCTACTCTTAAAGAAAAATTTGAGGTGAAACTGACTGTACGAACGACATAATGAAGGTAAGTTTTAAACATGCTGTACGTCATCGTTTTACTCATTTAGCTGTTAAACAAGTAAGAAAACATACAAAACTACACTAAATATCGGTAGTATAGGCGCAAATTAGAAAAAAATTTCACCTAACTAGGTGTTCAATAAGTAGGTAATTCAACGACTACGCTAAATGACTAAATGACGTTCAGTCAAGACGTTGGACGTTACAATAAACAACTTGACGAGTTGTCGTTTAGTCTTTCAATTTAATGTCATCATTCGATAAAAACTCTAGTCACTCAATCAGCTATTTGACTAAATGTCTAGTGCGTTTATTACATGACGACATTTAACTGATTGACTAGGCCGAACGTTGATTGAACAAGCGTCACTCAACGTCCAACTAGTTAGAGGACTGTACAAAAGCCCCTTAAACAGAGCGGACGTAAAATCATTAAGGTGATTGAAATTTAGTTCATTTTTTCTCGCAGAGACGCTAGACGTAGTCACCAAAACAAATGTGGCGGCAAACAGCTCGCACAGATAATACATAGTTGATATTCATTTTTGTGACATGTTATGTACTCATTTTTGACGACCTTTTAAGTTGCGAACTTATTGTCAAACCTACCCCTACCAAACATTCAACGACTATGCTAATCATTCAGGCGAGACGTTGAACGTTACATTAACTAGTTACATTAAACAACGTGACGAGTTGTCCTTTAGTCATTCAATTAAATGTCGTCATTTCATAAACGCGCTATCCGTTCAATTAAACTGCTGATTCAATCAGATGACTGCGACATACGGTTTATATCATGTGTCACAGAGAAAATATCAATGTATTAATTAATTTTTAAACTTAAAGTTAACAAGACTTGGCTCCACTGTCCACACTCCACAGAAGCAGTGAGTCTAATTCAGTGTCCTCTGACACTTTTGCTCTCATTGCGAACTATTTCTGTTTATCCCGTTTGACATTTCTGCGAGAGAGTGCTAGTCGTGTTTGATGTTCGAAATGAATAATTTCAGTGTATTGAGTTTGAGTCATACCGTTACTTTGTGTTTGCCAATAAAGTAAAAAAATGTCCTGTCAATCGGTCTTTTAATTGATGAAACTTGAGCGTATTACTGGCAAAACACCAAGGAGCCATTTCTCAAAGAAGAAGAAGATAATATGCCAAAAAAAAAACAAAATGGACACTAATAAAGCGTATATTTTGCCGCCATAATTAAACGTGTTTCCCGTGGTTCATTCTATATTGCGACTTACATCTAAATCTATCCAGTAGTTTCGGGATACAAAACAAAAAAACAACTTTTTTCTCTATTATATTAGTACACTTAGGGCCGATTTTTCAATCGTCAGATAACTTTTGTCTAAGGGAAAAATATGTGACTTTGACAGATTTTGTATGGAACAAATGTCAAAGTCACATGTTTATTCGACAGATAAAAGTTATCTGACGATTGAAAAATCGGCCCTTAGTTAACAAAATGTTAAATGGTTACTCAATAATTATTTTCGCAGTCACATGGTATGGCGTTCAAATTTTTGTAACCACCGACGAAAACAGAGGAGAGCTATAAGTTCGACGTGTCTGTGTCTGTCTGGCAACGTAGCTCCCAAACGGATGAACCGATTTTAATTTTTTTTTGTTAGAAACAGATTTCTAACAAAAAGAATATTAAAATTAAAAAGAATAATAAAAACGTCAGCACGTGGTCGGGAATTTTCTGACTCAGCTGTATCATTGTATGTTCATCATCACTCGTCTGTAAACTCATTGCTTGACTATTCAGATGTAACTTAAAAAAAAATTGTTTATAGCTATATTGTTATAGATAAAAAGGTTATAAACAGTTAATCCCTCATTAATTAATATGCAGTTCCATATTTGAATAATTTCCGCGAACGCACTTGTCTCTGGAGTTCCACAATAGTTGGCAAGTGGCCAGCGCTCGTGCACCTGTCTCTCCTACAATGACTAATATCCATATTTTCTTGTATTGGACATGTTTTAATTTGCTTCATATTATGATACAAGACGAAACGGCGTTGGTACTTGGTACTGAGAATGAGAGTTTTTCTACGTACATTTCTGTTATCTTTGCCTAATTTTAACAGACTTTAGAAGGTTCCCATTTAGTATGTCAGAACTCAGAAGATGTTTTGTATCATTAAACTATAGTTAAATATGTACTTAAGTTTCAACTTTATAAGGATTATTTTGCTGCTTCGATAACATAAAATGTGCGTCATTATAAGAAACAAACATATAAACAATCCTGCATAAAACTGCGTCTAGTGTACCTAAGTTTCATACTCCTCTGATAGCAGGAATGACCTAAAACTGTTTACTGCACTCAAACTTTTTTGCCCTTTATTACATCACTATGAATAATTGAAAAGGCTCTCATTTCAATGGAAGCCCTTGTATAAGTAGGAATTGGATATTCAAAAGATAAGCCGAAAGAAATAGTTTCCAAACCTAGGTCCCGAGTTCGAATCCCGCCGAGGGAACTGTAAAGTCTTCTATCTTTCTGGGTCCATGGATGTGTATTAAATTTGTAAATAATATAAAAAAATCTTAAATATATTTATAATATATGACCCGTGCCCACTTCGTTGAGCATGGAAACCGTGTAAACCTTCCCGGAACTTCCACGAATATTTCAAGACCAAAAATAGCTGATCTCGAGTTTTAGCGAGACTAACGAACAGCAATTGATTTTTATATATCCTTTGTTACTCAGTGATAATGTAGCTTTCTAACGAACAAAGAATTATTAAAATCGGTCCAGTACTTTTTGAGTTAAGTCGTTACATACAAAAATACAAATATTTCCTCTTTATAATATTAGTGTAGAAGTGTAGATATTGTAGATGTAGATGTATTCAATGATATCTGCACACAAGGTCTTCGGTTCACAGATGAAATAATATTAGTCAAGGTATACCCTAATGTACCACGCCCTGCACATATTAACTCACAAACATATATTAGAACTACATAATATTTGTATGCCGGCGGCGTGGTATAAAAATATACTGTACAGTACGTGATGTATGTATGTAATGTACCCGTGAGAGAATAACACCGGAAGACTTCGGTGATTTTTAAATTGTGTTTTAAAAAAAAATCCTCGTTTTCAACTTTAGCGCTTATTCAAAGTACAAATTAAATACCTCAGGGGGCTGATTCATGATGCCATCGCTAATTATCGCTTATAAAGTTCGATAACTAAATGTATGGGATTTGACATAAGGTACGCTAAATGATCGCGATTTGGTATGTCATTTAGCGTACCTTATGTCAAATCTCATACATTTTGTTATCGAACTGATGAACTGATGATATGGCATCTTGAATCAGCCCCTAGGCCCCCTTGTTAGAATTAAATAAATATCTAAAGCCCCCTTGCTCTAATTATACCACAAAAGTACAGTGTTCCTGTGGAAACTGTTTTACACAAACGAGAATCGAATTAGTTAGATCTCAACGATTTTGATATTTTATTTGGTGACTTTGAAACTAACCAGGATAAAGAAAATCGCTGGATCGTAATTTTTTGTACTCCCGATCAATCGACTGAGAATTAAAATAACAAACGTCAATTTGTTGGGAAGTACGCGGCACGATCTAATCTGAATCAAAATCGAATCAGTTTGGAGTGTGAGGCTCCTGGTAGATAAGGTATTTCAGTTTGCTATCGACATACAACTGATATATGTTGCATTTGTCATTCTAATGTACGAAACCCACAGCTTCCTATTAACTGGACTACAAGCAACATTGTGGTGAAATGAGAACATGGATTGAAGAACAAAGATAGCTTAGTGAATACTATTTCTGCCCTATAAAAACAATTGTGTACAAGCAATCGACTGATTTAATGAGTATAAAATTTATTTATCTTTTGAGTTTGGACTCATTGCGAAAAAATTAAAAAAGTTGAGCAAAATCTAATTTAAGAATTTAACGTTTTAAAACATTTTAGTCTTAGTCCCGATTTCACCAACGCATGTTAGTGTTAACGGCTTGTTAAAATACCATGCCTTCTCATTCATCGATAAGAATTACGAGAGGAACAACATGATATCTAACGAAGAATTAACTTTAACATTGCTTGGTGAAACACGCCCTTGAGCAATTAAATTCAATTATTCGTCTCGTTCCCGCAAAACGATATTTGTTTTTTTTTTTCGAAAGGGTACTCACTAATGGCTTGAAAGCCGATTTAGCTGTATCGGACTATAACTAGCCGGGTGGCTAAACGATATTTGTACGCAGGTTGTTGTAATGTAGGGTTAACAACGTGACGTCACAATCGGTTGTTCCCTTCTCGTCCGCACATTATATTCAATAGTTTATTATCTTCATTATTTTTTATGGTAATTAAATAATTTTAGTTTAACTTTTTTATGTACGAAATAGACTACAGAGACCGGCCAAGTTCAAATCGGACTGGACAACGAAAAAACAATACTAAAGGTAAAATCACATTTATTTTGTATATATGACTTATGTAAGTGCCACTTAAATATTTTTTATACTCAGTTTTTGTAATAACATACATTTGTGAAAAGTTCATTTGTCTAGCTACCACGGCTCATGATATTTATGAGATGTATATGACATGACAGACGTATAAACCAACGGATGGACAATGCATGTCCTATTAATAGAGTCCCATTATTTCCCTTTGGTCGCGGAACCCTATAGAGAAAGGTATTCGTTTACTGGCATCCCAGCTCCAGTCAGAAGGCACATTGCTCAAAAATTACAGCGCACTGCCCAGGCACTAGAATTCCATGTGTTGAGTTCATTGGAGTATTCTAGCTTTTTCAAATGGCATGCCAAAGGGACATATTAGAGTCGTTTCCATGAAAGAGGTCTTGCAATTAATGGAACTAAATATAATCTAGAGATATGAAGGTCAGTATTCCATAAAAAAGTAGATATTTATATCCTATAGTAGCTGTCCCGTGCCCACTTCGTTGAGCATAAAAACCGTTTAAACCTTCCCTGGACTTCCACGAATATTACGATACTAAAAATAGGCGAATCGGTTTAGCCGTTTTCGAGTTTTAGCGAGACTAACGAGCAGCAATTCATTTTTATATATAAGAAGAAGAAGAGAAGAAGATTGCATGACTTGCACAGCACACTCTGAGCGAAATTTTTTTTTAAATGTTGTTTCTTTTAAATAGTATATTGCCTGAGACTTAAACGGCTTTCTCACAGCTGACAAGTCAATGCATCTGTGGCAAACCAAGTGCGGGTTTCCGTGTACTCAAGATCGAGAAATGTCTCATTAGTATACGCCACAATCAGTGGGTTTTCGACTGCTGCTGCAACGGGCTACCCAATAGGCCAGGGTTTGTAGGAATAACCAGTAAATAACCACACCCGATCAGTAACCTCTTCTCAATTTTTTTTTTGAGGTTGTTAGGATAAGTTGATTTAACATTCCGCCGCCGCACGATCACAGCGCTTAGGAGACTTCTTTGTGGAAAGGACCAATATTTTAGCTCGGAGACTAAAAATGTGAAATGAAATATAAGGCCCTTGAAATAACCCTTGATAATGGAAAGTAGAGATGAATATGGTAAAAAACTTGATTATTCGACTCTGCACCAGTGTGAGTAAGCTTAACTGTCCTTATTGTAAGACAGTTTTCAAACATAATTTAAACTAACATTACTACAAGAATCTGGGTGGCATTGTTTTAATTATTATCAGAATAATGAAGACATGAGTGGATGAAAGCATATAATACCTATGTCGCAAAAAATTTCTACCTAGAAAATTGGCTTTAAACTGTCATTTAAAGATTTTATGATATTATGTTGTAACGCATTAAATACATTTATTCTAAAACGGATCTTTAGATTAATGTACTCGATAATACGTGTTTCTCGAAATCAGTATTTCGTATACGAGTATCACGTTTCATCCACTCATGTCTTCAATTGGCAGGCTTAATTAAGGCAGGCTTATAACGTATATCTATCAAAAGTATAGCAATCGCAAAAATTTGGGAATTTTATGCTTGTGCTCTTTATCGACAGTTAAAAGGTATGAAAGAAAAAATATTTTTGGCGCTATTGTTAGGTTGCCATATCTAAAACCTGCCACCCAGTACCGGAAGCGTAATTTCCCCGGATTTTGGAGCTTTCACCCCGGACATTTTAATACTTTTTTCATTAACTTACATCTTGCTTAAAATCTGGGGGCACGGGAGTGCTCGTCCGTCCGGGTTTTACCCGGACTACATCTTAAACCTCACCCGGACGCTCCCCGGACGGCCTCCAAACTAGGACAAATCCGGGGAAACCCGGACAAATGCAGCCCTAGCTATTGTCGTAGCAAAAATAGCACTATTTTTTGACTGTGTGTCTTCGATTGTGCGTCTAAAGCGCGATTTTTGTTAATCGGCATTTTTATGTAATCAGCCGGCCGATCCAGTTAGGATATCGATAAGACTTTCCTATCGGAAGCTTTCATAACTTTCTAGAAAAACAAAGAATTAGCATAATATTCATGGATAGGATTAATAAACATGTCACGAGTATGATCTACAATAAAGATATTAACTTTTATAGCTGACCACCACCGACGCCATATTGTTTTATGGCTTTTCCACATCCACTGCCGTCTAAGTGCCAACTTCACCCACGTATAACGAAATATTAGAACGACGATAAACGACAAACTACTGTTTTGAGTGTGTCCCGTTCTAGCATTGAAATAGAGATCGACGCGTTTAAAGCTGTTTGGTGGGCTTAACCTGCGGTTCAAATCATGCATGTGGAAAGGCAGTTAAAACAGGTGCTTTCTTCTATCAGATTTCGAATCCCAATTCTAACTTGTACTCCTTGTATACATAATACTGACGAAGCCCTAGTCTGTATTTGGATGGTAGGAAGTTGGATGAGGGTCTTAAAATGGAACAAGTGAAGCAGATAGGAATGGAGCTATAGGAGTCCATGCCTATGAAACATTTAAACAGATTTCATATAGAATACTAGCTGTGCCCGCGACTTCGTTTGCGTGGTTTTTGAGTAACTTAAACCGTTTACGCAGCCCATGCAATGAAAGTTCCCAAATGTGAATATTTTTCCCCGTTTTTGCAACATTTCCCACTGACGCTTCGCTCCTATTGGTTGCAGCGTAATGTTAATATAGCCTTTCTTTATAAATGGACTACCCTACAAAAAAAAATTCAAACTGGACCAGTAAGTTCCTGAGATTAGCGCGTTTAAACTAACAAACAAACTCTTCGTTCTTTATAAAGCGGATATTAGTATAGATATAGATAATTACTATTTTCAAACAAATATAAAGTTTGCCATCAGCAGAAAATTGTGATTTCAAGTCTGGTTTCTTAACCAGACTTTCCAATTGAAAAAAAAAGTCTAATAAGAAAGATGATGCATACATCGGAAAGACCTGTAAAATGTCGACCTTGTGCCTGATCTCTGGCCAGTCCTCTCGCTCATCTGACCATCACGACTTAACTATATTATTATAGAGTATTCTGTATTGCGCACACACCTGGGCACTATTGAACAACTCATGCGTCAATGATACCGGCCACAGTCAATGTCATCGGTATGACAAGCCTCTATAAGGTGCGTTCCAGTTGCAAGAAAAATTAACCAAATTTTCAATCACATTTCTTTCGGGCTATGTTCAACCATAAAAACATTTTTCCTTGCAATTGGAACACACTATAATACCAATAATTACTTCGCTTTTGACTTACTTCTCGCGTCCACCAGTTGACAGTTCTTACACTAGTATTGCAATATACGGTATATCTAGGGGAATATTCTAGTATGTGCAGGATAGCTGTTATCACAGTGGGTCGCAGGGCAGCCCGTGCCCATCAGGCGGTCAATGACACATCTTGCCGCTTCACACTAGAGTATAAGGCGCTACACTCCTAGTGTGAAGCGGCTGCGGTCGTAATTAGTAACTTGGCGATTGTTGCAATTAGTTGTAGGGTCAGGCGTCACCGAGACGGGACGCGACGAGCCTTTAAGATAGAGATTGAGCTTTATTCACTACGGGCCGTGCATTAATAAAACCATCTTAAACTCAGTCTCAAGAATTGCGGTCACCAAGTCCACAGAGGTTACCCCACTCGCACTTAGCCTATTTTCTATTATACCTACAGATTTTCTTACCACTCATCCGAATAAATATTGCCAATAATTAAGTCGTAGACTTAAGAAGTAAGGCGCACGGCTCGTTATCTATGTATAATTATTGGTGTTGTGATAAGGTATGACGCATGACCTCTTTTGTGGTGAGAGGTACCACGGGGTACCAGAGGGAAGAGGGTTAGGGCCAATGACCCTGCAAAAACCTACCTAGATATACCTTATATACCTATATTGGCATGTTATTGAGGGGAAGTAGTTTGTCGTCCTTATATTAACCTGCCTACGGCAAAAATCATCACCCGATTTTGGTACTATATTTAGGGCCGATTTTTCAATCGTCAGATAACTTTTATCTGTCGAATAAACATATGAATTTGACATTTGTTCCATACAAAATCTGTCAAAGTCACATATTTATTCCTTAGAAGTTATCTGACATTTGAAAAATCGGCCCTTAGTAATGTACGTTTGTTTCGACGTAGCGGTTTAGTACTATGTACGTTTTTTGTTCGTAGCACCTAAACCATTGATACTAGAGATGTAACGGATATCCGGTAACTATCCGGTATCCGGCCTATCCGGCCTTGTTTTCACTATCCGGCCGGATACCGGATAGTAGTACAGTATCCGGCCGGATACCGGATAGTAAAAATCTTATTATTTTATATAGGCAAATCATACTCCAATAGGTTGTGGACACCGTTTATTTCTATAATCGCACATCAAAAATGTTTGTTTTATAAACAAGTGGCAAATTGTGATGAATAAATACCAAATTTTACGCGATAACACTTACTTGAACGTCCCCGAGTCGACCCGATCTCCGGTTACATTACCAGAATATTTCCGATCTCGTTCACCGCGCCAATATTCAAATCAAACTTATTATTATAACGGGTGTAAAAAGAGCAGTCAGTCACTATAACCATAGACCAATTACATGTATAATTGGTCCATGCTATAACTTTGGGATATGATTATACTACCTTTTCTCATTCTAGAACTAGAATTTTTTACAAAAATTAAAAAAAATAATAATATTGCCTTATTGTTATTTTTGCGACAAAAAAAATAAGAAATGGTGAGAAGTTAAAAAAATTTTTTGCAGTTTTTGACAAAAAAAAATTCATTTCCGAAATGAAGAAAGGTAGTATACTCGTGTCTCAAAGTTATAGTTGCTCTTTTTACACACTGTATATTATCAAAAGGCCGGATATCCGGCAGCCGGATATCCGGCGCTCCGGCCTAGTAGCTTGCCGAATATCCGGTATCCGGTATCCGGCCAAACTACTATCCGTTTCATCTCTAATTGATACGATTTCAGTGAACTTGTAGTAAACCGGATTTGTTTGTAATAAACCGGATAACTTATGCTACAAAATTTGAGTACCTAGTTGGGTTTTAGTAATCAACTTTCGTATTTTTTAGTCGCATATTAACAGCTGTCTGATTTTTGATTACTTGGAGTTGAGAGCCTCTAACTCTCACTGCTTGGCGGACTTTAAGAAAACGTGTGATTTGAACGCTACATTCATCGCTTCAGTATTCGGCCTTTTATATAAAAGTTTAAAGCATTGAGATACCCTAGGTAAGTTTATATTTGAATAGACAATAAAACTAAACGGTAATTAAAAAAATCTAAATACAAAAACGCAAACGATCAACTAGTAAAGCGTTTATGTGTAACTTAAAAACATTTTAATTAGGCGCGAAAAATCCGCCATTTTTGTGTACCCAGCACACTATCACAGTGAACACGAAAGTATGACGATTCAGGATGCAGTGGGCGTAAACAATTATACATGTCACATGCTCTTGAAAAAACATAATCCATCATCATCATCACAACATCCTTTTGGCGCCGTCTGGTAAAATTTAGGATACAATTTACAACATGAATAACATGAAGTATTTTCGTATACAGCTTGGCCACTAACGTGTGAACGTAATATCCCATCAAAACACATTTTTAGACATGTTATTGTAATAACATACGCAATTACGCTTTGAGGAAGGAAAACTGAGATTAACTAATATCTACTCGTGACATTTATTTTCTCGAAGATAAGGACAATCACGCCTACAATATATAAACGTAAATACTGAATTGGACAACAAAGGTAAATGTTAAATATCAGGGTACATCTAAACAAATCAGATTTTTTTTTGAGATCAACTATAACTCAACTTACTTTACTTACTTACTTTTGGTTTTAGACCAGAACTTTCAGCGCTACGTTGGAACAAACATACATACATCTGTAGTTGGTTAAGTAACTTGCCCTCCAACCCTCGCTCGCCGTGCGTATGAAGCAAGCGAGAGCTGCGACACGTGCAGGCGGGCGTCTTACTCACTGCTTGACTGCACACTCCTGTCGAGTGGAGACTACGCCCCTGCTGCCTTACCTGCCCTTCTGACCATCCAGAAATCAAATCCTGTTATTAGTGCCAGGTTGAAGCTGACTAGTATATGAAAATTGAAGCGATGGACACTTACGAGTATGCTAAGCTGGATGGTCAGTCAGTATATACCATAGAATCAAAAATACATGAACATACAGTTGTTTGCATATTGCGCTGGAACTTGACTCGTACAAAGTAGATATTACCATAGATTTTTTTTTAATTCACCCCCTAAGAAGGTGACTATGGGGACAAAAATAGGACAATATGGAATTACAAACGGTTCGTCCAGGCTCATATGCAAATATGCAAATTTTTTTTAAAAATACATCCTAAGATGAAACGGTAATCCAAAGGCGAATAGAGAGAGCAAAAAGAGAATGCGGAATCGTCGCCAGCTCCAGTGGCCAGCCGCAAAAATCTAAAATTCACCATTATACATGAAATAGGGTAATGAAAGAGAACTTTACAAAAAAGTATGCTCCAAAACTATTATCTATTCGTAACATCGACTGTTCAAAGCTCGATGCGCACGCGATTATAGTTTGAATAACAATGATGAGATGCATTATGCAGAGCGACGTGGTGCGTGCGCGCCGAATCAATATGACCGACACCCGGACACGGTCGCCTACACTTCAATAGCGAGGTTATCTGCCAGTGACGCCGCACAGAATATAAATCGTTGAATTATGGCGAACGTGACGGTGTTGGCTGGTCAAAGGAGGAGGAGATTGACAGATAATGCAAATGGCTACTGTCTGTCACGGGAAGATGATGTTTGGCAAGAGTAAAGAGTTAACTCCGACCAAACTCCTGCTTTATTTATCTACTAAAACACCTAATTAAGTCGGATAGACTGCATGATGCTTTTCTACATAATTGAATATGGCTGAAGCCATTTTCTCAGCAGCAGTTAGTACCTGGTGAGATAACAGGTTCAGGTTCCTGTCAAACAATCCAAAGTACATGAAAAAGAGGATGAAATTGGCAAACGGTAGTCTACAATTCCCAAATTCCCCACAAACCAGGAAAATATTAAAAGTATTATTAAGAACAAAAGTACCGTCATATCAGTATCTATCTCTTCAACTCATGCTGAGTTTGAATTATCCTCCCTACGTTGACACGATTAGGTGATTCAGCAACAGTCATTGACGTCACGAGATAACATTAGAGACCTTTTAGGAAATATAAATATTGTTGATGTGGCAACTCTGTCGCCATTTTGAATCTGTACGCGGCGGCGCGGCTCCGAGTGCGGTGCGGCGACCCCATGACCGAGCGTACATATTAATGCTCTGACCGCCCACGGCCACGCCGCAGCCCGACCGACTCAACGAGACACCGCAACGTTAGCCGCCACACTAACCGGCTCACTCCGCGAAATAGCCGCGTTCGAGCAGCCAGACTCACTGTGGCGCGCTCTCGTTGCGTCTCAGACGCGTTTATTGTTTTCGATTTACACTTTTTCGTGTTTACGAACCAAGACGAGGTCGCCTAGCATCCGTTTTGAATAAATTTTACGACTATATACGCAGCGAGCGACTCGCGCAAAGTATTTTGATCGTTATTCGCTAGGCGGAATTTCGTTATCGCAACGTGGGAGCTGCGAAATTGCTTTTTTATGTTGCAATTAAAACGTTCAATTTATTTTTCCATGTCTAGATAGACTCGCGTATACTCTTTGTGTGTCAAAACAATACACGGTATATAGGTATGATAGGGGCTTGATTGAAGAATGTATTTCAATAGCCGCTGCTATTAACCTATTTTTCACATTGGTTACTAATGAAAATCAATCAGTATCACACATGCGAGGATTAGGAACTTGCAACTGCTAGGGACCATGTCACGATATAGATCTGGGCCTTACTCTCCAAACTGATTCGATTTTGTTTCAGATTCGATCGTACCGCCTACTTCCCAATAAATTGACGTTTGTTTACTTTGATTCTTAGTCGATTGATATGGAAGAGAGTACTAAAAGTTACGATCTAACGATTTTAATCCTGGTTAGTTTCAAAGCAAAGCCGCTGAGATCGAACGGATTCGATTCTCAATTGAGTCGGGAGTAAGCCTGCAGGATCTTAGAGAACTTGGTCCTTCGATGTTCCCGCCCGATTTCAGCAATTTCCTTAAACGCTCTTATCACTAAAGACAATTTCTCTTTCACTCATTCAATGTTAGAACGGGACAGATCCGTTGGTGAAATTGGGGCTTAGTCACAAATATGTACTTTAAGCTCAACGCAACTTCAACACATACACAAGGAAATCTTAATACACGGCGCTTGCGTGACAAAATAACATTCGGCCTTAGCCTTCGAACGAGCTTTTCGCTTTCCAAACACGCTACTCACTACCGCCTGTAGATAGAACAATATAGACGATGAAATACGATTAGAAAGGGCGGGAACAACGATGGCGTCGGATTGCCGTCAAATTAAACTTATCAAAGGTAGCTGATCAGCTGAAATTGGAAAATTCATGACAATATCCAACCTTTTTACGGGATTTATAATATGAACTACATTTTGCCCCACCTGTCATCCTGCACTGTAGCCAGTGTTAATCCAAAATCTAAACTACTAATATACCAAATTTCGTCAAAACCGTTCTGGGGGCGCGTACTCTCGAATGACGTTTGTTTATTTTGATCCTCAGTCGGTTGATATAGTACAAAACGTTCCGATCTAACGATTTTCTTTATCCTGGTTAGTTTCAAAGTAATCCACCAAATAAAACACTAAAAGGCGTTGAGGTCGAACGGATTCGATTCTCGATTGTGTCGGGAGTAAGCCTGCTGTTGTCAATAATCACAAACTTTCACATTTAAATAGTAGGATTCCTTTTTGTATTTAATAGTCTTGGAATCAAGGCTTTTGCCCTAAGAAAATTCGACCTGAAATAGCCGTGGTTTTTATGTCGCCTGTGCTTTAAAGGGCACAACGCTACCTAAGCCACCGAAGCCTACCAAATAAATACTGTTAAATAATCAAAATTGTCGAGAATTATAGCTAGAACAGTGTGTCCAGCAAAAATCCAAAAGGACGCGTTCCTTTTGGATTTTTGCACTTCATACTACTGCCTAATTGACAATATGGCGGCTCAATTAGAAGACTCCACATGGTCAATCGGTCGTCAAGAGCGCGCCAAGGTCAACTTTACAACTGGGCCGCGCCATCATTGATTTCACTACGTGGTGGTCGCCACACGATTGGGTTTGGAGGGACAAGTTCGATGAGAATGGTTGCCTAGAGTTGCAGCATTCGTTTTTTTTGTATCTCACAGTATTTTTTAAATCAAATAAACAAACGGTAGACTAGAGTATTGTTAATTACAATAATATTTACTTGGATCGAAGGACACGATTTTAAACTTCCTCCGAAAAAAATGCTACAAAGTAAAACATGAAAAGTCGCACAAATAGAAAGAAAACTTTGAAAAGTTAAATGGTCGTAAAACAGAAGTTTAAATGCTGTTACAACAGATATGTATCGTTAAACTGACAACTATAATTACTAATAGGTTTATTGCTAATTTAACCAACGCCTGTTAATGTTGTTCGGTAATTAAATGCTATCTCTCTCGGTCTTCGTAGTGAAAGAGAGACATGATATATAGACAAGCGATTAAATTGATACTTCACATTCATTTATATATTCAATATGTTGTAACTTTTATATATTTTTTTCTAATTAGAAAGAGAGCGCAAACTAAACGTAAACAAACGACAAAAAAATTACTACGAATTTAAATGTCACTTATTTACCATCAATAGAGACATTAAATTGGATGTAACGAAAGTACAATACAGAATATGACGTTTATATGCTTGAATTTAATTTTAATTCATATAAAATTTAACAGCTACTACATTTCTAAACGATTCGATTTCATGTCGTTAATTCTACGATTTCGCAGATGGGATTTGTCCGACAAGATCTGTCCGTGTGGTGACCGCACAAGTGACGCAAGCTATGCGCTGTCAGACGGCTCTGCCCCACTATTGTGGGTGGCTCACCCACCTGATATAACAATAACTTGCAACGTTTATTATATTTTCTACTAAGAAACTGAAGTAATTGTCTTTGTCGCTTATCCACCTACTTACAAACATTCTGCAGGTTTGTAAGATATTATCCGTTGTATTAATAAAATATTTACACAACTAATTAGGTATTCAATGTAGTTGTCTTTGTCTGATACTATTGGAAATAGAGAGAAGAAGACGAGGACACTGAATTACTAGTCCGTGGTACATATTTTATTATTACGAGGGTAGATAGAAAAGGTAGAGTTAAATAAGGTAGGCTGCATGTGTGGTAGTAGTGTTTGTAAAGAGTTAAATGTTTAAAAAATTAAAAACATCTTATTCATTTGTCATGGCATTTTTACAGAAAATCGCACCTTTGGATTCTACTGTCTTCTATAAGCTTTCCGGGAATATAGAGTTAGTCATATGAACCGCTGAGCGTTTCCTCATCCGGTCAAATTAACTAATTAACCTTTTTATGAAACGCTCGCAAGGAATATATTATATTATACATTACTAAGGTACAATTTCGATTAAATCCTTTGTTGAATTTTAAATAACTACGTACACAGAATAGGACAACTTCCTTACTTTAGTACTTTATGCACTCTGCGTGGGTTACGACAATCCTTATACGTGAATACAATATTTTTGTCGCAATCTTGAAACTTACTTTTATTATAACAATAAAGATGTGAAGATTTACCTGCAACAAAAAAGAATTCATAAGCAACACTCGTGACGACAGTAAAATAAATTATGCGCGCCATTTTGGAACGTCATATTGCAGCCGTGCTGACTTCTTTCAATTTATCAAAGTCGTCCTTTGTTTGGCGTCATTTTCAGGATTTAAAAAATTGAAATCGTTCGAATTGGCAAATGCTAAACTACGAAGACTGTCTGTCAAGATGGCGTTTGTGACATCTGTCATCATTTGATAATATTATCTTGATTTTAGTGGTGTTTGGATATTAGGTACCTATATAATATTTAAAATTTCAATCTGTACAGTTTTGCGGCTCGAAAGATTGCATATCGAAGCTTGTAGCATATGCTTATTTTGGCATTGTAGAAATTTTGTAGAGACGTTTTCTCTTACAAATATGTCACATTGGTAGTGTTTAACAGAGATGCTCTACAAACTGAATATTCAAAGGTCGGCCACCTTTCTTTTCGGCCTGGTACTGTGAAAACACGAAATAAGCTTAGGGTGAACGTACCACGGCTTCACCACGCGACGTTTGGCATTAAAGGGGTCAAAGATTAATCCTTGGTGTGAATTGCCATCAATTCCTTATTGTGTTCATTATTCTCGCTTTGAATAGTAGCCCCGGCCCGGCTGTGAGTGCTCAGATGATCGAGTAAATAGACCATAAATAATTGAGCCACAGATTAAATATCTCAGACTCTTTAAGTCTTTTGTAATACATACTTGAAAAAAAAACATATAAAGGACTTGAATAAGCTTTTATATCGTATAAGGCTATAATTATGATTTAAAAATGTGTTTATTGCGCATTTTCAAAATGGAAAAGCGGCCGCTAATTTGGCGTTTGTACCCTAATGGCCGCGCTGGCAAAAAGCGCGATCTGCTTATGTCAAACGCGATTTAAAAAAAGATTTTTGGCGCCAGACTGGAACGCAGAGGCAAGGGTGTGAACATAAATATTACGAGCAATTTATCATCAACATTGTTCAAATAAACGGGTTAAATTACGACGTATTACCAAAACTAGTTTTGTTTCTAGACCGAAATGTCAAATTGTACATAACGCGAAATGTGTAATTTAAATATCGAAGCGATTCGAGCTGGCAACATTTTTGAGAAATACTCTGTTTTACAAATTATTTATGTCCTCAAAGTAGGTACATAGGTACCTACTTTTCTAATATACCACTTAATGAAGGGGAAAAGAGCAATAAGCATTGTGATGCTCCACTTTTACAAAACGTCCCCTGAATTATCATAGGAATCTTTACTAACTGTTGAAAATAAATATAAAATCGAAATTGAAAATTTTAGGTAACCTACGAATTGTCAAGGAACAAGCGAGCTTATGAAGAGTTAAGGCTGCCACACAAAACCACGATGCGATGCGATATGATGCTGTAACTCTTGTTGTCCTACGTCACGTCTGCTTTCAAACAAAACAACCAATCAAATTATCCGTTTGATACCAATGTCACACGCACAGACAAACTTACCCCCTGTTTTCGTCGGGAGTAAAAACTAGTGCATTACTCAACATAAATATTACATACAACTCCTGTATGTACTCTGTAAGAATGTTTTCTATGAGCGACGCGTAAGTCGGTTGTATAAAAGCACTTATAGCTTAAAGTAGTTCCCCTTCGTGATGGCGCATAGAGGAAAAATTCTATAGCCATATGTTTCAGGACATGTTGAGAGATTTAACCCTATGTACCCTGAGGGTACTTAGAGGGGGACTGTACAGTGTACATAGGAAGGGGTACAATGTAACAAGTAATTAAAACTAGGCTTAATGCACTGGGGATCATAATGTAGACACGACTCGCTAGAACTTACATGCCTTTTTAAAGTGTGATTTGTGAACGATCAACATAGCATCGTTTTGAAGTGAAGACTTTTTGTTTTAGTTTCAAAACATGTCGCACGCAAGCAAAAATTAATAGAAAAATAAAAAACTACCTAAATATTACACTATATTTCGCTTACAATCTACATAATCCTTACACATTATAAAACAAAGTCCTCCGCCGCGTCTGTATATTTGCGATGAACCCAGAGACTACACTGTCCTTCATGCTGTTTTCACCAATGGATAGAGTAGTTATCAAGGAAGGGTTTAGTGTAACTGGACCCGTTAGGGGGCGCTGCTGTCAGCGTCAAGGTACGAAGTTCGTCAGGACAGCTGGACGTTAATATTATGTAAAAGAAAAATAAATTGCCATTAGATTAAGCCAAGGAATTAAACAGAAATCATATAAACTTCATAAAATGTTTTTCTACGTGTTGAAATGTACCTTTTGACTTCTCAGCTCGAAACAAATGAAATTTAAGAAGAACGATAAAATTATCCTAAAATTTATACCTACGATAAATCTTCGAGACTGACCTTTACAAAATTACAATACATTTGGCCATGTATATTATCTAAAGATAAACTAGTATTATCTGTATATTATACTCAAATATATATCAATTTCAATTGTTTTTATCGTTGTACCAAGGCTGCCCCTTTAATGACAACATTTTACATTCAGGCTCGTATTAATAGACAAATCTCAAATTTGATCTCAAGCGATCGCAACCTCTACTTGAGAACATAATATTTGACAGAAAAAACGTTTCTTTTCACTTTTTTAAATTAACAACTTCACTATGTTACAAACCTTCATTTTGAATTTCGAACGCCAATATTGCAAACGTTTTCTATCCATGGTCAAAGACAAAAAATCCCTTAATTGTTTGTTACTTTTTTTATCTGTTTTAGCGTAAGCTATATACAAATTTACTAGCTGACCCGTGCCCACATCGTCGAGCATAGAACCGCTTAAACCTTCCACGAATATTTCAAGACTAAAAACAGCCGAATCGGTTCAGGCATTCTCGAGTTTTACTTTTAACGAGACAAACGAACTGCAATTCATTTTAATATAAAATTAGTGTAGATAATAATATTTGGGTAGTATTTCTGAGTCCTGCCGTAGCAGTAGAACTTTTTCACAAGGATTCCTGTACTGTAAGGTGACTGTACCCCTGTGGCTCTGTATGATGTGTAAACAAAGAGGGGTCAGTGCTCGCGAGAAGTCGGTAACAAACAAATTGAAACCATCTCGCGAATTGACCTTGCAGGGTTCAAAACCATTTTTTTCATCTAAATATAATTAGATTTTTCAAATTATTTGAAATTTTAACTGAAGTTGTTAATTTAAAAAGTGAAAAAGAAACGTTTTTTCTGTCAAATATGTTCTCAAGCGATCGCAATTCTTGAGACCAAATTTGAGATTTGTCTATTAATACGGGCCTATAATAATATAATTTAAATAACAATTATTGTAATTTAAATTAATTTAGATCATAAAGCAATAGACAGATAGAGCGCACCGAACAACTTGGTTTATCCACATACCTATTATGCCTAATGCCTTTGTTCATAACGATAAAAGACAATTACCGAAATATTGAGACTTTTATTCGCTTTTGATTGTCTATATTTGACTTATCTAGTCGCTCCCAGATGTTCGTTGCGTTCTACATGCATAAAATGTGTTATGGGTTTTTATTATTAAGATTTCGAATTGTATCTGAAAATATTGATGATTTTTCTAAAGATTAGGTGCATTAGTAATTTAGTTTATATATTGTTTTATAATCTAAATTACAAATGTTTCTAATCTTATCATTTAGTAAAATAGTTTTTTTTTAATAAATTAAATTCGAAAATTGAGAAATTAGAAATGAAAATTATCTGTCGAATAAACATGTAACTTTGACATACTTTGTTTCATACAATATCAGTCAAAGTCTCACATTTATTCTTTAGGTAAAAGTTGTTTGACGATTGAAAAATCAGCCCTAAGAAATATGTTCTTTTGCGTAGCCAAAATGAATATAATTTTGGCAGTCTATACAGGGTGTAAAAAGAGCAGTCACTATAACTTTGGGATATGATTATAGGACCTTGACTGATTCTAGGAATTAATTTTTTCATTATCTTTAAAAAAAATTTTTTTGCAATTTATCATTTTAGTCGCAAGGCTGAATTGTTTAGAACAACGTTCTGCATTAAAGTCTTAAATTTTATAATTTTTGCTTTAGTACGTAATGAACGTCTTACGCGTGCTATTGACCTCTCAGCGTAATCAGCTGATCGCTGTGTTGTGCACGTTGTACATTGCGTATTGAAATTTTTAAAAATTTTAAAACAGTGGAACTCTTGCCTGGTAATTACTCCACGAAGTTATAGTGACTGCTCTTTTTACACCCTGTATGTATGTAGGTATATGTATGTTTTGTCCACCGTAGCGCCTAAGGTACTGATCCAATTTTAATGAAATAATGGTCAATAGATTCGTGATAAGCCCCGGTAACTTGGGCTACAGATAATAATTGATGTGACTACCGACTGGATAAGATATTGTGTAAGGTTGTTTTGTTATTGCGCAAACATTTCGCATTTCATTATCAATGATAACTCATATGTACATCCTCACAAAATATTGTACGATTGTGAATTGTTTTTCCTCGTATTTCAAGGAAACGTTGAAATTACAAGTTTTGTTTTTATCTCAGTTTAGTGACAATGATTGGTGTACGATTTTAGTATCCTATTCTCTTCAATTATAATTATTATCATCTGCCTATGGAATATCAAATAGTTTTTCTACCTAGGTCCTAGTGCAAGTAGCTAAATAATAGCTCCCACCCACAAGCTTAAAATGTTTATGTATTATACTACCTAAATATTATTGTTGTTACATAGATTTTCTACCGACAGCACCGAAGGTTGCCCCGGAACCCTACACTTCGCTTCTAAGCAATCAATCATTTATTTGCTGCAAATAGCCTATGTCCCTCAGCATGATCTAATGTACTGTACATCTGTACCAAATTTTCTATAATTGATCAAGTAGTTTCCTAGCTCATTCAACAAAAACAAACATCTTTCTTTATAATACTACTCACTAACGGTACTACTCTGACTAGTCAGAGATGGCGCAAATTATTATACACCGAATTAAGAAAAGTACCTTTCTCCGTCTTATTCAGTAATGGAACCGCCCACCCCGCGTCTAGAACGTGCAGACCCTAAGGTTGACGTCCCGTTTACAGCTGACAGGAGCACCCCCCCCCCCCCCCCGCGCGGGCAACGACCCCGCAATTATCTTTTATCTGTACCATAGACACATTTGTGTAGCGCGCGATAAAACGCTTATTATGTATCAGAGGCATTTATTGGCAAAATTTATACTTATTGGGTTTTAAAACAGCTGAGTTAGTACTGAAATTTAAAAAAAAAAAGTTTTTAATGGGCAGTGAGCACGCTTCGTACATGACGCTTTTCCGTACGGAATGTCTCCCATGTACGAAATTGCATCACGTACGAAGACATCCTTGTACCGCTGTCATTTATTTTTAAACGTTTAAGTCTAATTTAATAATAGTTTAAAATAGCGTTTGACATTATACCTAAGCTACTTCTAGCGTGAAAGCTGGTGAAACCTCATTGGATATGCTAAAAGTACCGGCGGTATTCAGTAGGTACTCGCCGAGATCAGATCTAGATTCTAGATATCAAAATTATAATGTACTGAATACTTAACTAGTCAAAGCCTATCTAAAGTCTAAACCGGCATTGCTACTGATGTGGCAACTCGCGAAGGGACTAAGTACTCTACCACTATAATATTATTAAAATAACTTAATATTACTTTATGTGGGTGGTACGCACGATCCATTAGAGAGAACTCAGTGTCGGCTAAATAAAGATATACCTACTTACCTACGGGGAATTTTCCAAGTATTTTGTGCTCAGATCCGATTATGTAATTACGTCGAAAAATTTAATTATAAAGGATTTTTGTATAATAAATTACTAAATATTCTTTAAATCTTCTTACATATATGTTGCTCAACGATGCCAAGTAATATATTATACATATACCTAGGTACAGACAAACGTGAAATCACTAATCAATAAAGATGTGGATTGTCGAGACAGAGATAAAACAGTAGATTTGTTACGAGTATTTTTACTGTATCTTTAAAAACTATTATAATATAACAGCTCTACATTTTTCACATCTTATCTTTCAATCAAACTGTAACATAGAATTTAATTTACTTAACTAAAGATAAAAACTACATAGCAACCGCCTGCGGCATATAGGCCTTTTAGTAAATTACTATGCGAGTTTTTTAATGTAACAATTGGAGATAGGTTGTTGCTAGGAGTGGCGAGCCGCGAGTCCAAGGTCGATACCCCCTACCACAACAAACCTCCGCATACGCTGCCAATTTTAAATCACTAATTACCGATGCGACGCAAAACGAGTTTGAAAATCGAACATTTACAAAATAATGATTTATAATCTGGATGCGTCACTTTTTGGCACGCTCCGTTCTACGCAAGTGTAGAATAGTCGTTAAGGTTTAAATTTTAATTTACTGGATCTACAAATTATATTATAGACAAGATAGGTACATCTGTTTAATTTCTAATTTCCTTCAACGTTTTGTGCTCTTGTCATTAATAGGGTTATGTAAAATAGGTAACTGATCGTAAAACTGATTGTGTACGTCAACAACGATTAAAAATTGGGCATGCACAACACCAATTCAAATACACAAGAGTAGTAGAGAATTACATTTCATGCACAAACAACTTATTTCCACACCGGTTCGTCTGTCACGCTCTGGCGTTTGTTGTTGTGCGTGCGAGAGCGAGACGCAGCTACAAGGTCACTGGTCAGCCGTTCTCTCAGACAGCGGGGCACGGAGGGGGCTGGGGTAGGGGGGAAAGGGGTGCGCGGCGTGCGCGGGCGCAGACAGCGCAACAACATGGCGGCACATGGCAGACGTGACGTCACGGAGAACCGAGCCTTCACCATAACATCCACAACACGCTTATATAAGCCACAACCAGCAACAAAATATTATCGTTAAACGCCGATGTTACTTATGTACTTTTATTATCAGCGAACACGCAATAGGCTTGAAAACTTGAAACTGACTTTTTATTTCCATACAAGCTGACAATAATTTATTACAAACTGGTTCTATTTGCAAATATCACGAGAAAATGAGGATAAATAAAACATAAATAAATATGTCGGAATAGTTTAAAATTTGAAGGCGATAAGAGATAAGGTTCGACTAGACAGGAAAAGTAATAGATATCACGCGTGGCACTCAACGGAAAAAGGATAAATTTAAAACAATTTTTTTTTTACTTTTTATTTATTTTACAAAATAATATCTATAATAATCTTTAGTCCCTTATTCTAGTGTCATGATAATTGGCACCCTTCATCAGCCTTCTATATTTTGTTTTCTCTATCACAGTAAATCGAAGGTACCTAATACATAAAAATCTGCTATTGAACGTGATAAGTGTAAAATGTTATAATTCTTCAATATTACAAGTCTGTCACAATTTACATACCTACCTACTTACATAATATTATGTTTGTTTCTTACACGATTTGAAAAGATTCGGTTTGTAACATAATACTGCAGCTGTTTGGATGTTTTTAGATTTTTAATAAGTAGACAGTTTAGTCAAACATGTCATCATAAATAATTTTGCCAAAAAAGTAGTTTTATTTACAAAAAAACCAATTTGGGTTCCGTTATCGTAAAGTTTATTTATTATAAAATTTGAGTATAGGTACGTGTTTTAGATATTTGTCGAAATGTATGGGAAGATAAATCTACATAATGAAAGCCAACCAATGGAAAATGGAGGTATATTCAGGAGAACTAGAGAATAGTAGAAGAATTGCTAGGTACCTAATATGCACAAGCAGTACTGATAAGCGGGTAGAAAATTGTCCTAATATGCGATCACACGCTATTTTATTTTGATATTATATAAGCTCATAGATTTATAACACCTAGATGTGAAGTCTTTATATCAGTGGTGAAACAACTGAACCCATACGTCCGGCTAGTACGTCATTTCGTACAATATATAGTACGTCCGAGATAAATTTAACCTAAACGCTAACAATTAACAAACCCGTCTATGTCACAACCAAAGATTAGTCAGTGATGCCAATTGGCCAATATTAATACAATGATTTTTGTTTGCTATGAATCCATAGACTATAGGCTTATGTTCTACAATCTGCAGTGTCAAAATGGCGTATTTTTTCTGTGAAAGATTTTCATTTGATGTTTAAACATATTAATTATTGATTAATTGTTATAAAATGTATTGGATAATGACGTGTAATCCTTTAATATACCCGTGAGAGTGCTGATAAGTGTGCACAATAAGTGAAAAAGTGAAAATTTCGATGTTTTTGGGTTTGTTTACCTTCAGGTTAAATTTATCACGGACGAACTATACATCTCGTACGTTTTGTACCTTTCGTATACAAATCGTACAAATCAAACTAGGAAAAAATTTACCTAATTTGATTGGCGTCAATTTCTCACGTAAATAACCCAACTTCTATTATTATTTTATGATAGATTTTAGAATTCAATATAAATGAGCAAATCATCACATAGCTCCAGACCACTGGGGACGCGGGTCGAGAAAGTGCAAAGTGACCTAAAGTTCGAAAAGCGTGACACGAGGCGAAGCGAAGTGCGACTTCGTATCGTATTCGACTAACCTTGGCACACTTCGCGAGTAGACTTGAAATCTTGAAATTGTCATGAAAAACGTGGAAAACAACAAGGAATCCTTATAGATTTGCTTCTTGGGTAATTATGGTAAATGATATAGGTAATTAATTATTATCAGTGTCATTTGGTATAGGTACAAAGTACAGATTTTACAATACACTAATTATAAATTGGTATTTTACGAGTGTTTTTCCATACATCAGAAGTGGGATGAATTTTTTCATTCTAGCCCATCGTGTCGGGTATTAACATAGATGACTATTTTAACAAAGTCAACCGTTAAACAGGCTGTAATGATAATATGAATAATAATTTATGGTATGTATGGGTCTCGTATATAGAGTTTACTGTGAAAGTACTAGAACTGAAAGAGGTACTTTTTTTTAAATATTGTATGGGAAATCTTATGATGTTGCGGCATTTTAATACAAACATGAAAGACAAAAGTTAGTCTTTCAGCGCTGGTACTTTAACAGTATACTCTACTTGTGACTCTACGTATGAGGCACCTAAAGTATTGTCATTCATTTATTTTACACCTTGTAAATTATTCAGCCTCGAAATTGGATAAGTTTGTTATCCTGTCATTTATAAACATTAAGAGATAGAAAACCGTAAGTTTCCATGTTAGGTGGTGCAAAAATTGCTCTTTATAAATTTTATTCGAAAAATCCGAAATTCACGATTTTTTTCGTGAACTTTTTAACTAATTTAAAGAAAACCTCCATTCCTACGGGACCATTAGACATGTCCTGCTCATACTCTTGGTTATTTTAGACTAACAAATGCAGGTCGCATTACTATTCCCCTCATCCTGTGGTGATGGATTCCTCGTCATCACGTATACGTTACATTAAACCTGGGAGCATAATCCACTCGTATCCTTCGAAGGTGTCATTGCCTCCGGTACAGAATCGAAATTATTCATGTGGTATAGAATAACGCGTATGCTAAGTTACCAAAAAAATACTACAAATAGAACTACTTACGAGGTATTTGAATAAAAAATGCGCATAAAATTTTTATACGGTACAACATAAAACCATTTGATAGTTTAAAAACGCAATAAAAAATCTAAATATAGTTTTTTACAAGAAACGCCCTTTACTTATTATTTTTACGGCCAACACACACCTTGTAATAAGTTTGGAATAAAAGGCCCGATTTTGAACATTTATATTTAGAATTTGCGAGAAAACTTTCATCGTCTTTAATTTTGCTAAGGCTAAAGTCAAGTTTAAGGGGAATCCCCGTACAAAAATCCTTTTTTATCATACTTAGGTACAAGGCAACATGTCTCTATGACCGTATTACATCAATTTTAAACCTATAGAAATTACTGAAATCTCTAAATTTAATACATACGAGATACTAACTTTCTTACTAATAAATAATAATCTTCTAAGTTCTAATATATAAAATTCTCCTGTCACAGGTTAACCAGTAACCATACTCCCGAAACGGCTTAACTGATTCCTATGAAATTTTATATGCATATCCAGTAGGTTTGAGAATCGGCTACTATCTATTTTTCATACCCCTAAGCCCTAAGGGTTACCCACCTCTAACATTTTTTTTTGGTAATTTTCTTATAAGGGTCCGCGTTGCGGGTTCTGCGTTGCGGGTTCCGCGATGTTATTGAATTTCATCACAAACTGTTTGTATGCTCATCGAAGTGGGCACGGGTCAGCTAGTAATATAATAAATGTTCCTTAATATATATAGGGAACAATCAACGGCTTAAATTACTGTGAAAGTACCAGCGCTGAGAGACCTTTTTATTCTTTTACCGTTTTTTTTTAATTATTTTTTTAAATGCATAGTTTGAAAATAAGTTAAAATTGATACAATATTTGTACAGCCAAAAAAAATAGTATCAGTTTACAATTACGTCTCATTGTGGTTAACAGGAACAATTGACATAATATTTGTAACGTTATCGAAAGGGAATCAACATACGATAACGTTCCAAATACTCAGTTGTCAATTGTTCCTGCATATGCTACTGAACCCATAATAACTAAAACACGTGTAAACACGAAACTAAAAGGCGGGCGATGACCCCTAGATCTTTTTTTATAAGTTATAATCTAGTTTTTAAGAACTTTATAAAAAAACTAGCAGATGTAAAGCCTACTCCAGTTTTTAATCATTAGATCGATGTTATCAATTATAAAAAACTTCTGCAGATGTATATATGCAGGGCTCCGTTTTTTTATATTCTCGCAATTTATATTTATATTTAGGTATTAGGTATATTAAAACGCCCAAGCTGTCTCGGCGAACTTTGTACCACCATAGACCAAAACCAATTCATATAATAAAAATAATCAACTTTACTTATGTTACATACTCTAAATTTTTTATTTTTGATACGTAAAAATAAAAATTATGAAAATATAGATTACACTTATTTTTCCTATATTATTAATAGTTACCTATTTTTAAAAAAAGTATGTATCATAATAAGTAAAGTTGTTCACTTTTAAAAGTGAAACGAAACGTTGGTTTATCTGTTAAACCTACTTGAGAACCTTTACTTGACAACCTATTTCAAGTAGAGATTGCATTGCGATCGCAATTCTTGACACCGATTTTGAGATTTGTTTATTCATACGTAGGCTGGGTTATACTATGTATACGAAATACTATGTATACTTATGTGTTGACGAATTGATGCCAGTTCAAAACGCCAACGATAGGCACGACGTCATTGCCAGAGTGTTTAGGTTAAAAGTTAAAAAGCTTATGACTGTAATAACTAAAGGATGCGTTTTTGTGTCTCTTGGACATAATAAATTATCCCTAGGTACTTTCTGCCACTCAATGGAATACATATTATGTACCTTATACCTACTGTAAACAGTTTTCTTTTTTTAAATATACCTTATAATAATCTTTTAAATAATATTCAAATTAAAAGTACGCAGACGAAGTCGCGGGTACCAGCTAGTACTATGTATATATCCGGATTTCGGAAGTCCAAAAGAAAGAAAATTAAGCGCACTTACGGGTGTAGAGTTGCCAATAGTGGACCAACTGTTCAGCAAGTCAGTAAGAAAATATACAGTACTAGCTGACCCGTGCCCACTTCTTTGAGCATAAAAAAACCGTTTAAACATTTCCTGGAGTTCCACGAATATTTCAAGACCAAAAACAGCCAAATCGGTTCAGCCGTTCTCGAGTTTTAGCGAGACTAACGAACAGCATTTCATTTTTATATATAAGACTAGCTGACCCGTGCCCACTTCGTTGAGCATACAAATCGTTTAAACCTTCCCTGGACTTTAACGAATATTTCAAGACCGAAAACGGCCAAATCGGTTCAGCCGTTCTCGAGTTTTAGCGAGACTAACGAACAGCAATTCATTTTTATATATAAGATAAGAAGATAGATACGTCAGTCAGCCGGCAGCTCACTGGTATACGATATCCTGCTAATTTTATAAATGCGAAATTTTGTGTGTATGTATGTTTATTACTCTGTCACGAAAAAGTACATTTCTTTTTTATTAAATTGTCTATGGTATTTTACATGCTGGTTTGACACATAGGCTACTATTTGCCACGGCAAAAAATACGGTTCCTTACGAAGTAGCGGGAAACCTCTGACATAATTGAAGACATGAATCGATGGAGGTGGAGAAATTTACCCAGAAAATTGAGTTTAAGCTCACTCAAACATCTTAGGATATGTAGTAACGTAAAAATTGAGACGGATCTTTATATTCATGTACAAGTTTAATACTTTACGACGTACCTAGTCTAATACATAATATTAAATATGTTTAAGTGACAGTTTGAACTTTGAACTCAATTTTCTCAAAATCATAATTTTGCTAAATATCACCTTCACCCATTCATGTCTTCAATTTTTATAGCTAACAAAACCTAAAAGGATTCATATTTCATACGAGAACGATTAAACGCGCGAAATTAACATTTTTCGCGGTCAACGTGTTTGTTTAGTTTGGAGGCCGTATTTAATTGTGTTTAGGCATCCAAATGATAATAAATTGTATTCTTGAAATATTATTTACGTAAAATAAAATAAAAATAATAATAATGCCTCCCACACCGATTTAGGTGACGGCGGCCGGTTCTATTGAAACCAGGCCAGCTACGCAAGAGTTATTTTGTAGTGCCCAAGTGTGTGTGCAATACACAGAAGCACTCTCTCCACCTTCAATCTCGTAGCCCAGTGGGACGGATAACCGATACGGCTGGCGGAAGATCGGGCGCAGGACCGACTTTTTACATGCCCCTCCGACGCATGGATCATCTTTCTTATCAGATCAGGTGATCAGCGTGCATTGTCGTAACCGAACTCGAAAACAAATTTTTTTGTTGTGCCACGACCTCCGAATCGAGAGCTAGGCTCTAAACAATTAGACCCTTGGTCTACAAAGGGCGTTACAAAAAAAATACTCAAAATATTTTGAAGTCTTCAGTCCCGATTTCACCAACGGTTAACGGCTTGTTAAAATTCCATGACATTTAATTAAGGAGTAACTTTAACATGTGGTTGTGAGATTGGAATTGCTTGGTGAAACACGCCCTTAATGTCGTAAATCGTAATACCAAACGCTCTTAATGTTTTTCGGGAATCGTCGTTTTCTATTGTGAAATTGTATTTTCTTTACATTTTATTTGTGTACAGGGTTTCTTACTATACTGAGAACTTCTTTAGACGCCGAAACCGCCATAAGACCGAGGAAAACAGATAACAATACATATTACACAATAATAATTTATAATTATTTAGCCTCAAATTACCAGCTGCTTAATTCTATTTTTAGCTCATTTATCGTAATAATTAATTAACGTATGTCTTCATAATAAATTAATTGCAAATATTATACTTTTAATTAATTTTTAATTCCTATGTACTACTATTACTATGTACCTTATTATTATTCATTCGAATATTAAAATCTAATTTTACTGTACAGTTTGTCAAGTGACATATTCTATACTATGTAGGTAATTTTTTTTAATTGGAATAATGACGTGAACTGTTTATTTAATACGCCCAGCGGGGTAAGCAGAAACAATTGACAATTACGTATTCGTAACGCTAGACATTAATAAAAAATAAAAAAGGTTGATATTTGAAGGTCAATTTTGAAAATAAATTACAGTTACCAGTTATCAAATGAGAATAATTGTAATAATATGACAGCGCCCATACAATTTCACCTGTCAAATGTTTCTGCTACTTCATTCAATTTAGTATATTAATAAGTTCATAATACCCAGTTATGTACAATAAAACCAAGTTACAGTAAAATAAATTTGTATAGGAAATGACTGACGATGTATTTTGTCGAAAATCGCTGTCGTCGTGGCCGTACTCTACACTCGTAAAAAAAATTGCACGTCACTAGTGCATGCAAGTTTTATTTTTTTTACGCCAAAGTTTTAAGTAAAGGCACAGAGAGGCTTCAGCCTCTGGAGAAACCCTGCGTTACATAATATCCCCTCCCCTTCCCCCTCCCCGTAGAAGTTCACGAAAACTAACGCTTGACCCAAATAGGCGGTTTCGTCTGAAAGCGTGCGCCATTTTTTCACGAATTTTCACGAGAACATGAATTTCAAATTTCGCCTTTACATGAAAAAGGAAAAAATGGATTGCGTTACGTATGAAATTGACCCTTTGTCTAATTTGTTTCGAAATAAAAATTTTAAGTACTTTAACTTGTTGCTATCTGAAATTCAAAAAACGTTTCGAAAAACAAAATAAGTTTTAAAATAAAGGCGTGACTCCTGTGCGAAACATTACATTGTATTTGTCGCTTAGATAGCGTTTTCGGTATCTAACCCTGATTCAAAATGCCTTCATTTTGCGAACTTTGTGTCAAATCCCATACAATTTTTGTTTTCGGAATTCGTAAGTGATGATAACGGTGTCATATTGAATAAGTGCCCATGACAGGGTAGATAAGTGGCAATCGTAAACGTTAATAATGAAATAATTCTTTGCATTTTGTTAGCCTACCTAGTACATTTTTCCAGGGGGAAAATCTTCATAACATCATACTTAACTCTCTTGGAGACTAACTAGGGGTACGTGGAGATTTATACCCACTAAAACCTCCCAATGGTCCACTTAACGCTATACACGTGCAATAGTACCTACTATCCAAGCCATTTGGCAGGTAAACTAATGAGAATGGTGGGTAATGGGTAAACATAAAGTGTAATATGTGGAAGCCGGGCCCAATAACTTGTATAATGAACGTATGATCGTTCGCACCTGCGACGTGTGAGCTGTGCCGCCATTTTTACCTGAGCACACGTCAAACGGAAACACTGTATTTTAGTACAATCTGTTTACAGAGATATATATTATGTAATTTCTCTTCTTTCCGTAATGAGAATAGAATAACGTACAATGTTATATTAGGTACAATCGTTATCTTATTCTGAGCGTGCAATGCAAATTATTTATGGAACATGAGAACACTTAGTAGAAATAAATCGATCCCTGGTTCAACCCATCGAGAAGATCCGGTATAAAACTCTATCCGACTATTTGGCACTATTTGGCAATTATACAGGAAAATTATTATATTCACCAAGAACACGAGAATCAGAAGAAATGAGCACAGTCATTGAAAGAAATTTGAATAAGTGTTCGATAAAAATATTCAAATATTAGTTCTGAAAACTGGCTGCAATGGCGCTAGCTAGAGTCATTTGAGTATGCTATGAAGTTAACAATAAGAGGTAGAGTGAAATGAGTCGAGTTTAGTTATTTCAAATTGAGTTTTAAACGGGATCGTTTATAAAATAAAAAAAAAAAAAATATCTTTATTAAACACATAAAGGGACATGACACAGCCAAAGGTTAAAAAATAATAATAAAAAAAAAAAATGACTATAAACTATATTATAATATAAATAAATAAACGGAAAATTTTGTTTAAAATATGGAAGTTACTCCCTCTAGCAATATTACAGAATTTATTATAGTGAATATAATATAAGTATGTAATAGGTACATAATGTTTCCGTAGGATAACGGTTGCCATTTTCAAGTTCCAAGTCATCTATTTCTTAATTTCGATCACATCAGAGGTGGGATGCTAGGTCGACAATCATTATTGGCAACAAAAAATTGAAAATCTAAAATATTTCTTCAGCAAGCAACCACTGCCAAGAATGGCCGCTAAAAATACATCGTCGCAACCCGCAATTTTATTAATACCTACACTACACGGTGTTTATCAACTTGTAGTTTAATGTGAAGCTGAGAGAGATTACAACACTATTCTAAATAGAGGAACTGGGAAGTGCTGATGGCGAAAATCTCGGAATATCCCGAGTAGAAAACCCAGTAGCGACAATCCAATTTTCAAAATCTGTACCCGTAAGCTGATTATTTATTTCGCAACAGCAATTCGACAGGCGTAAATTGTACAATTGTGTACAATATCGCTATTAAGTGTAAACGTTTGACAGTGTTCTACACTAATATTATAAAGAGAAAAGATTTGTATTTTTGTATGTAACGACTTAGCTCAAAAAGTACTGGACCGATTTTAATAATTCTTTTTTTATTAGAAAGCTACATTATCACTGAGTAACATAGGCTATATAAAAATCAATTGCTGTTCGTTAGTCTCGCTAAAACTCGAGATCAGCTGAACTGAATCGGCTATTTTTGGCCTATATTATCTAGGCAATTTTTTTTATATTTAGGCCAAAAGCAATGACGTGCTTATTTAGATAGATGAAGTTTACTTTTGATATTCCTTGTCACTCTTTGAAATTAATCTTTAACTTTCTTTCTTACTACACGGTAAAATTATAACTTAAATAATTGTACTCGCAAGTAATCTATATTATCTATACTAATATTAAAAAGCGGAAGAGTTTGTTTGTTTTTTTAAACGCGCTAATCTCAGGAACTACTGGTCCGATTTGAAAAATTATTTTTTTGTTGAATAGTCCATTTGTAGAGGAAGGCTTTAGGCTATATAACATTACGCTGCGACCAATAGGAGCGAAGCGTCAGTGAGAAATGTTGCAAAAACGGGGAAAATTTCACATTTGGTGACTTTCGTTGCGTGCGCTGCATTAAACGGTTTAAGTCACCCAGAAAATCGAGTTTAAACTGCCACTTAAACATTTTAGGATATGTCATACGTCGTGACGTATTAAGTACATTGATTCTAGAGACGGATCTTTAGATTCATGTACATACTTAATACTTTACGACGTATTCTAAAATGTTTGAGTGACTGTTTGAACTCAATTTTCTCGACATCAGAATTTTGCTGCATAACACCTTCATCCATGTCTTCAATTATGAAGTGTAAAACATATTAGAATGAGTATATGCGTATGTAAAAACCGACTGTTTAGCAGTCATCGTTCGCCACATGTAAATTTAGAACGATCGCATAATGTAACTTTGCAAATTTGATTAGCCATGTACTTACTTGTCTTCGGCACGATGGCTACTTGCATACCAAACAGACGTGAAGTCGAGGCATATAGATGTACAAATTCATATTGAAATGCAGAGACTCAATGAGGGTGCCCACACATGAGAGATAATTATCAGTAATAACATCCCCTGTTATATTATTCCGGATCATATTACAAGCTGATACTATAATATGATCAAGAATCTGGAAATTTAGTGAAAATTCAAAACACTGCAACCCGCGTGTTCGATTTTCAAATGAGTTACATATTAAATTGTTAAATTTTCGACACTATTCTTAAAGGATATGGATCACGCTCCATACAAGTCGGGGCCCCAAAGTCAAGTAGCCAGCAACTAAACGTGGCACTGAAGACTGTTTATAAAAAGAATACAAATTAAGAATGTCTCAAAATATTTTATATTTTACAAATTAACGCGTACGAACTACGAAGTCGCGGGCACATCAGCGTATAAACTGTACAGTAATCAGTAGGTTTGTATACATATTAACTTGCAGACTAAGCGGCTACCTAACTACCTAGTGAATATTAAAAAGAAAGCGTCGGCATAATAGGAACGGATTTACGTATTAAATGTTCGATTTACAATGCGAAACAGCGCGTGACCTAGGCTGTAGAACTGGGCAGTAGGTCCTAGCTTAGACGCGAAGTTGTAGCCAGCTAGCCTGCAGCTAACTTCACTGTCTATCATCCGTTATTTTTTTTATCAAAAAGGACAACAGTAGTACTTAGTTCTGATTCAACGTGATAAAAATGTAAATAAAATTCAATAAAATTATTATGTTCTACCAAATAATAGTATCTACCAATTACTGGTAGATACAGTCACATAAGCGACATCAGTTCGCTTATGTGACTGTGACGATTAGGAATTACAGCAACAAAATAAAAAATATAAAAAAAAAAAGAAAAACCTTCTGGAAATTGGTGAAAAATATACTCAAAGATTCCATTACATACATACAAGGCAATCAAATTTCGCAATGAGGAATTACCATTCCCTAAAATAACTTGATGTTTGGTGCGCGCTCACTTGCACATTGTTTTCATCATCATCATTTAAAGCTATGATGTCCACTGATGGATATGTGGGAGTACAAGTAGAAGCCCCAAAGGGAGATCTCCGACCGAGCGAGATGGTATGCTCGGTCAGGCCGAAGCCCACTGTACTAGTTTACAGATGTCGTATATATAGCGCCGGACTTAGAAAACTTCGATAGCGCGATGCAGGATTGTGGCGCTAGTAGTACCGCCACAGATATAATAGGTAAGCCTCCCCCAAAGTGTTTAATAGGGGTCAGTTGCCCATACTCGCCACGCTTGGAAGAGGGGTTGGCGAGCGCAGTTTTCAGATCATAGCAATGTCCGCGGAAACACGGCTGTCCATTTCCGGATATATTACCTCTGTCGCCTTTTACGACACCCACGGGGAAGACGGTTGATGGCGAGGTGCTATTTTTCTCCCACTGATAACTTTGTTTTATAATATGAAGAATAAAATTAAAATAAACTAGCTGTGCCTTCGTTCGCGGGGTTTTTGAGTAACTTAAACCGTTTATGCAGCGCACGTAACGAAAGTCCCCAAATGTGAATAATTTTCCCCGTTTTTGCAACATTTCTCACTGATGCTTCGCTCCTATTGGCCGCAGCGTAATGTTATATAGCCTAAATCCTTCCTCTATAAATGGACTATCCAACAAAAAAATAATTTTTCAAATCGGACCATTAGTTCCTGAGATTAGCGCGTTTAAACAAACAAACAGACTCTTCCGCTTTATACGAGTAATATTAGTATAAATAATAGCTTCCCTCACCGATTTCGGTGTCGGTAGCCGATTTCATTGAAACCAGACCAGCTACGCAGGAGTTATTTTATAGTGCCCAAGTGTGTGTGCAATACACAAAGACTCTCTTCCTTTTACTCTCATAAGTCATAACCCAGTGGGACGGTAAACCGACACGACTGGCGAGAGAACAGGCGCAGGACCGACTTTTTATATGCCCATCCGACGCATGGATCATCTTTCTTGTCAGACAATCAGGTGATCAGCCTGCATTGTCTTAACCAAACTTGAAAACAACATGAGCGAAGCTCTGAACCACTAGACCACGGAGGCGATATAAATTATAAAATTATTTATATCACATCCTTGAGGCTGTGATATTTTGTTTTGCACTCGACGTCTCGGCGATAATAGCTGATTACAATAATAAACATCGTTACGTCAATCGGTTCATTGTTCGAGATCGAATCGAAAATGTGTGCTATTCCTTAGGCTATTTAGATCGTGGTCTATTTTTTTTCCACAAGGGGTAAAGTAGTAAAAATCGGGTGACGTAATCAATGAATGGCCCAAACGTTCTAGTTTTAAACGTGTCAAAAATATCCTTTTTTAAACTACTCTACGACCTTTATTGTTTAATTATTATTATTATTAATTCTTAGAGGTTTTTAAACCCATTATATATTATGTGATATCTAGAAGAAGACAAGATAAAAAAAGGATTGTGTTTCCCAAGGTAGATTGTCAATGTTTTCGGCGGGAAAAGGCGCACATATTATGTACTAGCTGACCCGTGCCCACTTCGTTGAGCATGGAAATTGGAAACCGTGTAAACCTTCCCGGGACTTCCACGAATATTTCAAGACCAAAAATAGCCGAATCAGTTCAGCTGATCTCGAGTTTAAGCGAGACTAACAAACAGCAATTGATTTTTATATAGCCTATGTTACTCAGTGATAATGTAGCTTTCTAATGAAAAAAGAATTATTAAAATCGGTCCCGTACTTTTTGAGTTAAGTCGTTACATACAAAAATACAAATCTTTCCTCTTTATAATATTAGTATAGATGTAGATATTCATTCTCTACATTTCCCTACATATTACTAAATTGAATAGTTGTAAACCGGATTTGATTTTTAGCTCTATTGTAGAGTAATTTCGGTGAAAATAGTTCTTTTAAACTTTTTGAATTCGTGTACAACGTGCTTACTTGCTTCATATCGTAAAAAAGTGTAAAGCTTATGCGCTTTGTTCAGTAGACATTGGATTGGAAAAATGCACGGTGCAATAATTGCCATAAACGCGCAGTATACAAGTAAGAAATGTATGTATACGAGCAAGTAAATAAAGATTATTATAAAAAAAGAACAGAAGCTGGTATGTCGATGGATGTTTTGTCTTGTGAACCCCTAAATGTTTACTTTTTTATTGTCTTTTAAATCGACTATAGGCTGTATCTAGCCTTAGATACACTAGTAGAGTATTATTGATCGAAGGTAGTAAGCTATTCAACAATTTAATAGATCAATAATGAAAATTCTGTTCGTATTCAGCACCAAACATAATACGAAAACGTGACTTTATCGCACTCCTTGACATTTGTTGATAACCTTTCGATGCGCCTCATTTGATTATAGAGCTAATGGAAAGTAAATAAATAACTACAGAGTACCTCCAGACAGTATTTTTAATTCAGATGACACATTTAAATACCTAGACTTGTATGTAAACAAACAGAACACACAAATAAGAGTTATGTGAGTTAAAGCGTAAAAAAACTCATAATCTTGTGCGTGTGTTGTCGCAAAACAATTTTGAGTATGAAAAATGTATGTGAGAACATCGTAATGACGTCACATCGAATTTTTCGTTCTCTTTAACTTTATCATCATTTATGGTTTATGTCTGGAAAATGTGCATGTGTAAAAGAGATACCAGAGGATGTACAAAATTCGCAAATGCCTTTTTTTTTGTTAATTTCAGTTCCGCGATACAAGTGACCAGCAGGCTTACTCCCGACACAAAAATCGAATCAGTTCGATCTCAATGGCTTTTGGTATTTTATTTGGTGGATTACTTTGAAACTAAACAGGATAAAGAACATCGCTAGATCGTAACTTTTTGTACTCCCGACATTGTCAATCGAATCTGAATCAAAATCGAAACAGTTTGGAGAGTAAGCAGGGGACATCCCAGTAGGTTATCTGACGATTCTGTTATTCCCGATCATGTCCCACGGTAATACTATCTGTTTTTGTACCACATCACTCGACACGTTTCACGTTTATGATGTGTGAAACCTTTTTTACTATTTTATAAAGATATTAATATTGATTTACTATGAGTATGAGTAGGAACCAACTGAGAATCCTCACCAAAACCCTAACCGGGCACTGCAAGCTAAACAGACTCCTTCACAGGATAGGCATAGGTGATCAAATTACTTGCAAATTCTGCAAGGAGAAAGACGGGACACCCCTACACCTTCTTATTGATTGTCCAGCTCTTAATCTGAGCAGGAGCAAGTACCTCGGGCACCACGAATACTCTACAGTCTACAGCAGAGGAAATTCGCACCGCAGACCCCCACCATATCGTGCGCTTCATGAGTAACATAGGACTGGGGACGGTACTCTAAAGCGAAGGAGTCACAATAGATCCGGAAGGGTCGCAGTGACGTCTGGGCCTATATGTTTTTTGAATTTAAATATTTAAATCTACATTAATTTCAGCTCTATCGCGCTATCGACAACCATTTACAATTGTATATGTTGACCAGGTGATTAATGCGGGCAATATGAATAATATCTCTATTGGGCTAATTTGAAGTAAAATGATAAAAAAATGTTTTATTACTCTGCCCAAAAGGTGATAGATAATATTGTGTATAATGCCCGATACAAACTAAGTGTTTGTATATTAATTAATTGCACTCTCTTATTGGAAATATTTTATAATGACCGAGCATTATGCTTAATTTATTACTTAGTCCATAACATACTATATAAGGCAGGCAATAGGGACTAGTTTAAGTTTTGTATGGGATCTAGACGATACTAGTGAAGCAGTGGTTTTATTCAGAAGATATTTTTGGGGATTCTGTTATCTGTAAATGATGTAAAATCGAACGCGTAGGCCAAGTAAACAGAACGTCATATTATTCGTCACATTTACCTACCTACCTATTTACTCTAGAAGTCCAGAAAAAGAATGTGACGTAGTCACAGACGGACGGACAGTCTCTACTCTCCATTTACCAATTTCCTCTTGGTGATTTGAAGGTCAAAATAATGAATGGTGGCATACTCTTTTTGTTTGGTTTCAAAATTTTAATTATCGAAAGTGCTAAGTGCTAACATAGACTAAATAATAAAAGTAACAACATTTGTCTGCGGACTCCGACGCACTTTTCATACTTATTAAGATACCGTTGTTGAAGAATTCACGCGATACATTGCGTTTATTGATTTACATAATTACACTTATGTCTGTGTCTCGTTTCACCGCCCACGGGCCGACGTCATTATGATAAATGTTAACGTCAACCGTTTTCTAATTTAAAAAATTATATAAAAAACAAATGTCAGGCCACGCGTTTGTGAGGCGTGATCGCAATAGGGGAAGATGGGATACATTGTGACGTAGGTTCATAATTACTTCATATTTTAAAAATACGGATCGTGTTAATTTAACTGATTGCACTTTATACTTTCCTTAAATGTATACAAATTATAGATGCATGGTAGGGATCACGTCATATTATGCTAAACCAATTTTTTTCTTCTCTTTTTAAGGTTCTTATTAAAGTCCAATAAGAAATTTATCAATGCTTAAATCATCTTAAAAATATTTATGTGTATATTAAGTACAGTATCTAATACAATTTTGGTAGAGATTTGAGAAAAATTGGCTTACAGCATGTTACATTAATAAAATAGGCTTTCCTGCTTTCCAGCTTCGAAGCTTCCAGTTCCAATAGGTACCTACATACAACACAAATAATGTGATCGTTTATCGCTACAGTTACGTTGCGGTTACCACATAGGAAGTGGAAATTTGACCGTAGGGTACAGACTACAGAGCAAATACAGGCTCCGTGGTAGGGTAAACCTACATTGTTTCGACATTAGTTTTTCGCTAATAACTTTTCATTTCATAAAATTACTGATAACCGATATCAACAAAAGTTTGCTAAATACTACGCGATATGTAGAGGTACAACCAACAATAATATTATTATATTGGTATTTGATACACCTGTGTAAATCGTTTTCGAAGCATGTATAAAATTGTAATAAACTAAAAAGTTCGACTTGCCTGTTTTCTTTTAAGTGTAGCATGGTGCGGGGGCGGCGGCGGCGGCGGCGGCGGCGGGGCGGCGTCGCGCGCGGCCACGTCGTCCAGCAGCGCGGCGCAGCGCTCGCGCTCGCGCTCCTCCTCGCCCACCAGCAGAAACCGCCGCCAGCGCGACGAGTCGAACCCCCAGTGGCACGTGCGGTGCTCCGTGCCGTGCGAGTGGCACACGAATCGCCGCGGCCGGAACACCCCGCGGCACTCCGAGCACTGCACCAGCCCCGACTCGGGCGCGCACACGCCGCGCGCGCCCCCGAAACACTCGTGGTACACGCGGAACCCGGGCAGCTTGCGCGGCACCCCGGCCGGCGCGTGCAGCAGCGCCGCGCACAGCCGTTCCGCGTCCGTCTGCGTGATCAGCCCGCACGACGGCGCCGAGCGCGGCAACACGCCCGTCGACTTGAGCTCGTGCAGCTGCTCCGGCGTGCATCGCGAGCAGTAGATCTGCAGCTCGTCGCACACGCGGTTGATCTGCTCCAAACTGAAGTCCGTCAGCACCGAGGTGAGGATCTGCGGCAGGCACAGGCGCCGCTCGCCGCCGACGCTGAAGCAGGAGATGGGCTCGCCCTCGAGGGCGGTCTCGCCTCGCTCGCCCAGCACCGGGTCGGCGGCGAGCAGGATGGGCGGCGCGGGCCGCGTCGGCGGGGGCGGCGGAGCGACGGCGGCGCGCGGGGGGCGCTGGCCCGGGCCCTGCAGGCTGCGGGGCGCGCTGGCCTGGTAGGTCCTCAGCACGGAGGTGATGTGCGGCGTCACCACGTCCATAGCGGAGCTCTATCGCGGCGCGGGCGCGCGCGCGTGGCGCCCGGCGAGCGGCCCGGCCATATCTGCCGCGGGCGCCGCGCCGCGCCTCGCCCGCCCCTCGTCCCGCGCGCCGCTCCCGCCCGAGGCGAAACCGTGCAAAAATACGCGAGCGAGGGCCGCTCGCTCCGTGGACGGAGGAGCTGCGGAGCACCGACTCCGAATCTCCCCGCTCTCGCCGCAAGTCGGTCGGCGCTGTTCGATCGCGGCGGAGAGGTCGCGCATCGGACGTGCCGGTCGAGGCGAGGTGTGTGCGGGCGCGAAAAACGAGGGCGTGTATTCCTCCGCTCGCGAGCGCAGTCGAGGCAGCAGACGGATGGCTCGGCTACTGGAGAGTCTAGCCGGCGCCCCGCGCCCCGGACCGCCGCGACGCGTCACGTGACCGACCTTCCCGTCAAAATAACTAGAATGGCGGCTCTACTAGCGCTCCACCCGCCGCAAAGAACGCGTATCACAGACGCGTCTCTAGTTAAGCAGTTAACAGATTTCATAATTATTAACATTGTTATCCTTGTAATGAAAATAATTACTCATACTTATTATGCTAATAAGAATTGTCTATCTACGCTTATAAGAGTAAGGATCACATTTCTTATTAGATTTCTCTTATGGGAATATATTTTTAAATGTTATTTACTTGGCACGTGCACTCTACATAGCATATGAAAGATAATAAGTTGTAAATTGGTATAAACCTTTGTTTTGTCATTCTAAATGTTGTCCCAAAAGTCACATTAAGTGCTGTCGTGCCTGCGTCTTAGATATTGAAGAAAGGAACAAAATTTGTAGAGAATTTTATACTCTACAACTTTTACAAGTGCAAATCTCATTTAAGCAATAGAAAGAGATTATATATCGAGATAATCCCGAAAACCGATTTTTACGACCTTTGACCTACTTTTTGAAATAAAGGTTTAGAGTTAGACCAAAGTTTTTTATTTTATTATCTCTCATTCCGAAGTTGACCCGTTTTTACCTAATACCAGGGGGCTAACAGTGATCGTGCTATGAGTGCTGGTAATAAGTTCTGTTTTATTAGAGGTATAATTAATTATTGCTTTATTCTATAAGTACATCAAAAAATAATAATTATGTAATTAATTTATTTATGAATACTTTTAGACTTTCCTAATAACAAAGATACATAAAATGGATAATTTAATCAGAAAGAGTATAAAATGAACATCATTTCCTACATTTTTACAAAGTCACTCTGTTCTTATCTACTCTTTGAAACCGCGACACGCGCGGGGAATGCGCGGGTCGTGAGAGGGGCTCCGAAGCGAAACGAAGCGAGAGGGGGGCAACTGCGTCTAGTACGGCCACTAGCAGTAACTACACGAGTTGCTTTTGTCATATATCACGTACAACTGATATTAAACCTTATCCGCCCCAGCGTAAGATACATTTTCATTCAGGCCCGCAGAATTAATGTTAAATGTATGCGCTGCACAGAAAAAATATCATTATTGATTACGCAGCATGGTATATTTTCCAATGCAGTATTCTTAACAAAGAGTTTTGTAATCGCGCGGCCTGCTGAGTGCCTGTTTTATTATAATCTAGTACGGTGTTTCAACTTTGTCGCTATATTTTTCCATATAACATATTTTTGTTTTATGTCCTCATTCATTACATATACGTTAATACCGTCTTACAATTATATTTTACGACTACATGGCACATTAGATTTAGGTATATTATAATATACCAATGGTGACGATTCTCCCCTTTACGTGGGATTAATAAATAATACTAATAGAAAAAAAATTCTTATGAATAAATTAGATTGGTTAGGGTAGGTAAACTATACATTATAATACTATCTCATGTCGCTGTAACTTGTAATCCTTAAAATAATCAATTTGTAACGTAAATAAAAATTTTAAATATCTTATGTATTAAAAAATAAGTCCGTGTAGTTAATCACTTTTATAGTTATCATAGTTAATCACAAAAATCTGCGAACAAACCATGTCGAGGCACAAGGCGAATTACTGCTACTGCAATACATGTTCCTACGTGGAGATCGGATAATGGAGCGTGAATAGATAGTCAAAGCATTGTCAAGTAAGCCCACAGAGCATGTTCTCCCATACTAATCAAGTCTAGTGGTAATCTCGTGATCTAATGTTAATCGTTATTTTATACTCGATCGACAACGGCAGAGTAGTACAAAATCTTTGCAACGCTAATTTGATATATAAAAGAAGAAGAAATCGTTAAGCTGACGTCTGACATATGTCAGAAACGATAATTTGACGTCCGATAATTTGTAATTTTGTGATTTGTAAATTGTAATTAAAATTTCTTCTTATTTATGTACTTATTTAAAATAATAAATTATCATTCAGCGTTTATTTCCCATCTAGAATAAAGCGTAGCCTTTAAGTAAGTTGATTGCTTGATTAGAACATTCAAACGCGTCAAAAAAAATTTATGCTTTAAGCATTAAGCACCTGCATGTTTTTTACTTAAAACCTTTTGCGTTCTATAGATATGAAAGACATAAGGATAGAGTGGGCTTATAGTATTGTACATTTCAAGGCCGTTCTACTGTGAAGGTATGTGACACAGCCATTCTCTTCGTACATTTACAGATTTTGATGGATCCGTGGGGCGGTGCAAATGTAGAAGGAAAGGAAATATCGGAATTCGAGGACAATTTCAAACCAGAAAAAGACAGTAAGTTAGCAGATAGCGCCGAATACCTCGCGATATTGGGTGAGTAGTTATTTTGCTTAAAATGTTGAACTTGTTAGATAATAATTGTCTCTATCTAAACAAAAGGTTATCAAGGTTATTCGTACTTCAAACTATATAAAGTTGTTTGCTCTGTTATTTCATAATTTGCTACACAACTTAAGGTAATGGTTAGTTTTATATTTTTAAGTGCAAGCTTTCAGTGTTTTAACTATTGAGAACCTATATATTAATAATTTTCTCTTTATTTCCACAGAGCGAAAGCTTCAAGCTTTAAGGAAGAAAAACAAAGTTGTTGAAAATCTAGCAGCATATAGAGAAGACTGTATTAACCGATTGATGCGAGACGGCTGTGATCTTGAACCAGTCATTGGAGATACAGAGTCAGAGAAATTAATTCAAGAACAAGAATAATTTCACAATATTGTAAGTAATCATGGCCTCCTCATGTGCTATTGACTTGTCGGGATCATCATTCTGTGTTGTGAGTGGTGCATCACAAGGAATCGGCAGAGCTATCGCTGCTGAAGTTGCAAAATTACTTGGTCCCAAATCTGTTATGTTGTTACTAGCTCGTAACAAGCAAGAGTTAGCTATCACCGCTAGTCTGTGTGCATCACCCAATGTGAATGTCTTGCACACATCTATTGACCTCGGAGTAGCAACAGAAGCCGAAATGATTGATGTACTTAAACAGGCACTTAAAGGCTACAGTCCCAAAGACTTTTCAAACAGCCTAATTTTCCATAATGTGGGGTCTCTCGGCAACTTAGCAGTGGAGACATTCCGCATGGAAAATATTGAGGAACTACGACAATATTATGACTTGAACGTATTCAAAGTTATCTCTTTAAACACTCAGTTTCTTAAATTGTTTGAAGAAGTAGAGGACAGAGTGATTATTGTTAATATCACTTCGCTTTGTGCAATAAAGCCTATGGGCGGTATGGCCTACTACTGCAGCGGTAAAGCCGCACGCGAAATGTATTTTAAGGTTTTAGCTGAGGAAAAGAAAAACATTAGAGTACTTAACTATGCACCCGGGCCAGTGGAGACTGCCATGATTGATCATATTGTCTCTGAAGCTGTTAATGATAATCTCAAAGACGTGTTTAACTCATTCAAAAATCAAGGCTCCTTGCTAAAGCCAGAAATTACTGCTAAAAAGTGTGTTAAAGTGTTGCTTGCTGGTAAATTTGGGCCAGCAGAGCATGTAGATTTCTTCGATGACGAATAGTCTCTGTAAATTAGATGTTTGCTCTCTATCTATGTAGCTTGCTCAATGCTTAGTTTTTCTACTCTTTGAATATCATTAGGAAAAAATGTATCTCGTAATAGTATTTATGTAACTTCACTAACATTCCGTGTTTACTTAGAAGCAGATTTATATTTATACAGATTTTATTTATAATCATTATTTATAACATTTGTTAATTAGTGTAGAGTTTATTGTATATCATAGAAATAGTTTGGATTATATGTAATCAACGAAATAGAAAGCAAAATGTTATGTATCTGTTACAACTTAGTAAAATTAGAAAAATATAAATCTACTTCTAGTGTTCTACATTTAAAAATATGAATGCAATTCATATAAATAAATGCTTTGATGTGGAATTATGTTTTATTATTTAATCTCAATTGTTTTATATGAGTTACATTCATTTTTTTATTGTCCTATATTGTTTTAATCCTAATAATTACACCCCACACAAGTTTTTAAAATTACAAGACCTTTATTAATTAATTTTTAGTTGTAGAATAATCATATTATGGACTCATATTACTAACAAATATTAATAGAATTGGCTGAGAATATGAATAGTAAGTTGCCTATTTTGATAAAACTCTTAATGACTTACACTGATATGATGTCCATTTAAAATTTATGTAACACTGGCTTTTCCCGCGGTCTAGCCCGCTTAAAAATGTGGCTAAAAAGCGGGGGGTGTTAGGATATCGGATATCCGATATAAACTATTATTCGTAACCGTATCCTATAGCTATTGTAAAAAGGAAAAAATAAATCCAAAATTCAATATCTGTCACCGAAATTATCCGAAACAAACGGATAATCTGAAATAATTTAATATCCGTATCCGAAATTTCATATCCATTTCATCCCTGCTAAAAAGTAGCCTTTGTGTTAACCCAGGGACCCTGATTACCAAATTATATGAAAAATTAAAACTGGTTCAGCCGTTTGCGCGTAAAGAACTATCAAACAAACATCACTTTTTTAATGTTAGTGGAATAAAAACCTGAACCTAATATTTTCGCCAACAAAAAGTCTGTCTGATTGTCGCTCGTGCGTAGGAACCCTTAGACAGGGCGCCGGAATGGTTGTTACTTTACTTTAAATTCATATTGATCCTAAACGGTCTGTCTAATCGAAAAATGTTAAAAGAAAACTATAAATTATTTTTAAATACCTATTCAATGATAATATCCCACATGACATAGTTGGTTGCTTTTTTAATTTTCACAATATGGCGTCCAGTCGCCATATAGAATTTTCATTAACATGTCTATAGTGACACTCGCTTGTCTAAAAGGAATCGTTTGATGTACGAATCATAAAAATTGGCCCAGCCGTTTGGTCTGTTAGCGCTTTAAAAGGACATACATAATATATACACACTATCCAATTACATCGCGGATCTCGCCACGCGGAACCCAGCGGGAACAGCTAGTATGCATATAAAATTTCATTAAAATCGGTCAAGCCATTTCGGAGGAGTATGGTAACACTGACTGGATAATTTTATGTAGAGATTACCACTCCGTTACGTCGCGCAGTCGAGTAAAAAAGTTAAAATTAATTGCATTGGTCCTTGATAAATATATAATACGGATGCAAAATTTCAAATTAATCAAAATTCTAGAAATTGGTGAAAATGCTCAAGATTCTGTTACATACATAAATATATACAGCCCAAGCTTATTATAAAAGCGTGTTAAAATAATGCTCGACAATTCCGTTACAAGTATTTTACATGTACGTTACTTACAGAGATACATACAACTCAAGCTAATGAAAACGTTTTAAAAAGTCTAGATGGACAACGCCGGCTGATCTTGATTGTCTGGCTAGAAAGATGATCGATGTGTCGAAAGAGCATAGGCAGTCGTGTCGTTGTCCCACTGGGTTCAACAGTATATGAGTGCTCTGAGTACTGCGCACATATTTGGACAACAAAATAACGGCTTATTATCAAACATCTACATTGGCCACTTGTGTGCGACTCACACTCGCCTTGCATCTATTTGCCGATGCTCGCGTTGGCCTACGCTCGGCCATTATGTTTAATATAAGACGTCCCTCCCCTTGAGGGTTGAGCGTCTGGAGTCTTGCCACAAGGTCAAGGTCCTTTGTGGTGAGAGTTCCGACGCATCATCTGTCGACCTTCGAGGCGGAGGAGTTCTGGCCCACGGGTGGTCTACCGGAGGTTCCGGGGGAGCGCGCTACGCGTCGCCGACAACACGTGTAGTGTAGTGTAGTTTTCAAGTATTTTAAATATTATGTATGTTAGTCTTTAATATGGGCCTATGTAGCCCGAAATAAATGGTATTTAATTTATTAGCTGACTTTATACTAATTGGTGTTGGTGCCGGATTATATCCCAAGTAGGAGGTGTTAAACCTTTATCCCATAATCCGCAGCACCATGACAGCGGGGCGCAAGTCCCTGTTCATATTCCTCATGGGCCTGGCGTGGCGGTGCCGGTACAGCATGCCGCTGCTGCTGAGCGGCACGGTCGCGCTGCTGGGCCAGGCCTGGATGTTCCAGATCCGCGTGCAGACGGTGCACAGGCTGCACGAGAACGATGTGAGTACAGATTACAGAGTGACATAATATAATTTTCTTTTGGCATATCGTAGTAACCCCTCAATAGCAGTTGAATCAAATCGTATGTCAACTACTGTGTCTTTGGTGAATTAACCATAACTATGGAATTTTAAACAATCTTGTAAGTGCGAGCGTGATGTAATTAATAATAAAATATCTCTCCGTTCCTTTATCTGTCTGATAATATGTATTTCACCAATAAGCGTTCAATAAGGTGATTAGATTGTCAGTTGATCATTCATTTGAATAGCGTTCGAGCTCTGAATAATTAGTTTCCTTATTCAGAGCGCTCAGCGCTCGAGAGATAATAAATAAAGAAGAAGGAGAATTTGTCGTGCCGCACCCGTCCATTATCTTTATTTATGGCTCCTTACTGAGTCGCCAGTGACAGAGTGTGTGCACGGCAAACTCATCATTCAATTTAAGATTTTATTTTGAATTTACCTTCTAACTACATATTGAGGTTTTGGATTTAACAGCAATACACAATTTTATTTTATAATAAGGTTTGAAAGTCGAACTTGTACACTTCCAGCTGGGGTTCTACTCTGACGAGGGCTCCGTGGACGACTCATCCTGGGAGACAGAGTCCACCGACAGCTGGGAGACCATCGTCGAGGAGGTGGCTGTAGGTTGATATGTTTATCTATTGTTTACTGAACATTGTCTGTATTCGTCCGTGAGGTGCCACCATGATGCCACCTGACATCAACCATCTTTCCTGTGCGTGTCTTTAAAAACGACAGAGGGAATATCGTCCCCGAAACGAAATCAAAAAACTTTTTCATCATATTGTGCTACGAGCGTGTAAAGTTGTAAAATACTTTAAAAAAATCTAGCAGATTTTTGATAATACCATGGCCTACCATCCCATACAATCATGTTTAAGTTAATCCTTCATTAAATATCATGTTGTTTCTCTCGTATTTCCTGTCAATGAATGAGAAGGCATGGTATTTTAACAAGGCGTTAACACTAACAAGCGTTGGAGAAATCAGGATTTAGATATACATGATATTTAATGAAGGATTAACTTTAACATTGTTTGGTGAAACACGCCCTAAGTGTAACATATTCCCTTTTGTGGGCAGAGGAAATATAATATTACTAGCTGTGCCCGCGACTTCGTTCGCGTGGTTTTTGAGTAACTTAAACCGCTTATGCAGCGCACGCAACGAAAGTCCCCAAATGTGAATAATTTTAAAGGTTTTTGCAACATTTATCACTGATGCTTCGCTCCTATTGGCCGCAGCGTAATGTTATATAGCCTAAAGCCTTCCTCTATAAATGAACTATCCAACAAAAAAATATTTTTTCAAATCGGACCAGTAGTTACAGAGATTAGCGCGTTTAGACAAACAAACTCTTCCGCGTTAAAAAGTATGAGTTTAGGTAAGGCTGCAGGGTATGACAGGATAACCGTCGAGATGCTGAGGGCCGGGCAGGGCATAGTGGCTAGCCAGCTGTACCGCCTTTTCAATTTGTGCTGGAGAAATGGGCAAGTACCGGGAGACTGGTGCAAAGCCGTAATTGTGCCATTGTATAAGGGAAAAGGGTCACGGCAAGACTGCATAAATTACCGCGGTATAAGCCTTCTCAGCGTCGTTGGTAAAGTGTATGCGAAAGTGTTGATTGAAAGGGTTGTGAATGAAACAGACGAAAAAGTATGGGATGCACAAGCGGGATTTAGAAAGGGAATGGGATGTACGGATCAGGTCTTTTCCTTGCGGTGCATAGCCGAAAAGTGTTTGGCTAAAAACAAGAAGGTCTATTGCGCTTTCGTAGATCTGGAAAAGGCCTATGATAGAGTGGTGAGGAATGAATTGTGGTCAGCTTTGTCCGTGAACGGTGTGAGCAGTATCCTCATACGAGCATTACAATCTCTGTATAGGGATTCTAGTGCTTGTGTAAGGATAAACGGGGCATACACTGAATGGTTCAACATCGAAAAAGGTGTTAGACAGGGATGTGTAGCGTCACCGTGGCTGTTTAATCTGTTCATGAACAATTGCGTGACAGATCTAAAAGTGAATGAAAGTGGGTTGAGATTGAATGAGTTACTCGTCAAATGTTTTCTCTATGCTGATGACCAAGTATTACTTGCGTCTTCGGCTGAGGAGTTGCAGGAGATGATAACTGTTATGAGTGGAGCTTTTGTTAGAAAGGGAATGAAGATAAATGTAAAGAAGACGAAAGTGATGGTGTTTGAAAGAGATGAGGCAGTGACAGACTGCAATATAGTGATTGGAGATAAACAAATTGAACAGGTGAATGAGTTTGTGTATCTGGGTTCAAAGTTTACAAGAGATGGAAAATGTGAGAGTGATATTGAAAGACGAGTGAATGCAGGAAACATGGTGAATGGAGCTTTGCACTCCTTTATGAACAGTCGGAAGGTGTCTAACAAGGCTCGTTTGGCTGTGCATGAGGGGGTGTTGGTTCCGACACTCATGTATGGAAGTGAAAGTTGGGTATGGCAGAAGAAACATGAAAGCAGAATAAATGCAGTTGAGATGAGAGCGTTGAGAAGTATGGTAGGAGTTAAACTGAATGACAGGATAAGAAATAGCGAGATAAGGAAACGTTGTGGTCTGAAAGAAGATGTAGTGACAAAAATTGAGAAAGGTATGCTGAGATGGTTTGGTCATGTCGAGAGAATGGATGACGAACGATTGACGAAAAAAGTGTATAAGGCGAGTGTGAATGGAAGTGTGGTAAGGGGTAGACCTAGGCGGACGTTTCAAGACCAAATTAGAGACGTCTTGAAAAAAGGCCAGGTCAAGAGTACCCTAAACCGAAGAGCGTGTATGAAGAGAATAATGAAAGTGGACGAAGCGAAACAAGTGTGTAAGGATCGTAGCAAGTGGAAAGAAGTGGTCTCTGCCTACCCCTACGGGAAAGAGGCGTGATGGTATGTATGTATGTATGTAAACTCTTCCGCTTTATAATATTAGTATAGATATCCGATAATTGGTAGCAGTGTGTCCGCGGGGCGCGGACATTCTTATTATTTTAAAACTGCACTTCTCAATGCGTGGCAAGTATAGGTATGTAAATACTTTGAGGAGAAAAAAATAACGACGAACAACGAAGGTTTTTAAATTCACCCAAAAAAATTGACACACACTCACTGCCTTGTTATTATTGGTAATTAAGTGATTTCTAAGGGTGATTAAAAAAAATATTAGCATTCTTAATTCTCCAATCCTTATCAATATAATTGGAGATTTCATACTCCTCCGCGTTTTCGTAAAAATGGGTACAAAGTTTTTGCTTCACGTGTTCATTTATAGATGTTTTCTAACCAAACTATTGGAGTCAATCTGTATTTTTATCAGTTAACTTGTAGCAGTTACTATTATTAAAATTAGATAAGAACATGGCAGCTATGTACCTATGTTTAACATATTTATTGTTTCAAAATATTATGCAACATCTTATTTCAATGTGGATGCAATAATTTGATGTTGTTAATATTATTATTATTCTATAAAAAATGTTTTTTTTATGTAATAATAATAATATCTATGGACGAATCACACCACTTCAATGGTCCTGTACCGAGTATCCGAAGTACTTGTGTAGTATAGTAGTATAAAATAGATTTCCATTGTCTGGTACCTGTAATATCATTTTGTCATTTTCCAGACTTAAATGGCTGATAAGAAGGTGAAAAGCGTGTCAAAATACGGAAAGTGCGACAGCAGTATACCAGATCTTGGCGCTACCGGGGGGCCTACTCAAGATACCATCGCTAATTGTCGCTTACAAAGTTCGATAACAAAATGTATGGGATTTGACATAAGCTACGCTAAATGATCGCGATTAGGTATGTCATTTAGCGTACCTTATGTCAAATCCCATACATTTCGTTATCGAACTTTGTAAGCGATAATTATTAATTAGCGATGACATCTTGAGTAGGCCTCCTGGAATGTCCTTGAATGATGTAAGCAGTCGGGTCCCTCCGCCCATATCGTGGTTATTTATCCTAATTAAAGGTTCAATGTACTTAAAAAAGGCTGTCGGTCTCATAAAAGAAAATGTGTATATTGTTTTCATAAAATATATAGCTTTTTCATATACGATACAATATTGTGAATCTACACTTAATTAATATAAAAAAAAATGTATATTTAAACGCGCTAATTTCAGAAACTAGTGGGTTGATTTAAAAATTATTTCAGTGTTTGATAGCCAATTTATCGAGTACCTATATATCCCACTAGCAGGCTATTTATGAAGTTACAAAATTGGGGGTTTTATTTCAATAAGGAATAACATATTTTGTTATGACTGGTCTGAAGGATATTAATGAATGATTAACTTTACATATTGTGTTGGAGAAATTGGCACCCAATATATCATTCGGATTGTAATACATTTATTACTTTAATTAAGTAATATTTGTACATTTATCATTTATTGTTATATTAAATTGGTTAAAAACAACAAACTGACTAAGTTTTAGAAGGCTATTTAAAATCGTCGATCAGCCAACATTTGAGCTAACCAGCCAATCTCAACGCTCATCAACATCACTCGCAAATAATACTACTACTAACTATAAAAAATGGCTTGCTATAATTATATAAAAAAAACATTTAAATTATAATTAGCTACTTATGTGTATTGTACATTCCTTTTTTAAATTTAGTTTCTTCCCAGTGCCAAAAATACATAGATTTTTGCACGACAACGCTTGTATTAGGTATATAAATATATCTGAGACTTTCAGTGCTCAATTCTCATGAATTACCTATGAGAATTGAGCAGTAAAACCCTCAGATTAAATTATGTGACATTATCATGAGTTCTGATAGGTCACCTAAATAAAAAATTTAGGAAGTTCTTTAAAAATAAAGTTTGCCACAATATTATAGTTAAGTAATAACTAGATATTACCAATTATATTTTTATAACCAAAAATAAAATGTATGCTTATTATTTTTACTACTTAATGTTTGTAATAAGTATTTAGTAATAGATAAACACTCAGACCATATAAAAAAGTGAAGGCAGGGTTTTGGGATCCACCCATTGAGGCCGGTCAAAATTTTGCCTCGCATTATAATGTCAGTGTCACCCACACACCTGTAGGTACTGAAACTACGCCTTAAATTTCAAGCTGAGCGGTCGTGGTGGGCGTGTTATTAACACGCTTATATAAACTTGTGTTGTATATATCTATGTATAGTACGTCCGAGATAAATTTAACCCATTCGTAAACAAAGCCGTCTATGACACAACAATAGACTAGTCAGTGATGCCAATTGGCCAATAGTAATGCAATGATTATTGTTGGCTACATGAATCCATAGACTGTAAACTATATTCTACAGACGGCAGTGTCTTATTAGCGTATTTTTACTGTGAAGGTTTTCATTTGATTTTTAAATAGGTTTGTTAATTATTGTTTAATTGTTATAAAATGTATTGGATAATGAAATATGATCCTATAATTCCTGTGAAAGTGATAAGCGTGCACAATAAGTAAATATGTGAAAATTTCGATGTTTTCGGTTTGTTTACCTTTATGTTAAATTTATCAGGGACGAACTATAACGGCATCTTGGATCATAATTGGAATATTTGCGTTGGACCAACGACAATACAATAAAGCGTGTTTTTCAAAGTTTTTTAAACTATTGTTTATTTAATGTAAGTATGTAGTAGGTACGTAGACACATGCACTTACTTACCTACATGAAAACGGGCCTCAAAGTTTTTTGTTGTCAAAAGAATGTCTTTACTTTTTTATTTAACCGTAGGCTACACAATATTTTGTTTCTTCGATTTTAGGTTAAGGAAGGCGTCCTTCAAAAGGAGGAATATTGGCAAAAATATTAAAGGCTAAAAAGTGATACGAAAGAAAGAATTCAACATTCCTTCTGTTGGCATAGTATGTTTATTTAATAACTAGCTGACCCTTGCCCACTTCGTTGAGCATAAAAAGAGTTTAAGATGAAATTCAACTAAAAAAAACAACGTGGAACCCGCAACGCGGGAACCCGAAACGCGGGAACCCGCAACGCGGGAACCCGGACCCGCAACGCGGGAAACCGGAACCCGCAACGCGGGAACCCGGACCCGCAACGCGGGAACCCGAAACCCGCAACGCGGAACCCGCAACGCGGAACCCGCAACGCGGGAATCCGGAACCCGCAACGCGGAACCCGGAACCCGCAACGCGGGAACCCGGAACCCGTAACGCGGAACCCGGAACCCGCAACGCGGGAACCCGGACCCGCAACGCGGGAACCCGGACCCACAACGCGGGAACCCGAAACCCGCAACGCGGAACCCGCAACGCGGGAACCCGGAACCCGCAACGCGGGAATCCGGAACCCGCAACGCGGGAACCCGGAACCCACAACGCGGGAACCCGGAACCCGTAACGCGGAACCCGGAACCCGCAACGCGGGAACCCGGACCCGCAACGCGGGAACCCGGAACTCTAAACCCGCAACGCGGAAACCCGGAACCCGCAACCCGGGAACCCGGAACCCGCAACGCGGGAACCCGGAACCCGCAACGCGGGAACCCGGAACTCGCAACGCGGAACCCGCAACGCGCGAACCCGGAACCCGCAACGCGCGAACCCGGAACCCGCAACGCGGGAACCCGGAACCCGCAACGCGGGAACCCGGAACCCGCAACGCGGGAACCCGGAACCCGCAACGCGGGAACCCGGAACCCGCAACGCGGAACCCGGAACCCGCAACGCGGGAACCCGGACCCGTCGTTCGTCGTCGTCGTCGTTTCAGCCTTTTAGAGTCCACTGCTGAACATAGGCCTCTCCAACACATTTCCAGTGTGTTCGGTCCATTGCCACCTGCATCCAACGTGACCCGGCAGTTTTCACCAGGTACTTCCGGGGAACCCGGACCCGCAACGCGGGAACCCGGAACCCGCAACGCGGGAACCCGGAACCCGCAACGCGGGAACCCGGAACCCGCAACGCGGGAACCCGGAACTCGCAACGCGCGAACCCGGAACCCGCAACGCGGGAACCCGAAACCCGCAACGCGGGAACCCGGAACCCGTAACGCGGAACCCGGAACCCGCAACGCGGGGACCCGGACCCGCAATGCGGGAACCCGGAACCCGCAACGCTGGAACCCGCAACGCGGGAACCCGGAACCCGCAACGCAGAACCCGGAACCCGCAACGCGGAACCCGGAACCCGCAACGCGGGAACCCGGAACCCGCAACGCGGGAACCCGGAACCCGCAACGCGGGAACCCGGAACCCGCAACGCGGGAACCCGGAACCCGCAACGCGGGAACCCGGAACTCGCAACGCGCGAACCCGGAACCCGCAACGCGGGAACCCGAAACCCGCAACGCGGGAACCCGGAACCCGTAACGCGGAACCCGGAACCCGCAACGCGGGGACCCGGACCCGCAACGCGGGAACCCGGAACCCGCAACGCTGGAACCCGCAACGCGGGAACCCGGAACCCGCAACGCAGAACCCGGAACCCGCAACGCGGGAACCCGGAACCCGCAACGCAGAACCCGGAACCCGCAACGCGGGAACCCGGAACCCGCAACGCGGGAACCCGGAACCCGCAACGCGGGAACCCTGAACCCGCAACGCGGGAACCCGAAACCCGCAACGCGGAACCCGCAACGCAGAACCCGGTTCTAAGTTACTTCCTCACCAATTTTGAGCCATATCGATAAAGCCATTCTTGAGTTATAAATAATTTAACTAACACGACTTACTTTAATACAAATAGCTGATGTATAGATTACTCCTACTAACATAAGATAACGCCCGGTGAATGCTCCCGTCACAGTTGGTCCAGCCGATTCGGTGATCATTAGTTAGATAACGATGATGATGATGATGATGAAAAGCCTAAATTAATCCTTATAACTTTAGCTATCTACCAGTGAAAGTCTAGTTAAAATCGGTCCAGCCGTTCCAGAGATTAGCCGGAGCAAAGAGACACGCTAACAGACAGACAGACATTTTTTTTTATTGCATTTTCGTTTTTAGTAGCAAGAAAAAAAAAGACAGAACAGACAGACGTTAACTTCGCACAAAGACAAATGACGACAAAAGACATAGTGGCGTCATAACGTGACGTTTTCGATTTTTTTTTAATTGTTCGTGAATTATGACCATGGATCTAACTCCTTCAATCTGATTTTTAAATTAACATTTATAATATATTCTTATTACAACTTATAAGTTAAGTACTTTTTTAAATAGGTATATTTATAGTTTTTAAAAGATTAATCGTTTTTTTGAGTAAGTCTCTAGTGTTTAATAAGAAAAAGTGTTAACTGACGTAACATTATCACGACGTTTATTTCATTAAATCATAATTTGTATATTATATTTAAGATCGTTTATCAGTGAAAGCAAATCGTAAAATAACTCATATTGGTTATGTTGACAATAAATATCTAATAATTATTAAATAAAGTTTAGTAAATTCTGCAGTTTTAACAAAAAGAAAATATTTATTTTATTATGACGTCGTTACAACGTTACGTCGCTCATTTTTGATAAACTGCCAAATGTTACCTATTAAAATGACCCGACTATTTATTAGTGGTGGACAAATAGTTTAATGAATCCAAATAGTTTAAGTTTATGTTAATACGTTATATAAAGCATTTCATAATTTTTATTTTCCATTTGTAAACAATGTCGTTACTATGACACCCGTGTCATATAAACTGGCAACGACGTGAATCGATTGAGCCCAGGTTCAAACCCCGCGTGACCTTCACATATTTTCTTCTTTTTTCTAATTTTCTGCTTATTTTTTTCAACATTTTCTTTCATAATAACCTTTTCGTGACAATAACGAACATACCGTAAAAAAAATTGCGAAATTGGTCAAGCCGTTGTCGAAGCGCACACGACGTATGAAATTTTGGAGGTCGTTTTTTTACACTTTGGGCTACATTTTTGGGGTTTTAGTAAGGAACCCTACTTTTTTTAAACATATAATATAGCCTATGTTCAGCGCTAGGAATGTAGCTTTCCAACGGTGAAAGAATTTTTCATATTGGTTCAGTGGTTTCAGAGCCTATTCCATTCAAACAAACAAACAAACAAACAAACAAACAAACAATCAAACATTACCTCTTTATAATATTAGTATAGATTAATTATCGTTATTATTGCTTAGGGACGATCATTGTTTACATGTATAGATATCTAGTGTTTTTTTAACTACAATGCTTGGTGTTTTTAAAGGACGTTGTTATAAATGTACCTAAAATTATAAATAAATAGACTTAAAAAAACCATTTGGGTAGGTACCTACATTTTTCTAGTGTAATTTTTTTCAAATACCTAAACACCTCACTAATGTGAGACACTTGAGGAATTGAAAGTTTGTGATATTAAATAAAAATGATTGTTACATTTTTGTTTTGTTTCATTTTAAGAATGTACCATGGCCTACCATCCCATACAATCTATCTTTAATACAATAAAATTGCAATAGATGTCACTACTATTAATTAACGTTTGTAAATTATAAAATGTAAATATGCCGAATTAAGTACAAATATTGACATTAAAATAAAGATAAGCATATTTTTAATGTGATCATTAAGCTGAATTCCACTCCTTAATTAAGAAGACGATACGAAACGAAATTAGTATTTTCCAATAGTGGCGCTAGATGGCGGTTTCCGGAATTTCTAAGGACTTCACCCTTTGCCAGTCGCATTGCCAGTATTAGGGTGATACCATTTTTAGTACTAGGTAGTGTCTCTGTTATATATCTACTTTGTGAATGTACATAGAATATTGATTCTACTATTAGCATCAAGTTGCACCTTTTTAGAGTATCTACCTAAGTTAACACCGAAATTAGACGTGGGATTATAATATAAGTAATTATATAAGTAGGTACATAATAGGTTTTACAATCTAGTTTACTGTCGACTATGCTAAAATAAAATACCGTTTAGACATATTCTATGTTACAATATAAGATGGAATCCAACATGATTTAAATGTAGGTTTACATTTTTTATTATTATAAAACACGAGTGCGACCTCCAAAAACCTATTTCAACCCTTACCTACCAAAGGTATTAAAGATTGTAGGGAAATGCGTACTAGGTACCAATTACAACACCTAAAAAAATGTTGGTACCAAAATTTTCCAATAAATAAATCTTAAAGAGTATACATACATGCCATGTCATCCCTAAGCATACTTATAGTATAATCTATTTAGTTGTTCTAGGAATATAAACGTCAGTACTGTGTGGGGGCCAATTTTACAGTAGGTGGGGATGAAACCGCTCCACAGGGTCAAAACTCCCTCGTTTCTTATCACGCTTAGTAGGACTTTCAGTTGGCTGGTGCCTTGTTCGGCGTTTTGGACCCTGAAATAAAAAATAAATGTCATTATAGGCCTAGGATTAACGTTTTACGTCTGGTCGTAACCACTATTGGGATTGTATATTATTATTTTTCAAGTTCTCTTTTTTCAACCTTATTTTGGTGTGACCTGCCGCTTGGATTTGTTTAGCGGGTACGACCACGGCTCTACCTTGACCATTTTTGTACCTATGCATCTCTGGATTTCAAATTGAATTCTTTTCTTGTTTCAGGTTTTTTAGACTCCTTTTTTGCGAAGTGAGGCTTATAGTTTTTAATTTTTCTGTTTTCTCATCAAATATTATATTTTCATTAAACTAACCATTACATAGTAAGGAACTAAACAACTCCGTCAACTCCTAGATACTACTTGTACGACCGCATTTTAAACGTTTATTTTGAATTAACAATAAAATGTAATAATCAATAAAATATTTAAATACATATTTGTAATGTGCTCGCCAAGACCTATCTTTTTATACCAAACATGATACAATTGTCTTAATTTAAATTTTTTTGGAGATAGTTTTTGAGGTATAATTTTCAATATCCAAAATTTTCCAAAAAATTATATAGCCTATGTTACTCGCGGGACCACTACGAATCGATTGACACCTTATTTATAAAAATTGGACCAGTAGTTTAACCGCTACGAGTACTACATACATACATACATACATAGACTGTCAAAATCATTACCCTTCCTTTTGGCTTCGCCGAAGTCGGGTAAAAAACTGCGGGTTTGCCTTTAAAAAACGGGGGCTAGTGTGCTAAGGCATCTATGACGTTAATCAGAACCTGATGGAAAGATCAGTGGATGTTTACCTGGTCTTGACGATGTCAACTGGCAAGGAGGCGAGAGATGTGGCCAAGCCTGAGATCATGGAAGACACGAAGTGGAGCGAGATGCCCTCACCCATCCGCGCCGCCAGCATCTCTCGCGCCTGCGACGTACATGTAAATACAAGATGTAAAATAAATTCAACGCATCGCTCAGAGAACAGATACCCGAAGGACAGTTCTCGAGTGGCGACCACGAATTGGAAGACGCAGCGTAGGGCGGCCGCCCACAAGATGGACCGACGATCTGGTCCGAGCCGCGGGCAGCCGTTGGATGCAGACAGCGCACGACCGGTCGTTGTGGAAGTCCTTGGGGGAGGCCTATATTCAGCAGTGGACGTCTTTAGGCTGATGATGATGATGATGAAAATAAGTAAGTGATAATACTTTAGGGTGTGTATGTGCCTCCTATGTTGAGTTTGCTGTGAAAGTACTAGCGCAAAAAAGACTTACTTTTGACTTTCATTTCATTAGAAATGCCTCAACATCATAAATTTGCCCATACAATAAGTACTTTCATAGTATATATGGGACCCATACACACCCTCAAGTATTATCACTCATTTATTTTTAAATAACGTGGTGTAACTACCTTCAACTTTTTAGCCTAGAAAAATGTAGACTAAGCGTAGGTTAATAGGTTTTAGATGAGATGAGCAAACTTGTATGGGTTTTAACGGTATTCGATATTTTTATAGGCTTTAATAAAACTGACACAGTCATGAACTTTTCTATACTAATTACCTACATGAAAAGAAAAAATCTGCGCATCGAATGACACTGCTAACGACCCAGGTTTACACAAGCTATAATATTAATGAGTGATAATAATCTAGGGCGTGTATGGGTCCCGTATATAGAGTTTACTGTGAAAGTACCAGCACTGAAAGAGGTACGTTTTTTTTAATTATTGTATGGGAAGATTTATGATGTTGGGGCATTTCTCATAGAAACATGAAAGTGAAAAGTAAGTCTTTCCACGCTTGTACTTGCACAGTATACTCTACATAGGAGGCATATACAAACAGTAAAGAATTATCACTCATTTGTTTTACACCTTGTATATCAAAACGGTCATAAGTCTGCGTTTCCACTGACGGGGAGTGAATCGAAATCTCCGCTCCTTTTTCACGGAAACACGAGCATAGTGATTGGTCAATTTGGGCACCGTAAGCTCCTCTCCGCCCCGCTCCGCGACAGTGGTAACCGAGCCTTACACGGGGTTAAAACTGTGGAAAAGTGCTCTCATCGGCATGCCAGATCAGACACTCTAAGGGCTAGGGCGCACAGGTGACATTATTCTCTTTGTCACTCACCATCTGCACATTATTGAATTTAGCGCACGCAAAATAGAGTTCATTTCTCCACATTGATCGTACACACAAATTTCATGTTTTGTGGAGAAGTAGACTCTTTGCACAAGCTAGCACAAGTGCGAGTTTTTTAACTACTCTCCGTAAACTACGATTTGTATGCCATCGAAACAGAGCCCCTAGTGGCAAAATAGCTATGTAACTTAATTGGATGTTATTAAAAAGTTAACTTTGAGCTAGTGAGCAAAGTTTTAAAAATTCGCATTGCACATTGTTGGACTCAATATTTTTTGTAAACAACTAGCTGACCCGTGCCCACTTCGTTGAGCATACAAACCGTTTAAAGTTGTTCCCTGGACTTCCATGAATATTTTAAGCCTAAAAATAGCCGAATCGGGTAAGCCGTTCTCGAGTTTTAGACTAACAAACAGCAATTCATTTTTAAATATAAGAAAGAAGAAGAGAAGATGAGACCTGCGCGTAGACAGCAAGCTGCGAACCGTTGACGACCATGGCCCTCGTGACGGTGGCTCCAGCGCCGCGCCACAGCGTCATCAGGCCCTCCTCGCGCACGATTCTGGAGGAGAAATGTCACTTCAATATAATTAAATCCAAAACTTATTCAATTTATGAAGACTGTTTTTGGATGGCCAGCTACATAAATCCGTAATGAAACAAAAAAAAAACACGCAAAAAAGTGATCCTGTATTGTACCGCCTTAACAAGACCTTACACCACGAAATGAAAGTTAAACATTCTACAACACAACGATCCTTGGGCATCCAGAATCACTACAACGATGATAATTGACTCTCCGGATTTTCATGCACTCGTATCAAGTAGGTATTGCTTCCACAGTGTAATCATGACATTTGGTAATTGACAGCTCTTGAGCTCGATCAACGAAGATAAGCCAACGAAATCCCAAGTTCAGAACTTTAAACACGGCTAGAGCCACGTTTAGTTTTTGTTGGTGAAATGCAATTTCGAGTTTTAAGTGCGTTTAAACGCGTAAAACTAGTTTCACTTATACTAAGCTAGCTTAATTGCATTGTTGAAATCGCCCCTTAGAATCCAAAAACAGTCCTCAAGCAGCTTATACTAAATGCAAAAGCCTACCTGGATAGAGCATTGAACACGTTCCGGTAGTTCCGTCGCTTCTCGAGCGGCAGCCGGCCGTCAGCCGTCATACGGATGAGCGCCACCTCGGCAGGCGTGCCGACATAGGCGCCGGCCGCGCCGGACACCACGCCGATACCCACCTTCGTGCCGAAACCCGGCGTGCCATGGTTTTTATCCAAAAACGCGCATCAGCAAAGCGCGCGTCATTAAGACCCTGATGTATACGAGTACCAGCTCTAAGTGCTAGTTTTTTCTTTTCAGTTTTTTTTTATTATGTACGTAGTTTGGTTCACTTTTTACGCAGTCGAGTTTATTGTTTTTTTCTAGGAGTAATTCCGCATTCACTAGGAAATACTTTAAGCCCCTATGAACTACTTACGTCCAGCAGTGGACGGCTAGTTGAAACGATAGGATTCTCTCATCAGCGACCGATGTTCCAGGAACCATGGCACGCCGGGTTTCGGCAGGCGTGCCGACATAGGCGCCGGCCGCGCCGGACACCACGCCGATACCCACCTTCGTGCCGAAACCCGGCGTGCCATGGTTCCTGGAACATCGGTCGCTGATGAGAGAATCCTATCGTTTCAACTAGCCGTCCACTGCTGGACGTAAGTAGTTCATAGGGGCTTAAAGTATTTCCTAGTGAATGCGGAATTACTCCTAGAAAAAAACAATAAACTCGACTGCGTAAAAAGTGAACCAAACTACGTACATAATAAAAAAAAACTGAAAAGAAAAAACTAGCACTTAGAGCTGGTACTCGTATACATCAGGGTCTTAATGACGCGCGCTTTGCTGATGCGCGTTTTTGGATAAAGAAAAAGCGCGCATTTGAGTATGTACAGAGTACACTGTCTGTAAAATGTATGGGATTTGACGACAAATGACATAGGTACCAAATCGCGATCATTTTGCGTAGCTGATGTCTAATCCCATACATTTTGTTATCGAACTTTGTAAGCGATAATTAGCGATGGCATCTTGAATCAGCCCCCTGAACTTCTGGTTCTCAAAAGCGCGCGTTTGAAAGCGCTTAATGTGTACCCGCTTTAGATGTCCGGACTCCGGTGATCTACAATTCAACATAATTTGTTGTTCGAACGCGGGAGTCGTACCCACGACCTCACGTGTAGAGATAAGCTTTAAACCATCGGCGACATCATATCGATTGCAATTAACTTACGCTGTATAATAGTCCGATATGCTGTTAAAACAGCCCATCCTGCCCGTAGTGTAGGTGGCCTGTCGGAACAGCGCTGCAGTGAGGCCCTTGTAGAACCCCCCCACGCCCTCAGCCCTGACGATGTTCTGCGCGACCCCCACCAACGACTTTGGCGCCTCCGGACCCAGGAGCTGCATCCTCGTCTTGACCAGGTCGGCAGGCTGCACCACGCATGTCCCCAGCATGCTGGTGTAACCAGTGAGACCATAGGTAAGACATGAATTTTTAGCGTCTTTTAGAGACCAACTTTGATGGCGTTCCTTCGATAAATATCTTGTCTATTTTACGTTAAAACTTATTAAAAACACGATTTAAAAAGTTAAAGTGTCATAATTTTGACGTTCAAACTTTTTAAATCGTGTTTTAACGTCAGAATGACAGTTGATTTCTAGAAACGGGAAAGCCACCGAAGATAGGTCATAAGGCTGGGCCCAGGGCCCTGATTACGTAACTCCGGTCGCTTTCCCGTCTCTCGAGATCAACTGCCATTGTGACGTTACATGTTTTTAAAACACGATTTAAAAAATGAATATGTCATAATTTTGACGTTTGAACTTTTTAAATCGTGTTTTAAAAAAAAATAACGTCACAATGACAGTTGATCTCGAGAGACGGGAAAGCGACCGGAGTTACGTAATCAGGGCCCCGATTACCTAACTCTGGGCCCTGATTACCTAACTTCGGTCGCTTTCCCGTCTCTTGAGATCAACTGCCATTGTGACGTTACATCTTTTTAAAACACGATTTAAAAAGTTAAAACGTCATAATTATGACATATTAACTTTTAAAATCGTGTTTTAAAAAGTTTTAACGTCACAATGGCAGTTGATCTCGAGAGACGGGAAAGCGACCGGAGTTACGTAATCAGGGCCCTGCCCCCGGATTACCTAACTCCGGTCGCTTTCCCGTCTCTCGAGATCAACTGTCATTGCGACGTTTTAACTTTTTAAAACACGATTTAAAAAGTTGAAATGTCATAATTTTGACGTTTTAACTTTTTAAATCGTGTTTTAAAAAGATTTAACGTCACAATGACAGTCGATCTCGAGAGACGGGAAAGCGACCGGAGTTAGGTAATCAGGGCCCTGGTCGCTTTCCCGTCTCTCGAGATCAACTGTCATTGTGACGTTAAATCTTTTTAAAAGACGATTTAAAAAATGAATATGTCATAATTTTGACGTTTTAACTTTCTTTACAACCTAACGTAAGTATATAGATACAAAATTAATAATACTACCAACTTAGTCAAGCAGAGATCGAACTGATGATGATGAAATATATCTAAGAACACTCTCGAGTCTCGATATCATCAGCTTTAAAAAACTACTTCGATCAAAATCGGTTCATCCGTTTGGGAGCTACGAAGCCACGGACAGACACGTCAAACTTATAACACCTCAGAGCCACGTGTATTCAGGGGCCCCCAACCAAGTCAATTAAAAGTCAAAAATAAACGATTATAACGAAATAATCCATAATTTTATTAAAATAAACAATCGTATTTATTTTGATAACTAATGGTTATTATTGTTCCGTATTTTCCAACGTAAAGTTCGTTAACCCGGGGCTCCCTAAACTTACGGTCCGGCCCTGGGGCCTTACTCTCCAAACTGATTCGATTCAGATTTGATCGTGGCGTTTAGTGCCCAATAAATTGACTTTCGTTTATTTTGATTTTCAGTCGATTGTTATGGTAGTACAAAAAATTACAATCTAACGATTTTCTGTATCCCGGTTAGTTCTAAAGTAATCCACCAAACAAAACACCAAAAGTCGTTGAGATCGAACTGATTCGATTCTCGTTTGTGTCGGTAGTAAGCCTGCAGATCGTATTTATTATTGATAACTAGTAGGGTTATTATTGTTTAGCATTTTCCATTCATTTTTTCGTAAAGATCTTTCACCTCTAAACTCACGGTCCGGCTCTGTACAGTGTATAACTACATGCATTAATTTGCATTTCTTAAATGCAAACAACTCACCCACTCGTGCCGCCGATCACAAAGTTCACCCAGGGGGGCATTTTGCCTTTTTTGTCACCCATTTTGTATTATTAATACACTCGCAAACCAATTTGTTTACATAATTGTACACAAAACGACACCTTTGAAGTATGCTCCGTCCGTCAATGTTTGATAACTTCACTTTTATTGTTTGTGGAGGTTCCTTATCGAGTGAGTAAAGGTTAATATTATGTTGAATAATTAATACATTATATCATATGTATAATACATATATTATAATGCTAATTGTACTAAGATTTAAATTGTTATGTAAATTTGTTGTAAAGTTTTCCTTCAGACAATCTGTAGTCTTTAATTATCTCTCTATTCATTAGCAGGCTTGACATGTAGTATTTCTATTCTCACGTCTATTCTACACAAGAATAGACAAAATGGATAGAGCTAGCGCGCACAGGTGATAAAATTGTCATTGTCGCTCACCATGTTACTTTTCCTGTACCAACGATCATATATTTTATGAAGAAAAAAGTATTCTTTTCTTTTCGCACGATTGGTGTTTACTAATTACAATATTAGACACTGGATAAGCTTAACAATGCTTGTCTTTGTCTGTCAAGTGACTTTTCTAACGTGTCACTTGACAGACAAAAATGAAGAGAAATCATTACCCTTCCTTTTGGTTTCGCCGAAGTCGGGTAAAAAAGTACACTCTGTATGTAGGTCTGTATTTACGTGCCTAATTTACTTACTTACTGGCACTTGCAACAAACATCTTACATGTATTTATCCGCTTATTGGTGCTAATATTTTTTTAATTTATAATATTTAGAAGGTGTGATAAAATAAAACACAAACATTTTGTATGTTTAATTATTACAAAATGTACGATAAAAATAATTTCACCATTGCTGCCATTCTTCTGTGTAGTCTTGGTCCAATAGTAAGTGCCTTCTGAAAAGAAAGAAAAAGTAAATAATAAACCCACCAAAAACATTTTCATGTAAAAATTTTGCCAAGTCGAGTCTACATAGCTTATCCCTGTGGCTTATCCTGTGAAAAAGTTATCAAATCTCACGTAGAGCCAAGATTCTTGATCTATGCGCCCTTACTTTACCAGACCTAACTTCACACAAGCTTCATTTCAGTCGAAACGTGATGCTTGGCCGTCTTACACACGAGGTATTCCTTTGAAATCTTCGTAACGGTAGCAAAACGCCTTGGCAACATTTTTACATGAAAATGTGTTTGGTGGGATTTCATTTATTTTTGTAAGTTGGTAAATGTTCTTTCTTGAGTTTAAAAATAACCTATTTTGACACCGGGCTTTTACTTTCGTCTTATCATTCGTCTGGAAATTTATTGTAAGTATTTCTTTTTCTTGATATTTGCAATAGTCCAATGCACATTTTATACAAAAAGTAGGTCAGGATACATCAGCTGTCTGATTATCGGTCCTACAAATAGTCGGTCAGGATTAATATGTCCGATTATCGGTTCTACAAATAGTCGGTCAAGTCTAATCTGACCGATTATCGGTCCTACAAATAGTCGTTCGGGATTAGTCTGCCTGATTATCAGTCCTACAAATCAGATCAGGAGTAATCTGACCGATTATTGGTCTTACAAAGATTTATGATGAGAACTAAAAAAAACTATAACCTGACTTCGCAAAAAAGGGGTATAATTAAGAAAAATATCGTTTTTCGCAAAAAGGGGTCTAAAAAGGCTGAACAAGAAAATAATTTAATTTGAAATCCAGAAGTGATTAGGTACAAAAATGGTCATGGAGCAGTGGTTGCACCCGCCTCACCCGTAGAGATGCAATGCAATGGTCACTCAAAGATCTTGCTCTCACCTGCGTGCGAGCGGCGTGTGGTGCGGCGAGGCGGGAGCGGGAAGCGCGGCGGCGGCGCGGCGCGGCGGCTCTCCGCACGCTCGTGTCACCTCGCTCAGTAGCGATAGGCAAGAGCGAGATAGCCTCTGACTGAAGTTCTGTGGAATATGTTTAGGGCATTGAGATGAGTAGCTTATTTCGGCTGCCCGGCAGGCTACCGATTAAATACGAAATAGCCGAATTTTATATTTATAACAAAATAACAAATTTTCGTTTTGTTTGAGTTGTATTCAGCAGATTTTGATACCCCGGGGCAGTTTAAGATGCGGAAAACGCCATTTTAGTACATAATTGAAGGCCGCAAGAAATTGAGTTTAGAATTCAGATGGTTTTGTAGTATTTGCTGCGATTACGAGCGTAACTTGCCCTTTCAAGATATTAGTAGAATATTGCCAAAAATTGTCATATTTATATTTATTTTATTTTGTTTAAATCATCATTAAGATTGACTCGGTAGGTATTGTGGGAATACTAGTGGAATCCCCAAAGGGAGATCTCCGACCGAGCGAGATGGTATGCTCGGTCAGGCCGAAGCCCACTGTACTTACTAGTTTTCTGATGTTGTATAGCGCCGGACTTAAAAAACTTCGATAGCGCGAATGTGGGGCAGGATTGTGGGGCTAGTAGTACCGCCACAGTATAATTAAATTTGAATACTTGTCCCTATTTTCTCTCACTTTGGTTTCCGTGACTGCTACAGCTAGTGCGGGCTCGGAGCAACGCGTGCAGTGGTTTAAGCTGTACTGACCGGCAGACAGGAGCCCTTCATCTCGCGCAGGTCGATCTTGCGGAACAGCTCACACATGACCAGCTCGTGCAGGTTCGGCGGCCGCGGTCCGAAAATCTGCTCCATTATGTCTACCACCTGCAATCATAGTATTTTATATTGAAGATACCAGTGATGAAAGCTGGTACTCCTTCAGGGAGAAGCCCTTTTTTGTTTTTTTTTTTCATGATGATGGGGATTCATACCATGGGTATGTCGAGGGAAAAGCCCTAGCCTTCTTATTAAGGGATTTGGATGAGAATCGCCGGCTATTGTCACATTACATGTTTGACTGCTGGTCTAGTGGTTCAGAGCCGAGCTCTCGACCTGGATGGAGGTCGTGGGTTGGAACGCGTTGGAACAACAAAAAAATGTTGTATCTAAGTTTGGTTAGGACAATGCAGGCTGATCACCTGATTCTCCAGATCACCAGATGGGCATGTAAAACGGTCCTGCGCTTGATCTTTCGCCAGTCGTGTCGGTTATCAGTCACGCCACGTCTAATGCATCTATACCTAAATCTCACAAGGTTCAATTTTATTTCCTCAGTCCAGTGACGGGGTGTGTTATTCGCAATATCAGCTGCGTGGTTATGACTCGATTTGAATTATTTTATAGGATCGTGTGGTGATCTTTAAGTCAAAAGTGGGCACCGCGACTAGCGCCCACTACCTGTGAGTAGGTCGGCGCGAGCGTCGCCAGCAGCGTCAGGTCGGTGTCCGCACCGGTGCACATCTCAAACAGCACGTGGCCCAGCGAGAGCGTCTCCGCGTGACGCAGCGGCAGCGAGCGGCGCGGGGTCGCCGCCACCAGCGTGTTCTCGAGACCGCTGATACTGGAATGAAAAGAAGAAGAAAATTACTATGGAAGAACGTTCACAAATTTTAATTTTATCACAAGGTCGGGGCCAGATTGACGTAGTCTAGATATTTTTATGATTGAGATCTGGTAGCAGGGACCGAAAAGGTTACCCATTTTGGTGTTTTAAACTGTTTAATTTATACGATTCTCTGAAAAACCCTAACATGCGCTGTAGCCGTATATACGGCTGAATCAACGGTATAAATAAACCGTTTATGAATAAGGTTCATTTTCGTTCGTTTTTCTGTGTTAAAAAAGGATGCGTGATAAGTAAGTACCGCGGAACGCTATTGGCTGAATTTGTTCCATCATGTCACAACTAGACTGGCGCACCATTTTACGCAAAAATGAGTGTGCGTTAAAACTGCTCCGCCACGGTAGAAATATGATGAAAATGATCGCCCAAAATTTAGGCGAAATTTGACAAAATCGATGGGTCCAAACCAAAAATTTGTCGAAGTAGAAACAAAGAAGTTATAAGGGTTTTAAGTTGGCCGCGCCAACGTAACGTCCACGATGGCGCGGCCATGGAAATCTCAGGAACTACGTGGATTAGAGATCTAATTCTTTTTCTAGTATGAAGATTGAATTTGGCGAAAATTGTCGAAAAAGAAATTATAAAGTAGAAATCGATATTTTAAGAGATATTTACCTCAGAAGCCGTGGTGGCGCAGACGTGCACTTCGTGTTTCTTTGATGTTGATTATTTATTTATATCATAAGACTTAGTACAAAAAACTGATACAGGAAGTAAGGGCTTAATTTGTCGAAACTAATGAAAGCAATAAATACAACGAAATGTTATTTAAACAGACAAATCGGACCGAAACAAAAAATAGCATGGCCGCGCCAACGTAACGCTTCTTTGTACGCTGATATCTCATTATATGTAATTGCTGGGATTTCAGTTTTAATATCCATTTATTCGGCACATTAACCTGATTAGAATGGCATATCGTTTTACCCTCAGAATAGTTTTTAACGCGTGTAATGTCCAAAAATGTGCTCTCTCGTACAATGTTTGAGTAGGGTAACCATAATTTCGATTTTATTTGAGAATACTTTTTACTCTACTAGACGAAAATGTGTCTATTTCTTAAATAATGCCAACAAATGGGATTATTACTATTAAATATTTCACACATAAACGTAAGTATGTAGTTAGTACCTATGCCCGTATGTGGTCAGTTGTAGATATGATAATAATATTATGTTAGGTAAGTATACTGTACCTAGGCAGGCTACTTAATATTATGGGTTTCTTGCCCTTGAAATTAAGTACATACTTATCTACGACAAGTATCCTCATTCCCTGCAGCAAAGCAAGCCGGCGTAACGCCGGTTTTCATAGAGACCCATGGCCGTGGTTAAGACTCGCTATTGGAATTAATATTATTCCAACGGCAGACGAATAATATGCTTTTTCAAGAAGGCACTTTGTTACCGTATTTCGGTATGAAGTGACGCTTAGATTTTATTAGCGAGTCCGACCTTGTACTTATGCATTTTTAGTCATCTGCCTAATATTAACTTTCTTGTTTGAGCCTTGTTAGACCTAGATTTTATTTCTGTATCCATGATGTTTATAAAAGTACTAGCTGTGACCGCGACTTCGTACGCGTGTAAAAGTGATTTAGGGCACTTTAGTATTTTTAAATATATTTTTAGTTTATGAAGACTATCGTTTGGGTATTATGCTTCTTTATACATGGTCACACGGAGGCCGATGAAGTAATAATAATAGTTTCAAATAATGGCTAAGATATGCCATATTAAGACATAGGATTAACCCCAATAGACGTAACAGTACTCCAGCCCGGCTCGGACGTAAGACACGTCACGCAGCGCCCGGTCGAATCACGGAGAAACGATTTTAATTTTGCTATATCCTAAAGTACTCATTATATTTGCATGGTCTAAAGGGCAAAATATGTAGTCTTCAAAAATGCTTAAGCAGAATAACGTATTTTAAATGATAAGGATTAATACCGTGATGGTAGATGGCATTCATCTAATTCAAATCGCCATTTCATTGAGTGACTATCGTTTTTATCGAATGACATATTTATATATATAGTGTGTAAAAAGAGCAGTCATTATAACTTTGAGATACGATTATACTACCTTTCCTCATTTCGGAAATGTATTTTTTTTGTCAGAAACTAAAAAAAAATGTTTTTTTTTCTTTTTACCATTTCTTATTTTTTTTGTAATAATAAAAAAAATAATAATAAAGGCAAAAATAATTTATTTTTTAATTTTTGTAAAAAAAAATTAAAAAAAATACATTTCTAGAATGAGCGGGTGTTCCCCAGGGTGGCGTACTCTCTCACCTCCGGTTTTCTATATTTATTAATATTATTTCCTCATTAATCAACTCAAATTTCCATCTTTACGCAGACGACCTGCAACTCTATCGTCATTCTAATATTGATGATATTTCTAATACAGTTGCTGGTATTAACTATGATCTGCAGAGCATATCAAATTGGGCTAAATCTTTTGGTCTGTTGGTAAATCCCAAAAAATCGCAGGCTATGATAATAGACTACTGCCTATTATCATAGCCTGCGATTTTTTGGGATATACTAGTAAGTATATAACGCAACGTTTACACAATGTGCCTGTGGTCAAATATGATGGTACTATTATCGAATTCAGAGACACAGCTAAGAATTTAGGGTTAACTTTGGACAGCAATCTCTGCTGGAATCCGCAGGTTAGTGAAGTCAGCAGAAAGGTACACCACTCGTTACATATGCTGAGGCGCCTTCAAAACTTTTTGCCTTTGCAAACCAAAATTTTCCTCGTCAAAACTCTCATTTTTCCTATCCTCGACTATGCCGACTCCTGCTACTTAGACGACCGAAGAGCTGCTAACTAAACTGGAACGCTTGCAGAATCTCTGTATCCGTTTCATTTTTGGTCTAAAAAAGTTTGATCACATATCAGCCTTTCGGATAAAACTCAAGTGGCTTCCTATCCGTCTCCGTCGCAACTCCCATATCCTCTGTTTACTTTACAATATCCTGTATAACCCTCTCTCCTTCCTATCTTATTGATCGATTTAACTTTTCCCGGCCCATTGATATCCCTTGTAGGTCCAAATTCAGAACAAACCTTTACCTCCCATCACATCGCTCTAATTTCTACTCCTACTCCTTCACCGTTCATGCGGTCAGATTGTGGAACTCGCTTCCTCACACCGTCCGTGATAGTCCCACCATTGCCATATTTAAAAGACGTTTGAAGAAGTACTATTTTGAATCCCAATCCATATCATAACTAAACGGTATTATGTATATTATATTTTTATTTTATACGTATTTATTTATGTATTTAGTAGTTATTTATATATTTATTTATTTTATTGTATTAATTATATATGTATTATAATTTATATTCATTATTGTATTTATTTTTGTACATGTATCTATTCTGATTTTAATATAATTTAGATGTAATGTATTTGTATGTTATTGTGCACGCTCTATTTGATATCTTGTATCCCATATCTCTTCCGTAGGGCTGCTGGAAGAAATTTCTTTCAGAAATAAGCAGTACCTTTTTGTCGTCTTTCTCTGTAATTTGTACTATTGTTAAGTGTTTCTTGTGTACAATAAATTGTTAAAAAAAAAAAAGAGAAAAGATAGTATAATCATATCCCAAAGTTATAGTGACTGCTCTTTTTACACCCGTTATAGCTTCTCAAAACCGCTAAATTGTCTGTTTCTTTATGTTTATCCCGAAAGGCTTTCTTTTAATAATTCCAAAAGTTGATTTTATACAATAAATGATAATTTATTTCAGTTTGTGAAGCAAGTTCAAAAATACAGTTTTTATATTATTGACACTGTGGAAACACTTGTCTTTTTAATAAAATCATGTTAGTTACTTATTTAATGTTCTAATCTACGTTCTATAGCTTCGCGTCACTGTGTAAGCGATCCCCCCGCGCGCCCCGCCCGAACCGTTCGTCCGCAGTCGCGCACGAAATTCATCGACTTGCTTTAAAGTTATCGTCACTGCTCGGCTCCTATGTACCGTAGCGTTATGTTATATATCCTATAACCTGCCTAGGAATATGGTCTACAATCGTAATAAGTTTGGTTAAAATCCCTTTCGTGGTTTTTGATGTTGCACATACAGACAGATATAGAGACAAAAAATATAGATGAGTGTATAAAAGAATTATAACCCGTCTTCACAAAAACGGATCAAGGGCAAGAAATGCATAATATTAAGTAACCTTCCTAGGTACAGTATACTTACCTAACATAATATTATTATCCTATCTACAACTGATCGCTTACGGGCATAGGTACTACATACTTACGTTTAAGTGTGAAATAATGATTAATAATAATTGTTCCGTTTGTTGGCATTATTAAGGAAATAGATACATTTTCGTCTAGTAGAGTAAAAGGTATTCCCAAATAAAATCGAAATTATGGTTACCCTACTCAAACATTGTACGAGAGAGCACATTTTTGGAGATTACACGCGTTGAAAACCATTCTGAGGGTAAAACGATATGCCATTCTAATCAGGTTAATGTGTCGAATAAATGGATATAAAAACCGAAATTCTAGCAATTACAGATAATGAGATATCAGCGCGGCCATGCTATTTTTTGTTTCGGTCCGATTTGTCTGTTTAAATAACATTTCGTTGTATTTATTGCTTTCATTAGTTTCGACAAATTAAGCCCTTACTTCCTGCATCATATTTTTGTACTAAGTATTATGATATAAAGAAATAATCAACATTAAAGAAACACGAAGTGCACGTCTGCACCGCCACGGCTTCTGAGGTAAATATCTCTTAAAATATCGATTTCTAGTTTATAATTTCTTTTTCGACAATTTTCGCCAAATTCAATCTTCATACTAGAAAAAGAATTAGATCTCTAACCCACGTAGTTCCTGAGATTTCCATGGCCGCGCCATCGTGGACGTTACGTTGGCACGGCCAACTTAAAACCCTTATAATTTCTTTGTTTCTACTTCGACAAATTTTTGGTTTGGACCCATCGATTTTGTCAAATTTCGCCTAAATTTTGGGCGAACATTTTCATCATATTTCTACCGTGACGAAGCAATCGTGATGCATACCAAAAATGATCATAATTGCGTATGACATAAGTTATAAGATGATGTTATTTAATGCAAGTTCTCGTCCATTTTTGTTTATTATTGTTTTTTTTCCATTCTTAGTCTTTCCTTGATATTGATTTGGTAAAGAGCGAAAAGTTAATTCCCATCTTATTTTTTTTTCTAATTATACGGAATTGTAATTTAGGTAATTCAAATTACTATAAAATATAAGTATGTTAAAATATAAGTATAATATTAGTATAAAATATAAGTGCTGTGCATTGTGCAACATTGATTTGGTCACTTTAAACTAATGTTTAAAGTGACCAAATCAATGTTGCACAATGCACAGCAAGGCTATTGAAACCTCAAGTCAGTGATGAAAAAAACCGCTTTTCATAGATTTGATCCCAGCCACGGCGTGTACCACAAATTTTTTGTCTCTTTCGGTTATTGGCGCGGCTGTATTAAACGGTTTAATACCGTTTAAGACAAGCGCATAGTTAAAAACCCTTAATATGGGTATTTAAAATAAAACGGTTTGTATTGATACCGCTACAGCCGTATAGCGGATTAATCGGTCCCTGTCTGGTAGTTACCATACGGCCTAATACTGAAACGCTAATTAGTAAGGAGCCCACATTAACTGCTTTGCGGAATGAGGCATGTGGCTCTTGAGCGCCACATTAGCTATCGTTACAGTGTTGCCAATAAGGCTGTCGAATATTACTATTCCTTCGGAGTCTATGCATCTGATTGTCTGTAAATCGGATGTCTGGTAATCATGCAAATATCCTGCGTCTGATCTTTCTCCAGTCTTATCGGTCATTCGTCCTTAATGGGTTGTTTCCATCACTGTCTTATGAGGGTAAAGGTACAGTAGGAGAGTGGAGTGTACTGCGCTTGGGCACTATGTGCATTAGTTAATGCTCTAAACTCTAGAGTATTCATACCGCGCCACCCCATTTTGCAGTATAACGTTCCCCGAGTGCAGATGACAGAAGGGCGGGAACCCCTTCTCCCTCAGGAACAGTAGTCCCTCCAGCATCTGCCGGCCGAAGCGCGCGACCTGTGAGACCGGCAGCGCAGTACCCGCGGCACCGTACTTGCGGGGGTATTCATCGTTCCATGTGCTCTGAAATCAAATCAGATATTTTTATTCGGATGAATTTTACAAAACTGTTCGTCGTTCTGAACGTCGTGTCTATATGATGCCTACCACCGGTTCGGGAAGTAGGGAGACTTTGGAGGATAAGTAATTAACAGTCTATTTATCTAAAGATGCTAGGACCTAAGATACGCTGCGCTCTGAGTGAGTTAACTAGTGTCCTATTTTTTACCATGAGTAGTACAAAGTTTATCAGTCCAAAGATGCTAGGATGTATTTAAGGGTCCTTCTTGCGGGTATGTCAGACTGCTACACTCAAAAAGATGGTAAATAGACAGAGCTATCCTATTCACTAAATTTGGCGGGCCACGAGATTGCGTGAGTCTGCTTTTAGCTAATGTCTGAATTCAGTCACCAATTACCATCAAGCAGTACTTCTATTTAATAGTTTGAGCTAATATGTGATGAATTTCATAGATCAAGTCTGCAATAGTGGCATCTATAGTCAGTAAATTTTCAAACAACCTTGTATATAAGATCCTTAAGGCTGCCAGTGTGGTTGTAGGGCAACACTGCGAGCGCGTGGCCGCTTCGCAGTTCCAAGTCTAAGACTGGGTAGATGTAGGGATGATGTAGGGCTCGGAACAGCTCCAGCATCAGACCGCGGGAGTCGTCGCTCGCTTCAATGGGGCAATTGGTTGGTAGGGGGATCTGGAGACAAGGTTCATAAATTCCAAGACTATCAAGTTCAAGGAAATGTACATAGATACTTAAGTACTTTTTTCATAAGTAGAAAACTTTAAAAGATTGCCAAAATCACCTTGTGTAAAAAGTAAGTATTTTATGAAAGACTTAACAGCATGTTGCGTGCAAGTTTCTAAACAGCACATAACGGTTACACGCACATATACAAGTCGAATTAATACGTATGTGCTATAAATGTAGATGAGTTATTAAGCACTTACGAAAATTTTACAAAGTATTCAAGAAGAAGACTTGCCAGTGAGAGTAAACGTTCTGTTTTGATGGAATTGTCGTGGATGGCGAACCAGTACTTGTTCGGTCTAGATCCGATGCAACTAAGCGGAGATATGAGATCGTATCTGAAATTCAAAATTAAAAAAATCTATGTTAATCTTTAAAGACGTATATGGAAGGTCAAACCAAAAATAAAGCAACCGTTAACATTGGTGGCAGCGGTGGGATCACGATTTTCCAGTACAGTACCTTGATACAAATTATAGTGAAAAATATTATGTAGCGGGGCAATTGAATAATATGTGGTCGATTCAGTTTTCATTAATGAAGAAATAATAACAATGAATATGTAATACACGATTTTCCAGTATAGTACCTAGCGTAGCCAGGCAATTAAATAATATGTAGTCAATTCAATTTTATTTATGACACTTAATGAACAAATAATAATGAATCGGCAATATTACTAGCTGACCCCACTTCGTTGAGCACAGAAACAGTTTGTGATGAACCGTTTAAACCTTCCCGGGACTTCCACGAATATTTCAAGACTAAAAATAGCCAAATCGGTTCAGCCGTTCCCGAGTTTTAGCGAGACTAACGCACAGCAATTCATTTTTATACATAAGAAGAAAGAAGAAGGAGATAGATTATGTACCTTGGAGTAACTGATAGGTACTCGTTGCATATGACCAAAGCGACGGAACTCTCCATTGATTGATCTGCGTACCTGAATGAAAGAAAAAGCCTTATTGTATTACTGAGCCCTAGATATATAAGCCCGCGTCGGCTTAGACGGTGTAAGGTGTCAGTTATTATTGATCTTTAAATTCCAACAGGTGGGTCGAATAACACCTTATACTTAACGTCGCAAGCAGTAATGGATAGGTTAAATTAGTATACAGGCTGTCATATTAATGAGTAATAATACTTAAGGTTGTGTGTGGGTCCCGTATGTAGAGTTTACTGTGAAAGGACCAGTCCTGAAAGAGTTACTTTTTTATTATCGCCTAAAACTGGCATTCTCCTTTGTGATGTTGGGGCATTTCTCATATAAACATGAAAGTCAAAAGTAAGTCTTTCAGCGCTGGTTTCACAGTAAACTCTACATAGGAGGCACATACGCACCCTAAAGTATTATCACTCATTTATTTTACACCTTGTAGACATACATATTATACCAACGTAATGTTGGGTTATACTTATGGGGTATCTTTTAAAGTGTAGTTAAAATACCCATGGGGGTTTTCACACCTCGTTAAGTTTGTAGGAAGAATTTGTGTAAGCCGTATCATACAACGAATAGTATTAAATGAGTTTTCTACTTCGCAATATATTGTATTTAATTCTACTACACATAATATGTACTTAAATAAAAATCCATGTTCCAGAAACATACCTTTTTTAAATTATTTATTAATTTTACTACACATAATATGTTCTTAAATAAACATCCAGACAGAAACAGACAGAATCCAACAGAAACACACATTTTTTAATATTCTTTTTTAAAGGTTTTTTTTAAAGTGCTCCGGTTTGAGCTGAGTGACATGTTTAACAGTACCTTATTATGTACAGTCATCGTTAAAAAGATTGGCCCGTTTTTAGAAGCCCATCTATTAGTTACTAGGGTTTGAAAACCATACAACTTTGTATGGATAGAAGATAGGTTATTGAAATAGGCCGTAAATGGAGAAAGAGTGACTTACCGTGGTGACGCCGAGGGCTCGGAAGGTGATGATTTGCCAGAACTAGAGCTCATGATGGACTTGTTGAACAGCAGCTTCGCGAGGGAATCTATCTTCTGCGCGACCAGAGGTGTCTTATCCGAGTTCTCTTCTAGAAGTAATAATATTAGCCATAGGTACAATAATGTTGGTAGCATAGCTGAAAGCAGTACACCTGGATATATCTTAAATGAATAATATTAATAAGGAATTCTTTTTGTTTTTTGTTTTATTTTATTTGAATGTTATTAAGAATCAATAATGTCTATATCAGATTTTTACGTTTTTCACCTTACAATGCAGGTAGATTTAAAGTTTAATTTGGCTTGGCTTATTTAGGTACCTACTTATCTCATAATTTCGTATTTCACCATATTTTATATCTTTCTATTCAAAGTAGATTTTTTTAAAAATCTCTTATAGTTAAAGCTAACTCAATGAGATAGACACTATTGATTCTTAACCGTCGATATATTATGTATACCTAACATAAGATTCAAATAAAATAAAACGAAAAACAACAAGAATTCCTTATTCCTAATAATTTAAGATTTTATTTTGTTTTAGTGTGTGTTGCATTGCATTGTTATTAAATAAAAAAATAGAATGGTTTATATGGTGGAGAAATAAAATATAAAATGCTAGCTGTCCTCCCCAGTTTCAATAGCAGCACCTCGAGAACCACGTTATCCATTGGTGAAAACAGCACGAATATCGGTGCTGAATTCTTCGAGTTTATCGCCAACAGACACACAGCTAAAAACTTTGTTACATAATATTTTATTAGACTTGGCTATGTTACTTGAACGCCTCCGTGGTCTAGTGAAGAAGCTCTGAAAGCTTCGCTCTTGACCCGGAGGTCGTGGGTTCAATTTTCGCGATGGAACAACAAAAAAAAATGTTGTTTCCAAGTTTGGTTAGGACAATGAAGGCTGATCACCTGATAAGAAATAAGAAAGATGATCCATGAGTTGAATGGGCATGTAAAAAGTCGGTACTGCGCCTGTCTCTCGCCAGTCGCGTCGCTTATTCGTCCCACTGGGTTATGAGCACTTGGGCACCATAAAACGACTCCTGCTGGCCTGGTTTCAATGAAAACGGGTACCACACCGAAATCGGTGAGGGGAGCTATTATTAATAGACTTTGCTATCTCAACCGACTTATACGGTAGATTCTACATTATGCACACAAAAGGGAAATCCCTAGTAATGTGCTATAATGGGCACATGACATAAATCGTGGATTACCTGCACCCAGGCTTAATGCGGCTTAAGCATATACTATATCGGTCAAGGGTTGAATATACCGATAGTTCGTGTAAAGTTGTTTAAAGTTAACGCGTTGCTACTGTATAATTTTAAACAAAAAAAACCGACTTCAAAAGGTTAACTCATCATCATGTCTCCACTTTGATAACTATGAGACCAAGTTCGACTGTAATTGACGTAGTGGCATATGCTTGCATTCCTTTAAACAACGCTGAAATATTCAAACATGTATCTCTAAGAACTTAAAAGTTCTGATCAGTACTGTTAGGTCCAGGATATGGTGCAAAACCTTATTATTTGGTAACATGCTTGGGTTACTTCAGAAAAAATTTAAATCGATATGTGTGTCCATATAAATTTTGAGGAGTTCCCTCGATTCCTCACGACGCCATCATCAGGTCTCCACTTTGATAACTATGAGACCAAGTTCGACTGTAATTAACGTAGTGGCATATGCTTGCATTCCTTTAAACAACGCTGAAATATTCAAACATGTATCTCTAAGAACTTAAAAGTTCTGATCAGTACTTTTAGGTCCAGGATATGGTGCAAAACCTTATTATTTGGTAACATGCTTGGGCTACTTCAGAAAAAATTTAAATCGATATGTGTTTCCATATAAATTTTGAGGAGTTCCCTCGATTCCTCACGGATCCCATCATCAGGTCACCATTTTGGTGACAATGGGACCAAATTGGAATTATACCCTACACAACACAGAAAAAATATTTAAAATCGGTTTATAAACGACGAAGTTATCCGCGAACAAACATAAAAAAAAACATATATACGGTCGAATTGAGAAACCTCCTCCTTTTTTGGAAGTCGGTTAAAAATGTTATGTCCCAATATCAAACGCATGTTAGTTTTAATGGCATGTTGAAATACCATGCCTTCTCATTCATTGATAGGAATTACGAGAGGAACAACATGATATTTAACGAAGGATTAACTTTGACATTGCTTGGTGAAACACGCCCAATGTCTGTTAGTAAAGGACAAGGATGGTTTTGGGCCATGAGGTAAAGTAGCCGGCCATGAAAAAAATATGATAGCTTTGTATATGAAGTCAGACTGAATATTGTTCACTTGATAAATTTTCTGGGTTGGTTGAAAAAAGGAGAAAGAATTTTTCTATTAACCGAATCTCTACTGAATTAATTAAGTACACCAATTTGGTTACAGAATGTAATTTTTGGTTTATAAAAACTATGATTGATCACTTTTTGATATGCCTCCTAATAAATTGTAGATACCTATATAATACGTTAAAGAAATAAAACACGTTAAAGAAATAGATAATACAAAAAGATAAATGACAATTATTTATTGATTAATAATTAAATACTTACTTTCTTACTACTGAAAATCAGCGTTGCAAATATGTTAGCAACAATGCTAAGTGGGCCCCAATTTGGTAATATTTCATGTTTTTTTATAATTAGTATGCTATTTTTCGTTGTTTTTTTATTATTTTACTAGCTGACTCGTGCCCACTCTCTCACTCGCATACAAATGAAATTCCATAAAAAAGGAAACAAAAATCCGCACCAGGAACCCGCAAACCCGGAACGCGGAACCCAGAACCCGCATCGCGGGACTTTCAACGCAGAACCCACCACATTTTATTTCATAAAAACTTTTTCCTGAACATAACAAACACAACAAAAAAAGAATTGGCCAAATTGATTCAGGCGTTGTTGAGGTATGCATTTTTATATATAAGATTCTTTTCTTTCTTTCTTACTTATGGAGAGAGCAAATACCTTCGCTCTCCTCCTTGTCCGTGGACACCGACCGGATGCGGAAGGCGTTCCTCTTGTTGGCCGCCGCCACTGACTCGGGGTTCAGTTCCGCCGCAGAAAGCGCTCGTCTGCACGCACCCTTGCGCTTCTTCTTCCTATAACTAGACCTGGATCTCTCCTGGTAGAACCTGTCGTGGCCAGTCGTCTCCGCCTCTCTCTCCTTCCCCTCTGCCTTCAAATGCTGGTAGAGATTGAACATTTTTTGCAATAACACTTTGACCAAAAAAAAAAACTCGATTAAAAAAAAAACTTTTTGTAAGTAGGTGAGACGTCAGAATGGTTAGCCGGCTAGTGGTTCTATGTCCGCACTAATGGAAGACCCGCAAGTACGGAATAATCTACCGCCCACGCAGCCGGCCCGTATGTTTAATCGTAGATATATAAACACAATTAATTTATCTACATGAAACTCCCGTTATGTCATTAATTTGATCGGATCCTATTATAATGCACTTGCATAAGTTGATCTTTTTGCGCTAATTGGCTTAGTTTTATTTATATTCAATCAACTGGACGGAATTGACTAAGCCCATGACAGTAATACCCTTTATGTGATTTATCGGGGTCAGTATATTGTATGTTTTACTCACATATTGCATTATAATAAATATATAATGATCGAAGAATGAAATGATATAGCATCTCTCAGTCAACCATCTTTCCCTTGGGTTTCGTAAAAGGCGACAAAGAGAAATATCCCGCAGGGTTATTGTTATTAGATATTACTACAGTCCAACCGAAGCCAAATATTCGACCGTGGCTTCTGTTTAGGCCGAAATCAAAACCGAAACACACGCGGTGATGTTAAAATTCCTTAAAGTATGCCGCCATTCGAAATCAGTTTCGGCTTCAGCAAAAATTTCGGCCAATTTCGACTTTTAGCCTAAACCAAATCGAACTTTCGGTCGGACACTAGTTATACTACTACTACGTATATATCTTGCAAAAACAATAAAATCGCAATTTTTTTTACTCTTGAACTTTATCGACTGTTAAAAGGTAATAAATAAGGCATAAGACCCAAAAAATCAGCAAAGTTTTTAAATTCAGAAAAAATAATAATGACGTAACATTTAATTAATAGTTCCTACGATTGCCACTAAATGAAAATGAAAAATCTTTTATTTCCAAATAGGTTAGTTACTAACACTTTTAGAATTGTCCTACATGATGACCTACCACCGGTTCGGGGACTAACCCGGCGAGAAGAACCGGCGTAAGAAACTCGCTCGGGGCCACCTTTTAGCAAAAAGATGGGAAAATTGTTCTTTTTAAAAAATATATATATAAAAATGTTATAACTTAACATAAATTACAATTTACAAAAGTATACTTTAAATAAAATAGAAGTAGCCTCGAAAGTGGCCACCTTATTCTCAGGGTGTGCTATCATTAACAAAATTATTAATCTTATAATAAGCTTTAGCACACAAACGTTCATTAACTACTTTTTTAAATTTATTGATGGAAAATTTTTCTCTATTGATATATAGATCTTATTAAAAAAAAGTAATCGGTTCAAACTTTAAGTAAACAGTTAAACTAATTTATTGGCATTTAATTACAGCTTTAAATCCTATAATGTTTTTACTCTCATAAGTAATAACTAAAGTGGCCGTTTTATAAGATTACTTTTTTTAATGAGATCTTTGTGTCGTTGTAAAATTTATTTTAATAAGAGTAGGTAGCTCTAGTTGCGGTTATCGCTTTAAGTGCCGTTTTCCGAAAAACGCCTTTTCTGACTTACTGCTTATTAATTACCAGGACAGAGTAGTGGTGGACGTCATATCTGAAATAATGATAATAATATTTGATAGTTAAGAATATATTTTGATGTTGCTCTGATAGTTTTTAAACATACGGCCGAATACTCAAAACAATATTTAAATTAAGCGAGCCATTCACAGGCTGTCACTATGAAGAGTCCCAACTTTATTATCGAGTCCGTTAAAAAACGTATCTTAACTTTATTCCATTTCTATTTTCCATGTTCTTTAAGTCTTTTGAGGTTTCACTAGTCAAATATTGTTTAACTAAGTACATTTGATGTGTGGCCATTTGGACAATACAGGGTGTAAAAAGAGCAGTCACTATAACTTTGGGATAGGATTATAGGACCTTGACTGATTCTAGAAATTAATTTTTTTCATTATTTATTTTTTGAAAATAATATTTTTTTTTTGCTATTTATTATTTTAGTCGCAAGGCTGAACTGTTTAGAACAAGGTTCTGCATTCAATTCTTAATTTTTATAATTTTTGCCCTAGTACGTAATGAACGTCTTACGCATGCTATTGACCTCTCAGCGTAATCAGCTGATCGCTGTGTTACCACTACTACATTGCCTATTGAAAATTTTTTAATTTTTAAAATACTGATTAAAAGCAAATGACTAGTACCAATGGATATATCTCTTGCCTGGTTATTACCCCACGAAGTTATAGTGACTGCTCTCTTTACATATACATTATAATAAATATATAATGATCGAAGAATGAAATGATATAGCATCTCTCAGTCAACCATCTTTCCCTTGGGTTTCGTAAAAGGCGACAAAGAGAAATATCCCGCAGGGTTATTGTTATTAGATATTACTACAGTCCAACCGAAGCCAAATATTCGACCGTGGCTTCTGTTTAGGCCGAAATCAAAACCGAAACACACGCGGTGATGTTAAAATTCCTTAAAGTATGCCGCCATTCGAAATCAGTTTCGGCTTCAGCAAAAATTTCGGCCAATTTCGACTTTTAGCCTAAACCAAATCGAACTTTCGGTCGGACACTAGTTATACTACTACTACGTATATATCTTGCAAAAACAATAAAATCGCAATTTTTTTTACTCTTGAACTTTATCGACTGTTAAAAGGTAATAAATAAGGCATAAGACCCAAAAAATCAGCAAAGTTTTTAAATTCAGAAAAAATAATAATGACGTAACATTTAATTAATAGTTCCTACGATTGCCACTAAATGAAAATGAAAAATCTTTTATTTCCAAATAGGTTAGTTACTAACACTTTTAGAATTGTCCTACATGATGACCTACCACCGGTTCGGGGACTAACCCGGCGAGAAGAACCGGCGTAAGAAACTCGCTCGGGGCCACCTTTTAGCAAAAAGATGGGAAAATTGTTCTTTTTAAAAAATATATATATAAAAATGTTATAACTTAACATAAATTACAATTTACAAAAGTATACTTTAAATAAAATAGAAGTAGCCTCGAAAGTGGCCACCTTATTCTCAGGGTGTGCTATCATTAACAAAATTATTAATCTTATAATAAGCTTTAGCACACAAACGTTCATTAACTACTTTTTTAAATTTATTGATGGAAAATTTTTCTCTATTGATATATAGATCTTATTAAAAAAAAGTAATCGGTTCAAACTTTAAGTAAACAGTTAAACTAATTTATTGGCATTTAATTACAGCTTTAAATCCTATAATGTTTTTACTCTCATAAGTAATAACTAAAGTGGCCGTTTTATAAGATTACTTTTTTTAATGAGATCTTTGTGTCGTTGTAAAATTTATTTTAATAAGAGTAGGTAGCTCTAGTTGCGGTTATCGCTTTAAGTGCCGTTTTCCGAAAAACGCCTTTTCTGACTTACTGCTTATTAATTACCAGGACAGAGTAGTGGTGGACGTCATATCTGAAATAATGATAATAATATTTGATAGTTAAGAATATATTTTGATGTTGCTCTGATAGTTTTTAAACATACGGCCGAATACTCAAAACAATATTTAAATTAAGCGAGCCATTCACAGGCTGTCACTATGAAGAGTCCCAACTTTATTATCGAGTCCGTTAAAAAACGTATCTTAACTTTATTCCATTTCTATTTTCCATGTTCTTTAAGTCTTTTGAGGTTTCACTAGTCAAATATTGTTTAACTAAGTACATTTGATGTGTGGCCATTTGGACAATACAGGGTGTAAAAAGAGCAGTCACTATAACTTTGGGATAGGATTATAGGACCTTGACTGATTCTAGAAATTAATTTTTTTCATTATTTATTTTTTGAAAATAATATTTTTTTTTTGCTATTTATTATTTTAGTCGCAAGGCTGAACTGTTTAGAACAAGGTTCTGCATTCAATTCTTAATTTTTATAATTTTTGCCCTAGTACGTAATGAACGTCTTACGCATGCTATTGACCTCTCAGCGTAATCAGCTGATCGCTGTGTTACCACTACTACATTGCCTATTGAAAATTTTTTAATTTTTAAAATACTGATTAAAAGCAAATGACTAGTACCAATGGATATATCTCTTGCCTGGTTATTACCCCACGAAGTTATAGTGACTGCTCTCTTTACATATACTTAATAGTTTAATTACAAAAACTATTGTTGTAGCTTAGTTTAAAATATAGGGCATTATATCTTTACCACGACCTCAATATTTTTCGGTAGTCGTTTTTCATAGAAAAAATTAAGATTGCCTAAGGCCATTATCAACATGGTTTACTGTCGCTTTCATTGTCGCCGTGTATATCATTGTATAGCGGCTTATAGGATTACCTACATTCTACATTCCTTTAAAATAATATAGTCAGCTAGACAGGTCTTATACAACCATGCATACATAGCACGTTCAACTTTAATATTATTTGTGTACACATATTACGTAATTATTTTGAGGTTGTATAATTCATAGGCTAGCATCTTTATAATATTAGTGTAGATTAATGTAAAACATTACATTTTTTTACCACCAGCATAACGCTATACGTTTGCTACCATATTACTTTGTACCTTAATAATGAAAAAAGGAGATGAATATTATGCTACAGGTGATAAACGTGACGCTTCAACTCGGTCAGTGTGAGTTGAACCTTAGTAATTTGTATTCTAGCATTTTTGTTAAAATGAAACGAGCAAATATACAACAATTTTTAATAACAAAATCTAAGTTAGTCACATAAATTGTCTATAAAAATATAACATTTGGAATCTCATTCACAATCAGACCTCTGTCATTTAGCCTTGTCTCTTTCACGACGAAAGAGCGAGAAACAAAATTTATACACAATATTTTGTACTAAAAAGAACATTATCTTCTTACCAAGCCATAGAGATGTTTCAAAACAACTTTTTAACATTGTTTTAGACAAGACACTACTGGGATCTAATTCTCATGCATCGAACTTAGTTTCGAATATTAGTCTATCCCGCTCACACGCGTGCCAGATCACATTTGGATGAGCAGGATAGACTGAAAGTAGAAACGAAATTCAGGGCATAAGAATCGAGGTACATGAACATTAGTTACCGTTTCGGTCTACGAATGCCAGGTCTCACGGCTCAAACTTTAGTTACTTACATAACAATTCCAAAACAACATTATGAAAGTTAGTTTATAATAGCTAAGATAGGCAGCTGCAAAATTAGATAATGTACTTAAATGAATTTTGGTACAACAAAATGTATGCCCAACAATAAATATATTTATACGATGAATAGAGTTAAATGTTGCTGTTCTTGTCTGATCTTGCTCTTGTATTAGACAAAGACTGGTTAAAAGAATGGTTGACAAATCAACAAAATCCTAGCTTATCCGTTGTGTCGACATTTTGAATAGTATTAAGTAAGCAAATTTAGATTTGTAAGATACTTATACAATATATACCAGAAAATTGTGTTACAACATTGGAAACTATTTCAGTACACAAGGAACTATAACATTTGTACATTCCGAAGCAATAAATACTTAACATGGAAATATTTTTATAAAATAGTGAATAAAATTATTGTATTATAGTTTGTCCCTGATAAATTTAACCTAAAGGTAAACAAAGCGAAACCATCGAAAATCTCACTTATTCACTTATCAACACATTCACAGGTATAATAAAGGATCATACTTCATTATCCAATACATTTTATAACAATTAAACAATAATTAACTTATTTAAACATCAAATGAAAAACCTTCACAGTAAAAAAAACGCTATTTTGACACTGCCGTCTGTTGAATAAAGTCTATAGTCCATGGATTCATGTAGCCAACAATAATAATTGCGTTATTGGCCAATTGGCATCACTGACTAGTCTATGGTTGCGTTATACATGGCTTTGTTTACGTTTGGGTTAAATTTATCTTGGACATACTATAGTATGGGTAGAGTCCCTAAGAATTTAGAAAAGAAAATAAGAATGACAATTGCCATCTCTTTTTTTGCTAATTAAAAAGTTAAAAATATATTAACTAAAATAACAATAAACAAGAAATAATTTCACTGTACGGAATTTTATCGGTTGTTTATGTTACATATGCCTCTAGAAAATTAGCCAAGCTGTTAAACAGCTTATATCAATTTCAAGCACAAATTACATTTTGTTCATATAAATATAATAAATAGTCAAAAAACGTTTGATACTTAAATAAAAAGAAATCACAAAATTGATTGAGTCTAAACACTAGTTTCAAAAAAAGTTGCTTGGTTCTTGGTGCAAAATATGGAAAAAAAAATCAAACACATAACATCCGAATCAAAATGAGATTAATATTTTTCCCTCTTTTATCTCAATGCAAATGCAAAATTTGGCACACAATAAAAGCGATTTTTTTTTTAATTTTAAATATTTTATTGGCGCTATTTTTAATTAATTGCTCAGAAGAAGCACAAAGCACAAAGAAAAATCTTAAAATTAGACTTATTTACCTAATTTTAAGATTTTTTTTGTATTTTTGGCGTGTTTTGTGATCTTATGATCCAAGTATGGAATTTTTTTCATAATAAATCTTCAAAAATGACGTCGACATTAACACATCACGTTCAGAAATAAAAAAGCACAAAATACTTTGCACAGGATTACATCCATAAAAAATATAAAAAATGTAAATATTAGCAAAAAAATATATATAAAAAAGGAAAGAGATTACGTTTTTGCTTACAGCATGAAACAAATAAAAATAAAAAAATATATTTATTTAACAAAAAAAATGTTAGAAAAATATAAATTACCTTAAATAATGTACCCATGTTTTAGTTTGTAACTATTGAAATATCATTTCAAAACATGAATGAATAGTTAAAAACAGCATTAAGATTTGAAGTCCACTTGCGTAGAATAACTCTGGGTTAAAGTGTTATCTAATTTAGTTACAGGATTCTAACTCTGGGTTTAAATTTAACCCAAACTGGTGCATGTAAGTCAGGAAGCAAATAAAAAAATCAAAGTAGAGTATTAAAAATTGCGCTATTTTGTACGATACCATCTAGAGTACATATCTCCATTACTTGCCCTCTACAGCCAAAGTACTTAAGAGCTTCTTTACTTTAACGGCCCATGTTTTAAAGTAGCCTATGTGCACTTCAAGAGTGCCACTTTCATCTGTTCCAGCAATATGAAGGTCAGCCTATGTATAGCTGTTTAAGTCCCAATTTCACCAACGCATGTTAGTGTTAATGACTTGTTAAAATACCATGCCTTTTCATTCATTGATAGGAATTACGAGAGGAACGCCATGATATTTAACGAAGGATTAACTTTAACATTGCTCGGTGAAACACGCCCTAAGCCTTCTAGAGTATACAATTTAAATATATTATATCTAGCAATATCCCGCGAAACAATTATAACCACAACCTGCAAGCAGATGAGTGAGTGTACGCATAGGCATGCGTTTGATGCACCTCCCTCCTCCCACACTGCTTATGCGTACACTCGCAAGCAAAAACCATGAATTAAGTCTACGTCACTTAACAAACATTGTTCGCAGAGTCAACATCCTGAGGATGCTCCGGGGTCGGAGCGAAACGCGCGTCGAGTTTTGCAACCTGCATGGTGGTGGGACTTTGCACGATCGTGTTAACATTATTGCTTGTGTGGTGGTGGTGTTTTCATGGTTTTTGCTTGCGAGTGTACGCATAAGCAGTGAGGGAGGAGGGAGGTGCATCAAACGCATGCCTATGCGTACACTCACTCATCTGCTTGCAGGTTGTGGTTATAATTGTTTCGCGGGATATTGCTAGATATAATATATTTAAATTGTATGCTATGGATTTCCGCAAAGTAACATTAACAGTCCATTAACCTTCTAGAGTAGCCTATGTTGTAGAGTAGCCTACCTATGTGTACCTCAAGTTCATCTGCTCCAGGAATACGAAGGTCAGCCTATGTAGAGGTGCCAAAGGCCTTCCTTACTCACAGCCTATGTGTTGAGTAGCCTATGTGTACTTCAGGTAGGCCGCGTTCATCTGTTCGAGGAATATGAAGGTCAGGACCGTGTGGGGTCCCAGCCGGGTGTAGTAGGGCAGGAAGCCCTTCCATAGGGAGAACACGCCCTCGTTTTTAAGGAGTGACGTCACCACTTCCACTTGGGACTGGCCCTTTGCCGCGTTTTGGATCCTGGAACAATTATCAATTCTATTGGTCATCCAAATCAAATCAAATATTTTTATTCAGAGTAAATTTTACAAAAAAATGTTTTCTGAACGTCGTTTCTATATGATGCCTATCACCAGTTCGGGAACTAGCCCAGCGAGAAGAACCGGCGTAAGAAACTCGCATGGGGCCATCTTTTACCAAAAAGATGGATTTCTCTTTTAAAAAAAAGTATAAATTTACATATAAATATGTCAATACTAAAGCTAAGTAACATAGAATGTACTATATATAAGTAGCCTTGTAGGGGGCTACTTTATTCCCAAGGTGTGCTATCATTCATATAATCATTAACTTTATAGTAAGCTTTATCACACAAACGTTCTTTGACTACTTTCTTAAACTTATTAGTTGAAAAATTTTGAACGTTTTCTGGGATCCTATTGTATAGGCGTATACATTGGCCTTTAAACGAATTCTTTACTTTGCTTAGTCTAGTCACTGGAACAACAAGTTTATTCTTATTCCGAGTATTTCTATTATGATTATCACATTTTCTTATAAACAGGTTTACATTTTTCTTAACATATATAATACATTAGAGAGGATATATCCGTTCCGTTCGTTCCGTCCGTTTATACAACAACATATTTTGCTTAAAATCACCAACATACATAGACAATCTAAAGAACAATTTTCCAATCTTTTTGCTAAAAGATGGCCCCGCGCGAGTTTCTTACGCCGGTTCTTCTCGCCGGGCTAGTTTCCGAACCGGTGCCGCGGTGGTAGGCAACATGTAGGACAATTCTATAAGTGTTATTTAATAACCTATAAGGAAATAAAATGATTTGAATTAGAATTTTGAATTTGACTGTCCAATCACCTTTCCTTGTGGCTTCGGGGCAGTCGATTAAAAAGGGTTCAACCCATGAAGTGCCTTATAGTAAAGAAGCACGAACAAACAAAGTACTTTAAAAAAAAGTGCCCAATCGATAAAAAATACCAACAAAGAGGAAGTATCAAACAATCCGACTTCTCGTTCCTTCCCATTAGCATGTCGTATAGAGCGATAAGGACAAACAGTCTTTGCTCTTGCTAATAGCCTGGTATTAGTGCTAACGCCTCCGTGAACCAGTGGTTTAGAGCCTAGCTCTCGACTCGGAGGTCGTGGGTTCGATTCCCGCGTTGGAACAACGAAAAATTTTATTTTCAAGTTTGGTTAGGACAGGCTGATCACCTGATTGTCTGACAAGAAAGACGATCTATACGTCGTATGGGCATGTAAAAAGCCAGTCCTGCGCTTGATCTCCCGCCAGTCGTGTCCGTCCGAACACTGGGCTACGAGAGTGAAGGAAGAGAGAGTGCTTACGTGTATTGCGCACACACTTGGAGACTATAAAATAACTCCAGCGTAACTGGCCCGGTTTCAATGACCGGCTTCCGTCCCCGAAATCGGTATCATTTGGCAATCGGTGTGGGAGGCATTAGCTGTGCTAAGGTTGTTAATACAGTTTAATAACCTTAGCACAAATAATGAAAGAACCCAAAAAAAATCTTTTCTGGGGTTCTCCCCAGGGTTGTTTACCTCGTCTTGATGATGTCGACGGGCATGGAGGCGATGGTGGTGACGAGCCCGGAGACCATGGACGCGCAGAAGTGCAGCGTGATGCCCTCTGGCACGTACCCGGCGAACACCTCGCGGGCCTGCAACAAATTGCACACTTTATTTGGCAATTTACAAACAAAACAACGCATCCATAACAGAAATTAGAAGGGCGTAAAATACTGGCGTAATTGAAGACATGCCTATATAACATATGTTACACTGTAAAGTTTTTGTGCACAGCTTCAGCACGCCCCCCTCGCGGACTATCTATGTAATGAGCTGCACGCACCTGCGAGTAAGTGCTGAGCTGCGCGGCGTCGACGACCATGGCGCGGCCGACGGTCGGCGTGGCGCCGCGCCACAGCTTCAGCACGCCCTCCTCGCGTACTATCTATGTAAGGAGCTGTACGCACCTACGAGTAAGTGCTGAGCTGCGCGGCGTCGACGACCATGGCGCGGCCGACGGTCGGCGTGGCGCCGCGCCACAGCTTCAGCACGCCCTCCTCGCGTACTATCTATGTAAGGAGCTGTACGCACCTGCGAGTAAGTGCTGAGCTGCGCGGCGTCGACGACCATGGCGCGGCCGACGGTCGGCGTGGCGCCGCGCCACAGCTTCAGCACGCCCTCCTCGCGTACTATCTATGTAAGGAGCTGTACGCACCTACGAGTAAGTGCTGAGCTGCGCGGCGTCGACGACCATGGCGCGGCCGACGGTCGGCGTGGCGCCGCGCCACAGCTTCAGCACGCCCTCCTCGCGTACTATCTATGTAAGGAGCTGTACGCACCTGCGAGTAAGTGCTGAGCTGCGCGGCGTCGACGACCATGGCGCGGCCGACGGTCGGCGTGGCGCCGCGCCACAGCTTCAGCACGCCCTCCTCGCGTACTATCTATGTAAGGAGCTGTACGCACCTACGAGTAAGTGCTGAGCTGCGCGGCGTCGACGACCATGGCGCGGCCGACGGTCGGCGTGGCGCCGCGCCACAGCTTCAGCACGCCCTCCTCGCGTACTATCTATGTAAGGAGCTGTACGCACCTGCGAGTAAGTGCTGAGCTGCGCGGCGTCGACGACCATGGCGCGGCCGACGGTCGGCGTGGCGCCGCGCCACAGCTTCAGCACGCCCTCCTCGCGTACTATCTATGTAAGGAGCTGTACGCACCTGCGAGTAAGTGCTGAGCTGCGCGGCGTCGACGACCATGGCGCGGCCGACGGTCGGCGTGGCGCCGCGCCACAGCTTCAGCACGCCCTCCTCGCGTACTATCTATGTAAGGAGCTGTACGCACCTGCGAGTAAGTGCTGAGCTGCGCGGCGTTGACGACCATGGCGCGGCCGACGGTGGGCGTGGCGCCGCGCCACAGCTTCAGCACGCCCTCCTCGCGGATTATCCTGAAACATATTGTGATGTTTATTGACTATAATCAAAGTATAAGAGTGAAGACAGAGTTCTGTGTACCAGTGGTTACTTCGCTCGGAGAATACTGTATACATATCAAATAACAGATGCAAAGGCCTACTTGTTAGCTGACTTCTAAAAACAGGAGGAGGTACTCAATACGCCCGGTTTTTCTATGTATGTACAACGATTACTTTCGAGGTTAATGATCTGATTTGCGGGATTATTATTTTATTCGACGCACAATAGCTGACATTTGGTCCCATAAAGCTGTTACATAGTTTGGCCTTGTACTTTATTTTATCAACATATTTCACCAGTTTCCAGAGTTGATACACATTGACCATACATTTTTTATATTTATATATTATATTTTTATATATATAGGTGTTTAGTTTCAGTACGTGTAATTTAGGAGTTTTTCATTTTCGCATTTATTGACTTTGCACACAAAAAGGTGGTGGAAATTATAAATATGGTGTCTGTCAGTCTGTCTTTAGCATTGTAGCTACCAAACGCTATTATCTTTTACTTTGATTTAGATAACTAAAAAGTAAAAAATAAACCACGTTTAAGAAAACCGACTTCAATTAAAAAGCATAAAGTAATATCCTAAAGTTGATGAGTTGAAAATAACCTTTGCTGACACCGACTTCAAAAAGAACATTAATTGTAACACATTATGTTATTGAATGTACTGTTGGTTCTTGGTGGAAATTCATGTTATATATAGTAAAACACAAACTTATAGTAAAACACTACTTGCACTTTTTTCCACTTTATTTGATATTTTACATTAATAATTACTTAAAATACACGACCGGTTTCGACATAGTCATCATTAGGTGTAGGTAGAATTAAATTTTTAAATTATTTGTAAATATTGTGCAGAGTTGCCAGATTCAAGATTTTTTTTTTTTACAATGTGTGCAGTTTAAATTAAATTTAACAAATGTAACACATTATAACAGTATTATTTTATGCTTTTTAGTCGTTGAAGTTGGTTTTAAACATGGTTACTTTTATATAAGTTACCTCGTGAGTGCGTTGAACACGTTCTTGTAGTTCCTTCTCTGTTCCGCGGGCAGTCGGCCGTCCGCTGTCATCCTTATGAGGGCTACCTATAAAATGTTAATGTTTTATTATTGTAAACTATATTATATTATTAACTTAACTCTTATATTGCTTATATTTGACGAACGTAGCGCAGTGGTTGAGCATCTCGCCGAAGGAACAAATAGTTTTTTGTGTTTCTAGGTCATAAAAACAAAACGCGCTTAATTGCATTGTCATTAGTCTTTGCGCCTCCGTGGTCTAGTGGTCTATGTATACGAATGTTTGTTGAACTAAGTTGTAATTGAACTAAGAATCGAGGTACGAGCATTGGGTTTCTGGTCAAGAATTGGGTGCACCCATGAGTCTCCCATTATATAAAGTCATTATGTGTACTCCACCTCAGCGGGTGTGCCGACGAAGGCCCCCACGGATCCAGCAGTGATGCCCAGCACAGTCTTCATGCCGAAGCCGGGAGCCGCGCCGCCATTGCGTCTGAAAACATAATGGTGCTGATGTTAGTACGATAGCCCACCACGGTTGGGGTCCAATTAATAATACACTTAGGTCATTTTAATGTTTTTCTGTAATTTATAATAAGAATATTACGGTAAAAAGAAAAGAAATTAAAATACTATGTAACATCAATAAAGTTGTTCACTTTTAAAAGTGAAACGAAACGTTGTTTTATCTGTCAAATAGGTTCTCAAGTGAGGTTGGGTTTGAGATTGTTTTATTTATACGGGTCTTAAAATTCGAGAACCACTGTATCTATTGGTGAAAAGAGCATGAAGATCGGTGCAGTCTTTGGGTCGGTTTCTGAATGGCTAATCAAATCTATGATCAACTAACATTCATGTTAACAACCCATATTATTGATCGCTGATTGGTGAAATATTTATTACAGAGAAAGATATATAATATAATTACATCACGCTCGCAAGACTGGTTGAAATAACACAGATAAGGTTAAGTGTCAATTTCACCAACACATGTTAAAGTTAATCCTTCATTAAATAACATGTTATCCCTCTCGTATTTTCTGTCAATGAATGAGAAAGCATGGTATTTTAAAGCCGTTAACACTAACAAGCGTTGGTGAAAGCGGGACTTATTCACAAAAGCACCGATTAGTGGACATACGATTTAAATTTTGAGTTTATCGCAAACAGACGCGGCGGTGGATTTTGTCTTATATTATGTAAGGAAGATGATCTATTTACTACATATAAGTCAATGAAATAAAATCCGTTGTGCGCAAGTATAGTGCTTTCAATAAGGATACATGACAGTATATTGTGGTTGTGTAAAACCACTTCGTCTTTACTCCTAGCTTATTACATTAACGTAATGTTAAAATTTATAGGATTATTATCGATATTTAACATTTCGTTAATAACGTTATTTCCTTGCAATTTGAACGCACCTCAACTTTCTCACGGTGAGCATAGACAAAAATTCGGACACAGGAACTGATATGAAATCAGTGATTGATCATTGAGCAGTGGGGACCCCCAGTACAAGATCTAGAGTGCTCTCTATATAATCTAATCCCACCAAAAACATTTTAATGTAAAAATGTTGTCAAGACGAGACTACACAGCTTACCCTGTGAAAAAGTTATCAGATATCGTATAAAGCCAAGCTCTACACTACACCTTAATCAAAATCTATCAAAAAGTGGTTAGATCTCATGTAGAACCAAAATCATACATGAGATCTAACCACTTTTTGATAGATTTTGATTAAGGTGTAGTGTAGAGCTTGGCTTTATACGATATCTGATAACTTTTTCACAGGGTAAGCTGTGTAGTCTCGTCTTGACAATATTTTTACATTACAATGTTTTTGGTGGGATTTCATTTATTTTTGTAAGCTGGTTAATGGACTTTTTTTAATTTAAAGATAATCTATTTTGACCCCGGGCCTTTACTTACGGAAAATAGAACAGTCAGCGCCTTAGCATAGTGACGCCTAGTGACGTCGACTGATGTCAACGTCAATATTATACCGTGTATAATCTTTCACCGCAATTTTTAAGAGGTAGAGGCCGATTTTCAAACAAATGTCTCGTCCATATTTCTTTATTTGTTATATTATTATATTATAATATAATAAATATAAATTATAAAATATACATTATTTTATTGCTGGAGTGAAACTTCTTATTTGGATATCCTAGGATGCCACTAGTATAAATTCAACACTAATAATTCGAGAATTTGAGGGACTTATATATACGAGGGAGATTCCTTTTAATAAAGCATGTTGATACTTATTAAAATAATACAGTAAGTCTATAATAATATCGTATGTAGACGACGGTCACCGCCATCTGTTGGTCACTAGAGGTACTAATTCTTGTACGGCTCTTATAAACATATATATGCTAACTGCATACCTACACCTAAGTGCAACTTAGCATTTTTGAAGGTAAAAAAATGTATTTATTTTTATTTTTGAAAAATAGCTTTAAGGTTTTCTTTTGATTATGGCCATCTTTAAACGTCATGACGTGACGTGTTAAAAATCATATTATAATCATATTATAATAGTCATAAGATTAAACACTAAAATTATTTATACATTGATCGTGTAATATTTTCGTTTATTGTTATCATTATAACGTTACCGACTGTTAAATATATTAGGTAAATGTGTGTTTAGATGTTTCACAGTTCCAAACATAGATTGCGCTGTAAGCCACCTACATCGCGCTATCGATGTGTCGAACGGTTTTTACATAAGATTCCCTCTAAACTAAATAAGTATGTTTACGAAACACCAGGGAGTTTGTGCCGGACCGATAATTTCGAGTGATCGATGTAATATTTTGTTTAGTTTAGTTGTCAGTACATAAGTACTGACAACAAATTACTACTTGCTGCTTGTTAATTCTTACCTAATTTTTACTTACCAAATATATTATAGATACCTAATTTTAAATAAGTAGATATAAAACTAATTTTCTCATAGACATATTTTTCATTTACAAAAACCGATTAATAATCGGAATAAAATAGAACATACTGATTGCAGTAGTGCAACGCACACAAATAAATAAAGTGGGATATAAATAATATGGAGCAAAAATCTGACCGATTATCGGTCCTACAAAAAGTAGGTCTTATTTTTTTATGAACTTGTATAATATAATATTTCTTTTATGTCTTAAAGATCATATCCGTATAATAAACATATTAAACATCCATTTTGTACCGTCCACCATGTTGGATTCAAAATGGCGGCATTTATATTTTAATAATTTTTTTGTTGGTTTTGTAGCAATAACAGCTTACATAAATAATATCAGCTAACTAGGACGTCAGGAAGTATCTTATGAATTTTGATGATCTATAAATGAGTCAGTGACGAAATCTGGGGTTTTTAGACATTGATAAAATCTAAAGTATAATAGCTACAACATTGAAACTTTGTATGTTTCATGTTTGTACTGGTGTCATTATATGTTGAAATTTTCAACTATGTAGCTACATCCAAAGCAAAGTTATGAGAGTTCAAAAAAACGACGAAACCTTTCGAGAAAAGGTAGGTAGTGCCCTTGCGCTTCGCTTGGCTCGTCTTGACGGGGGCACTCCCGTGCCCCCAGATCTATTATCAGACTGGGTCCATCAATTATTCGTCTAAATATGGTCGTATTTCATCATCGGTAAACATATTTTCGTCGCGATAACACGTCAATCACGACGGTGTTATCTATTGACAAAATATAGTTTAAGAGGTCCCGCGGAAAATGCCCCTGGTTTTTGGGGCCTTACTCTCCAAACTGATTCGATTTTGACCGTAACCGTAACTATCGGATATCCGATATAAAAAATTATCCGTAACCAAATCCGAAATGAAAGTTTTGCTACTGTAAAAAGGAAACCAGAATGTAATATCCGTAACCGATATTATCCGAAACCAACGGATAATCCGAAATAATATCCATATCCGTATTCGAAATTTCATATCCATTTCATCCCATATTCCCTCTATCGCATTTTACGACCACGGAAAAGATGGTTGATGGGGAGAGGTGCTTATTTCTCCACCACCTCACGTATGGTGAGAATAGGCTACTGTCCTTATGAAATATTTTGGGGGATATATATTATGTCCAGTTGTAGACGTCCTAGCTAAAATGATGATGATTATAAAGTGCACTCGAAATGTACAGCGGAAATGTTCTCGACTGTACTTTTAAGTGCATAATGTTGGTGCATGTACATTGTAAATATGTATGTCGCTAATAAACACACCTAGGTAGGTTACGGGTATCAGATGAATTTTAATGAATGTTATATTGTCGTGCAACTGATAGTCGTGGATTAAATAATATATCTATTACTATATTATTAGACTATAGTCTATTCTAGACTGTAGTCATGACGAATAACTATAATTAACTAGGTAGTTACTTAGTCTAGTTTAGACATGGGCGCCGCCGAGGATCTAACTTGCCGCACCGAACGGCAGGCAGATTAAGTATCTCGCAACAGCAATTCGACAGGCGTAATTTGTACAATTGTTTACAATATCGCTGTCAAACGTATACACTTGAGAGCGATATTGTATTGTCAAACGTATACACTTGAGAGCGATATTGTACACAATCGTACAATTCACGCCTGTCGAATTGCTGTTGCGAGATACATAATCAGCCTACGGATCGTTTTTTCCCTATGAAAATGCTGAGATATCCTACTACCAGATTGCCAAATGACTGTCTATTGTATATATTACGTGAACCTAACTACTAGATAGTCTGTTTACATACACGCCGAAGATCTCCTGGTGTCGTTATACTAATATTTGTATAAAATTTTATTTCCACGCCGGCGTGGCGGCGCCGCGCAAGATCTGTCGGGGCGCCGCCGCCGGCAAATTTTGCTCGGCGCCCATGTCTAGTCTAGTGTTTGATAAAATACCTACTGCTTACTCTTATGCCCTATACAGACTAACACAATCCTGAATCACGTTATTGAAGTTTTTTCAGTTCGACGCTGTATATTGTATAATAATACAAAATGTAAAATCATCGTGGAAAAACGACTACAGCAAGGTACGACCTAACCGAGCATACCACATCGTTCGGACGGAAATCATTCTCATGTTTAAGAGATTTTTTGGTTATTCATAGTCTATTGAAATATTACATGAGATTTGCATTGATTACAGGACGCAATTAAATTTTTGGGACATGTGTGGGGGGTCAAGTTTAACCTAAAGTTTGTGGGGCCACTCTTGTCCCCCTGCCGGCGTCTCTAATATTTATTATAATTGTAATATTTGGCGTCCTCGTCCTTTTCTATCGAGTGACTTTTTCACTATATCAGATAAAAATGTAATAGCTAGTCAGTAGACTTCACCTATAGCCAGTCGAATTGCCAGTATTAGGTTGATACCATTTTCTAGTACTTGGTCGTGTCTCTGTTGTATATCTACTTTGTGGTATTAGTGGATAATATGTAACCCATTGAGTAAACATATGTGCGTAAACAGATAGTCGTGTCCATATTTTTAACACAGTATCTGCTGACAGTTATAATGATGACAAAAATATTTGTAACAAGGGTTCAAACTAAGTAGATTGCGCAATTTAATTAGGAGTTCATATTCTTATCAGTATTTATCGATTTTGTATGGCTTTTATAGCCGTAGTAGTTACTAAGTAGATAACGCAGTTTATCTACAAATAGCCCACGCGCTAAATTAAGTGTGTGTAGATACAATAAGCATAGTATTAATTAACCTCAAATGTCCGGCATGTTGACAATGCTTTGTAACACGTCAATGACCTTGAAACGACTATTTGTATGGTGAGAAAGGGGTTTCGCGCCGACCGGAGCGCGATAAATTCTTATGTCAGTTAGTGAAGCTTATGTATGTGTATAGGTCGAAGACATCGTGGACTACATCTTGAAGAAGACATCCTTCACCTTGAGGGTCGAGCGTCTGGAGTCTCGCCATAAGTTAACTCTAGTTCTTTCGTGGTGAGAGTACCGACACATCGCCTGTCAACCTTCGAGGTGGAGGAGTTCTGGCCGACGGATGTGGTCTACCGAAGGTTCCGGGGGAGACTTCGGACCGAAGTTAGATTATAAGTATAATTAGTATATAATATAATAATATTATGTATGTTAGTCTGTAAGGTATTTATAATAAGGACCTACGCAGCCCGAAATAAAGGTTTATTTATTTTTAATTATTATTAATATGTCAAATCCCATACATTTTTGTTTAATAGATGTGACATCTGGAATAAGCGCCCTGTAGATATAAAGTGGAAATTACCGTTATTTACCAGTTTTGTTCAACTGCCTAATATTTCTACCCTACTCTGGGGTAGTTTTACGTGCTATAATCACTATTTCACAATGTAACAGTTAGTCTCTTTTTAAATGTTGATGTGCATAACCTTGGCTGGGCAATATACTTGTGGAAGCCCCAAAGGGAGATCTCCGACCGAGCGATATGGTATACTCGGTCAAGCCGAAGCTCATTGCACTAGTTTTCAGATGTCGTATATATGTCGCCGGACTTAGAAAACTTCAATAGCGCGATGCAGGATTGTGGCGCTAATAGTATCGGCACACTTGTTTTAGCAATTTGCACATTATGTATGTCTTATCAACTTTATTTGTCACAATCTCAATAATTAATTTCTGACGAATCAATATAAGACTCAGAGAGCGAATGTAATATACATATTATGCGACACAGTTTTGCAATCTCTGACATAAAAGTGCTTTATGAAATTATTAATCAATTGCTTCCAATCTAAACACATTTTTGCTTACTAACTTATATGAGAAAAAAATCTCTGAGTGCCTTCATCTGCAAGTAAATTATTATGTAACATTGACGTCAGTTAAATCTATCTTTACTAAAAATTAACAAGTCAGAATCTGTTGACACAGTATAAACAAACATGACATCTTGTAATGAAGATGAATATGCAATTATGGTGCTTTGCATAATAATGTGTTTAAGAAATGTTCTGATATGTATTTCGAAAAGAAAAAAATATAAAATATAATTAAGCTAATATTATTATCTGTACATGGTGATACAAGAAATTTACTGACACAATACTATATAAATAAAATGGAAGTAAGCTACAAGAGTCAGACAAATAGTGGTAAAATAAACAGCACCATCCATTCTGAGCTTTTAGCTGTATATTGGTTATTTATATAGTAACAGGAGCCATATCAGATACTCACTCTTTGTACGAATCAAACAGCCAATTGTATATCCCCAATCGGGTGGTTGTGTATGTCGCTTGTCGGAGTAAACCAGCAGACAGCCCTGTGTACAGAGAGAGGAAACCCTCTCTGCTGATGATTTCTCCGGCCACAGCAAATGTTGTCCGGCCTCCGCCGCTTAGCTGCATTCTTGTTTTGATCAAATCCAACGGCTGCACTACACAAGTGGCTGCCATACTGAAAATAATAGATTTTTTAACATAGGATTTTGGTCTGAATATTTACAATACTATGAAAGGGTTTACAGGTTTACAGGTAAATGAATGGACTATATATTTTTATTTTTATATTGTAATTGTTAGGTGCAGTCATTCATGTAAGAAGGCAAAATAACAGACTACATCGCTACAATCGCTGAATTTTCTTCTTAATACTTACAATACTATCTGAATATTATAGAATTCTTGTGATAATACATTTACATTGTTTTGATCGCAGACAAACATCGCCCGGGAAAATTAACGAAAAAGTTCCATGGCGTAAAAGTTTGATTGTTCGTCAAGGACATGACCTATGGTTGTTACATAATATTAATTACAAATAGATAGCAAGATAGCGACAGTAATACTAGCGCATAATTAAGATGCAACGTTACCTTGCCCTTGGCTCTTTACAGTATAAATTAGAACAACAAATACTTTATTTTTAGAATAATGCATGTTTTAAAAATGTTCAGCCTATCATTTCTTATTGGGATTAAATTAGAAACTCCATGACATTGGATGTTAGAAAGGCTATTAGAATGAAAAAGTACTCACCCGGCAAGGCCACCGAAGGCGAATTTCAGCCCATTTGGAACGTAGCGCTCCTTTGGTGGTGGTGCAACTGCCTGAGACATTTTACTTCAGGAACACTACACTTTTTGCTGTGACACTACGCTTGTAAAATAAAATAATCTAGTAGGTTTCAACTACAAAACTGAATTTTACAATAATATTCAGTAGCACGATGTTTCAAACAGTAAAAATAACCAAATTCTAAAAATTACCACCGCGGCACAGCCGGGGATATTGAAACATATGACAATGACACTTGACAGCTCAACTGACAGCGGTGGTAACAAAAACCTATGACCGTAATTTTTTTTATTAATTTAATCATAATAACAAAAAATATTTTACTGCAGTCTTTGTTGTTGACGCTATTTTAAACAAAAAATTGCCTAAGCCCTCGTAAGAAAAAAACGCTATATTACTGCGTAAGTAAGAGATTAAAGACGTGAAAAATAACTCTGCGCTAGTAAAATAGAGCCGGTTATGGAACATAAAATAGCTCTCGCGACGCAAAACTTGGGTAATATAGCCATAATAGAAAACTCAAAAAACGATTTAGAAAATTATTTTTTTGTTGGATAGTCCATGGGTTATAGAGGAAGGCCTAAGGCTATATAACATTACCCTGCGACCAATAGGAGCGAAACGTCAGTAAGAAATGTTGCAAAAACGGGGAAAATAATTCACATTTGGGGACTTTCGGTTTAAGTCACTCAAAAACTACGCGAACGAAGTCGCGGGCACAGCTAATAAATAAATATGCATAAAACTTATTATTTAATAAAAGTTTATTATCTACTTTGTGATAGAACTAAACAACAGTGATTAAATCAAAGTAACAATGGAAAATTGATATTATTCTGCAGGAGCTTGTTGTTCCCTAGCAACTTTAAATTGTTCATACCAATGGTTCGGTTCCTTTTCTAATGCCTAAAAGAAAAAAAAAGTTAATAACTGTTAAAAATAAGTAACAAAAAAGTTAGCAAACACTTCAAGTAAAGCCAATTATAACATTTTGTTGATAAATAATAGCACTGGGCGGCGATTCTCGCTATTAGAACATTTTCCGCATGACATTTGTTCATGATTTTTTCCATTCTACCGAAACGTTCGAGCGGTTTATAAAACACGTACTGCGCATGGTTCTCAGGCAGTGGAAAAAAGTTCATATTCGAATAAAACATCAAAATTCGGAAATTTTAAGAACGATAAACACATGTGTATTCTCAGATCTTCACAGTCGAAGTAAATCGTGTAAAAGTCCCCGATATCCAACGAGTGGTAAGGACCGGTAGATGTCCGAATCCACATGTACAAATAAATAATTTGGCAGTCTATGTATGTACGTATGTATGTGTGTATAATGTATGTATGTATGTATATATGTATGTTTGTATGTATGTATATATGTATGTATGTATGTTTGTATATATGTATGTATGTATGTATGTTTGTATGTATGTATGTATGTTTGTATGTATGTTTGTATGTATGTATGAATTTATGTATGTATGTATGTATGTATGTATGTATGTATGTATGTATGTATGTATGTATGTATGTATGTATGTATGTATAATGTATGTGTGTATGTATGTATGTATGTATAATGTATGTATGTATGTATGTAGTGTTATTAGATATGTCTCATATTTTCCGTTTCTATTGCGCGTATCAGTAAAACTTTTTCGTCAATACACAGTGATTTTCTTTTACTAGCCACGCTTACTGTTTGAAAGTTTGTGACCAACTAAGAATATGTTAACGTTAGATAATTAATCCATGACTCCTACTTATTAGTAATGGTCAAAAACAGTCAACACGTGCAAGCAATCCCAATTTGTAAACAAAAGAACGAATTTCTTAGAATGTTCTCTATGCATGATGCCGACAGTCAAGTTTATTGCGGGCTAGGATCATAAAGCGACAAAAGAACGTACCTACACAGCTGACAGTTTTTACTAATTTTAGCAACTTATTACGTAGTTTTTATTACTCAATTGTTGTCATTATTGAGAGTGGGTGTAATATTTAAAAAACGATTTTAGATTTTCAAAATTAAACTTAAAAAATATATAAAAAATTGATACGTTTATAATACCTACATAATATTATACTTACCCATATAAAATATTAATATTTCGGCCAATATTTACAAGAAAATCACTTTGTCTTTTAAGTTGCCCATAGCGTTTTTTTAACGCTAAGTTTTTTTAAAGTTAAGTAAGAAAAGTGCACCACCAATTTGATAACCTACCAGCCGCCATATGTATGAGGTTGTCCGTTCTACTACCGAAAAGTTCGAACGGTTCATGAAACACGTATTCTGGGGTACCAAAAGAACAATTACCAATCGAACTGTCGAAGTGAACCTTACATCAAAGAGAATATAATCACTACGTTTCCTTACATCTTCTATAATATAAAAATGGATCGCAAAATATGTTGGTAAGCGCATAACACAAGAACGACTGAACCGATTCGGCGAAACGGTTTGTATGCTCAACGAAGTGGGCACGGGTCAGCTAGTATTTATATAATTTATTAATGTGTATATAATAGTTAATATATTTACGTCTACAATAAAAATAATTAATTATTATTATAATAATCAATAATTATTGACGCTTTAAAAGTCAACGATATTGTACCTAAACGCACCACCAAAACAATTAAAATACGAAACATTTCGTCAAGTAAAATAATAAAAACACGTTACTTCATCGACCTGCAAAACGCAACCAGGGGTAGGACACTTCCATACATCTGTGCTTTTTTCACTCAAAATGCGACATCTGTAATCAACTTCCAAAACAACTAGTTACTATAAAGTGTCACAGATGGTAGCACAGTCGATAATTTTATACAATATTTTAATTTTTCTTATTTCTGAAATTTATTTATTTTAAATATTTATTTCAGTATCTATTTATTTTACTGAACTTGTTTTATAATTAATAAATTTAAAATTTTGAATACCTTACAACTTTAAGTAATAATTACTATAGCAACACAGTGAATTGATTTCCTATCGATTGTCAAATTCCTTATGATTCTTTGGTCAAATTGCCTAACAAGTATGGCGACTGCTCCTTGCGTTTGCGCTTGTTTGTAGTTTTGTTCCTTATTATTTGTGCTGTTCTTTGTGTGAAGTGTGTATTTCCAGAAGATATTGTGTGAGTTGAGCTTTTAGTTCCTCCACTATTTCAGTGCAATCGTTTTTTTGCGACCAGGACGCTACGTTTGTGCTATTTGTTTGCGATATTGATGCTTGTGATTTGTGTAGTACATAATACATTCTATGTTCATTAATGTAAGTGTATAAGTAAACCTGTGAATAAATAAATAAACTGTAAAATAAAAATGGTTTTATTTATGTACCTACCTATCCATATATTGTGAAATTCAAGGTTTCTGTAAAGTAAAGTATTAAACTTTACTTGTATAGAAGTTGATAAAGTTTGGCTATGATTTGTTAAATAAATATTTTATTAAATATGTAAATTATTTAACAAAGCCAAACTTTATCAACTTGAATACAAGTAAAATTGCTGAAACTATACTGAAAATATACTGATATGTATAATATAAATAGCTATACATACCAAAAGTTTGCGGAAGATGATATCAGATGGCGCTATGTAGCCATCAAATGACATTAGTAGTAGTCAAAAAAACCTGAGAGGGTACCCTCTATACCTATAAATATTATTATACTCTATGAACGCAACTAACAAGTTCTAACAAGTACAAAATAAGCCGTTTAAAATATAACAACTTATAAAAGTAATATGCAATAGTAAAGAATTATTACTCTTATTACCCTCTAACAAGAACGATTTTTCTTAGCAGCGAAATATGCGTAAGCATATTGTACAAAATGAACTCTTATCACTTAAAAATGTACAAAGAATTTTCACACTTATGCCGGCAGCCTAAGAACGATTATTCTTTGCTCATTCCACACTTATGATTAAATAAGTAATAAACGGACTTTTTTCAGTGTGCTCTGAGAATACACCAAGTGTGCATCGTTCTTAAAATTTCCGAATGTCGACGATTTATTCGAGTATGAACGTTTTTCCACTGCCCGAGAATCGCCGCCCTGGTGTTATAATTTTTAAAGATAGTAATTGTAAATGAAACACACCTCAGCTAATTTATTCAATAAGAACATCTTTGGAACCTCCTCTTCTGCTCTCTGCCCCCACTCAAAAACATACTTTGCTAAATCACCTTCCCCTACCTGTAAAAAAAATATTTTTTATATAAAACTGGTATTATATATACACACACATCAGGCTCGAAGGACCAAAAACTGATGAAGCCCTACTTGGATATAAATGAGACTAAATGGACTGTATAAATATAAACCATATTGTTTACCTATAAGGTTCCAAGTAATGCCCATGTGCAAGAGAATGCCAAAAATATAATACTTTGGAGTAAAATGGAGGAGGGGTTTACTCAGATTAGATTATGGTTATACAGATACTTTATATAAACTCATGCATGTTATAGATCAATAAAGGCTTTTATTATTACAGTTTAGTCTGGAATTGAATAAAGGTTTGCCTGTTGGATTGCAGTGTGTCTAGTGTCAGTAAAATATGTGCAACAGTTACCTTATGATATTGCAGATACATCTGCCTTGTAAATATGTTAGTTAATATTTTTCTTCCTGCATGGTCATTTTCTTCTATCAAACCAGCTTCTTCAAGAAACTTCCACATATCATCTGTATCATAAAAGAGAACTTTAAGTAAACTATACAACCACTTTTCTTAATTCGTCTACAAGAAGCAGAATAATTGTTTAACATTTTTAAAAATCCACAGCTGAATAACCAAGTCTTTTTATTGATGTTGATTCAAAATTAAATTACATTCAGTAAAAAAGTAAATATTATGATTTATGACTTTTGTATTTCTTTATGTTATGTGTTTTTCTTTACTTAACTTAGGCCTCTTATGGTGTTGATGGTGAATATTGGTAATAGTAACAAGTTACTGTATGTTCATTCTGCCTGTTTTTTGCCTATATCATAATTATAGTAAACTAATTATGAAAATAAAATAAGTTTTACCCTCTTTAACTGGTCCATTTGTCATATAGATGTGTGTCAGTGTGGCAACTAGAAGTTTCCGTTGATTTAAGTCAACTGCATTAGACAGTGGTGCATCATTACAAGGCTCATCCAATACAACTATGTATTGAATACCACTCTTAGCTTCTACTTGGACTAGTTTATACCCATAAACCTGAAAGTGAATTTTACAGTGGCATAACAAAAATGAGAGCAATGCTGGACATCTTTTAACAAAAAAAAAAAGAATATTATGGTACAAGTGATTATGACTGTATTTTATTATATATAAATATGTATAAGCTGGGAACCTGGCAGGGATATGCTTCACCTAACACTACCATCCTGCACCTCGCTCCGTTTTTGCCTAGGTTTGATAGCTATCTTCCCAGTTTGCACATCGGCTAGCTGGTGTTTCGGATGAGTTGTAAGCACAGTAGGTATTATATCAGATTTGAAACATACAATGTAATTAACTTATCAAATCAAATAAAATAAAATATACTTTATTGAGCACAACCATGAGATGGGAAGATGAGATAAAACTCACTGCTGGCCCCTTCTGAACAAGAGTAGCGAGGGACAGAAATTACTGGAAAGAACTGGAGGAGGCCTTTGCCGACAGGCACACCTAAGAGACTTCATTTAATAATATTATAAATATAAATATGAAAATTTCGGAACAAAAGGCTTAATAATAATAATAATAAGTGGCGAGTGGGCGTCGTGATGGGACCCTCTGAGGGTGCAAATGATCGGCGTATAAAGTCCAGCGACACCTCTCCTGCCTCAAGCCGCTCTGTAAATGTTGCCGCCTTGGTGCACCGTGCGTGCGACCATTTTAAGGGGTCCATTACAATGAGTTGGCAAGTCACCGTCTGCCAACTTTCTGATACATGTAACCACGTCGTATCTGGCAGACGCCATAGTCCTTCCATAGTCTTAGATACCCAGTCCACTAGTACCTCACCCCTATAGCCCAGAATCTTTTCCTATAACCGTTCCATGCAATAGTCCTACACTAACCGGTGGGTCTCCGTGGGCGCACTCCCATGGTGCGTACAGGGAGAGTCGCCGGCAAGTGTCACATTACATTTAAATTAAAATTGTGTAACGGGGCCTCTGTGTGTTGGCTTCGGCCCGACGCATGCCTTCCAAAGGTCCGGGATTTAATTGCCCGTGAGCAAGGAAGCTTTACACAAACATAATAATAATAATATTGAGCACAAATAATTATAAAACATACAGGCAACAATTACATTAAATCAGACATGTACACATAGGCGGCTTTATTACTATAAACTTTCTTCCAGACATGGATTTCTGAGATAGGGGAAAGCAAGAAACACAGAATTACAGGTGATGTGCAAAAGTATATTAAATAAAAAAATTATAATGCACTTATGTAAAAAAATTAACTTACTTGTTTAAGTATCTTGTTTGCCTCAACTATTATTGTATTAGTTTGATTTGGTGGACTTTGATTGTTAGTATTAATGTGCTTTATTATTTCCGCCCTTTTGATCGGTAATTTGCTGCCTTCGCGGCAGACAATAAACCTTACACATTCACGTATCGTGTCTTGTAACGATCTTAAGTCTACTTCATTTGAACCTCTACTCCTTCGCTGGCTCATCTTAATTTTACAATATTAACAAAAAATCCTAAGTTATTTAAAGTTTTGTCTTGATTTGATTTACAACTTGTTAATATTTGCTGCCAATATCTATTATTAATGAGTAATTATTCAAGTTACTTAATATACTTTACGTAGCTTATATCTGACTCTATCAGGTACAGGCATCAATTTATCAATCAAACGCGAAAATTGCGAAAAAGTACTTAAATCATAGATTAGAGTAATTATTTTATTATAGGACTTAAATAAAATAAGTTTACAAAATACGAAAAAATGTTTCTTCTTCTTCTAATAATAATTACGAATATCGCGCCAAACTTGACACCAGTGTGACCAACTACAAATTATAGATCCTGCCCTGCTTTGGCAAAAAAACTGATAAATCCTGCCAAACTCTTTTACACAAAATGCCGAAATAATGCCGATACTTATCATTTTAAAATTTAAAATAAATGATACCAATTTTTTATATTTTTATTTGAAATAATGAACTGAAAGTCATATTAAATCAAATTACACATTCGTATTAGCAACGTATTCTTCTTGATCATTTTCTTTGTCCATCGCTTTTGTCATTTTTATGATCATTTCTTCAGTTGGCTGGAATGAAACAGTCATTCACATATTCACCAATGCACTGTTTTACATGCAAAATAGAGTCGACATGGTTATTATTAATAAATCTATTTCGCATTGTCTTTATAAGTTTGATTTGCAAGAACATCCTTTCACAAGCAGCAATCGGCATTGGCAAACACAGAAAACTTTTTTCAAAATTAGAAACAATTACATATTTTAAGTTTTCATTTGTGTTTCGGATTTTGCTAACCGCACCTCAAAATTTTTTAACCCTTAGAATTACCTTTGCATTACTTCTAACATATTCTAATTATTATATAACATATTTATCAAGTTTTATATGTCTAATTCTCTTGTAAATACTGCACCCTACCCCTTCTAAAGTCTGTACTGCCAAATAAAAAAAAGAAAAACCCTTTATTGCTTTAAACTGCCAAATCCTGCCAAATTTCTAAAACGTCAAACAAATATGCCAGAGAGTAAAATGCAGGGCCAAACCTGCCGAAAATGCAGGATCCTGCCACATATGGTCACACTGCTTGACACTTGACAACAACCTGACAATCATGCTGACAAGTAACTTTTAAAAAAAAGTAGACCAATCAATATTCATAATAGAAAACGTTAAAACACTCACTTCAATATTAATTAAGAATAATAATAATAATAAATTAATTTTGTATAAAACGTAGGTACGAATTTAAATTAATTTAAATCTCCGTATAGAACAATTTTTTACTCAAATCCTCATGAATGTCATTCATTCAACGAGAAAAGCCACGGAGCCACAAGAGTGAAGTAAATCATGACATCATTTCATTCGTTAATCATTTGTCACAAGTTCATACAACACGCTCAGTATCACCGCCAATATTCTTCATTTATTATTTGATTCAAGTCCTTCGGAAACACAGATTAAGTATTAGTTACTACGTAATTTGGAAAGTAAAGACTGTTCGGTAAGTTTATAACTATGTTAATGTTATTTATTTTTGTTAACAAAATACTGGGGTGGTATTTCAACTTTTGCGCTACAGGCTACAATAGATAAGTAATAAAACTTACTTCCTTAAATATTTAAAAGTAACTTTACATTGAAATTACCGGATGTATTTGCAAATGAAGATGACTAGTGGTGGTATTTTTTTATTTTAACGAAGATACTTTTCATTTTAAGTAAAGTACCTACTTAGTTAGCTTAATTTATGAATATTGTGGTCTCGATAATATCTAAAATAATAATATAAGTATTTCGTCTTTTTCATGAATCCTGTTCTATTATGTGAAACTATGATAATAAAATAATACTTAATTGATAGTAATAAACTGGACGTCTGTATTTAACTACTTGTAAAATAAAGTTAACCCGTAAATATAAATTTCCTATTCGATTTCAGTAAATATTATCTTTTATCCATAAAATTTCTTTAAGGATTAAAATGAATGTTAAATCAACCTATCCCATTATATTATGATGATAACGCCGCGCCTAGGGACTTCTATAATAAAAGGACTATTATTACATTTCTATTTCCAATCTACCGTTTGCTATTTCTAGAAATCAAGGTAATATGAATTCTTAGTCTCAATAATCTATCTGATTGTTGTCTATTTTGGTTTATTTCAAAGGAAGATACGATATATCTATTGTTCAATATAATATTATTGTGAGTTGACCTTGTGATGTGCTTCGAATTCAATGATTCTAAAGTGTCTTGTGTCAAATCGCCCGGCGAAAAAAGCCGGTTTCCGGCTTTCAACACATTCAAGGGCGACGCGACACAAAAAAGCAAAATATACTTCATCTTGCATATTCCGGTCCATTACAATGTGATACTTATGTAAACAATGCTCAGTATTATAGGGCTGGTGCATTCCAGTTGCAAGGAAATAACGTTATACATTTTTTAAACACATTCCCCATTCTTCCGGCCTAAGTTCAATCTACACTAATATTATAAAGAGGAAAGATTTGTATTTTTGTATGTAACGACTTAACTTAAAAAGTACTGGACCGTTTTTAATAATTCTTGTTTTTATTAGAAAGCTACATTATCAATGGGCTATATAAAAATCAATTGCTGTTCGTTAGTCTCGCTAAAACTCGAGATCAGCTGCACTGATTCGGCTATTTTTGGTCTTGAAATATTCGTGGAAGTCCCGGGAAGGTTTACTCGGTTTCCATGCTCGACGAAGTGGGCACGGGTCAGCTAGTACATAAATAAAACCGTTTAAAAACAGAATGTGATTGAGCGAAACGAGAGTGAAAATTTCGTTAAAAACGTTATTTAATTGCAACTGGAACGCACCCTTTAGGCACAATAATGCTTCCAATTAGTGTTAAAATGCCACTAGAGAGTAACGCTATGTAGAAATACAATAGTAGGTACATTCATTTGGTCAAATTTAATTTCGTATATCTCATATTAATAGATCTCATTTTATTATCTACTTTGTGATCACATTGACTTAGGACGGTGTATAATTGTTCTTCTACCAATAGTCCTACATTTGTATACAACAGCTGCAAAAAATATTTTAGGCCGTAGTAAAATTACTGGCGATGTAAGTACCCGTAGCATCCGGTAGCTATGCTAGGTTTAACCTTAACATACGTTGTTTAAAAAGTTGATATGAAAATGAAAGTAAAGGGCCACTTTCACTTTTGAAACCAGTAAACGATCTTATTATACCGAAGTTGTGGTGAAAAATTCTGTAACAATATTTGTGGTTAGTTGAGAGGTTTAGATAACGAAACGTTGTTACTAGATATCGAGTAAAATGTGCAATGGTACCTATATCTTCCTTCTAGCCAGGGCTCTGATTCAAGATGCGATCACTATTTATCGCTTACGAAGTTAGAAAACAAAATGTATGGAATTTGACATAAGCTTCGCTAAATGACGTATGAAGTCGCTTGACATTTTGTTTTCAAACTTCGTGAGCGATAAATAGCCATGGCATCTGGAATCTGGGTCCTGCAGATACTTCAAACGCGTACATATGGTTTCGGAGTCTACATACCTTTATATAGGGCTGCCATCTCTAAAACCTGCTTCCCAGCACCGGAAGCGTAATTTCCCCGGATTTTGGAGCTTTCACCCCGGACATTTCAATACCTTTTTCATTAACTTACATCTTGATTAAAATCTGGGGGCACGGGTTTCACCCGGACTACAAGTTAAACTACGCCCGGACGCTCCCCGGACGGCTTTAAACTAGGACAAATCCGGGGAAAATCGGACGGATGGCAACCCTACCTTTATAGCGCATTTTATTGCTGGTAGGCATCATATTATAGAAACGACGCTCAGAAACATTTTCTGAATAAAAATATTTGATTTGATTTTCAACCAATGCCTTCGTTTTATAATATTATGTAAGGATAAGGATAATAAAGGAATTCCAGTTGAAATCTCTTTAATCACCGAAAAAAGCAGAGAGATGTTATAAGCTTGACGTACGACGTAAAAAAAATTCAAGAAAAAAAGATTAGAATTTAAAAAGTGACATCTAGTTTATAGCGTAGTAAATACTTATTATTAATAACTGTTTTTATATATTAAAGTAACCAGACATGTTGTGATTTTATTATAATTTTGTAATCTTATTTTAACTAGTTGACTTGTAAGTTTATTATCATTGACATTCTTATTTTATATTTATTTGACTTTAAATGGACTCTTCTTTATAATTATTTTACTGTTAAATTATGCTTAATACTAATGTAATTTTATAATGTAATGTGTTAAGTATATCTCATTGTTGTATTTTTTATAAGTTTTATTATGAATTGTGTTTTAATTAATTAATGTTGTGCATACTAGTATAAATACTATTAAGTTATTTAGAATTATTATTGTCACTGTAAGTATTTATATTGTTGATATTCAAGTATGTGTGTGTGTTTGCTCCCACGGGGATGTACCGTATTTGAGCAAAAATTTTTTTTACGAAAGTAGACGTGATCGCGGATATTTTAGCTATCACCATCATCAGACCGGTCACTGCTAGAAAATTCGAAGGTGACTTACATTTCTAAATTTTGTTTATTTTCACAGAGATGTCCAAGACCACTCTGACCTACTTCCCGGTGAAGGCTCTGGGTGAGTCTCTGCGTCTGCTCCTGGCCTACGGAGGAGAGGACTTCGAGGATATCCGCCTGGACAGAGATCAATTCTTGGCAATTAAATCCAGTGAGTAAATTGGCAAGAGAGAGATGTTAATAATATTTGTCACCTGTCTGTGGCATCTAGTGCTGCTAGGTGTGATTTGATTGAAATCGGGGCTAAACAAAAAAAAGGACTTGGGTCGGTAAATTGAGACTGCCAAAAAACCTGTACTAACCACTCGCAAGGCCCAGTTTGTGTTTTAATGTGTAATTAACCATCGCGAGAAAACCCGCACAAGGTTAGCTCCGGATGTATTGACTTGTCTTTCCTCTGGACTAGGCTAACTGTGTAGTGAGAATGCCTGTGCGTAACAATACGGCATTTAAAACCGCACGTTTTAGGAATATCGGTTTCAAATACTATTAAATAATAAAAATAACCACGCTAACAAATGACTTATTTAATAATATACTGAGCGGAGCGCCTTCAAACTGCTAGATAAGTTTGGCGTAATACATGTGTATTAAGAGTAACTTAAATGAAAAAAGCATAAAAATAAAAAAAATATTTAATAAATCATCCATTATCGGCTGGAACAGTAACACTGATTAAAACAGTTATCCAATTTTGAAGCGTGTACTTGATACTGTTAAGCCGTTAACGTCGATTGTTTTATAAACCAATGTGGCTAATACCTATAACATCCGCGTTGGTGCGTGATATGAGAATTAGCAGGGCCCTGGGGGCCCTATTACAAGCTCTTAATTCCAGGCAGTTTACGCCATACAACATGGCTGCCTGGAATTTTCGTATTACGATCACATAATAACTGTAAGATGACAGCTAGTTAGCGGACACGTGACACTTGACTTTCTTCCGAATGTCATTTTCAGACTACCAAACTAGGGTGGATTCATTCAGTTTAACATGTCGCTGTAATATGAAAAAGAACAAGGCAGTTTAATACCGTGTTATTGAATTGCCTGGAACCTGGCTGGTATTGTAAAATATCATAATACGGCCCCTGATTCAAGATGCCATCGCTATTTATTGCTCACGAAGTTTCATAAACAAAATGTATGGAATTAGACATAAGCTTGTGACATACGAATTCGCTCGTTATTTAGCGATGCTTATGTCAAATTTCATACATTCTGTTTTCGGACGTAAACGATAAACACCGATGGCATCTTGAATCGGGGCCTTAGATTATTCTAAGATCGGGGCCCTGGTGTATAGATAGATACACATGATTCATATACATGTTATCCTTAAAAATATTATGACGTGGTTTAAAAAAACAAGTCATGCTAGAGCTAACTACTAGTCAGACGCGGAATTGCGGATTCCAAGTAATATTACATTTTATCAATTTAAACAAAACATGTAAAAAGTGACAAGTCTCGCTAGTCGCTACCTAGTTCTTTTGCCGTAAAAAGTTGTGAGATTCATGTGATGCAAATCTGGGGTCTAACAACATTATATTTGAAATATACCGGGTTTAAATAATGCCTGCTTAGTCAATTAAAAATACAGGCCTCTAGTATTATACACAACGAAGTTATAGCGGGTCGAAAATGGCCTGAACTGTTTCGAGAAAAGGATGGTACGGCCGTGCTCAACTTGGCGGAGTCCCCCAGATTTTGTGCTAGAGGTTCATGCCCATTATACCATCATAGGCTAAAACATAGGTACTAGCGCTTAAAGACTCTACTACTTACCGAGGCTTTAATTTTGGATGAAGATAGTTTCTACAAAATTAACAGGCAAACGTTCCCACTACTGCAACTTCTGTTCAGTCAGGATCAACAGTGGTAACCAACCCTTCAGTCAAAAAACCCATTGGCAGAATCTAAGGGACGCCCGAATGACATTCTAGATCTGTCTTGGGACCACAACGAAATAAATCAGGAGTAGGAAGTGTTCCAGATAGTTTGTACAAGTTAGTCGTTGTCCTCAATGTCCTTCTTGTTAGCTGACTAACGTACTGTTGAATGTCAAGGTCAAAGTCGTTTCGGTGTATAACATGTTACACATATTATATATGTATTGTGTAATAACTGTCGTCATAGTGACTCGGCGGAAACACGAATATAGTGATAATGGATTATTATTTTCCTGTACTTTTTACCGTATGTCAGCCGTTGGCAAGGGCTTCCTCTGATGTGTTATAGTTTTAGGATAAATTTTGCAGGTATTGGCAATGGTATTGTTGTGATCCGTGGAAGCTAGGGCCCTTATTCAAGATGCCATCGGTATTATAACTCTGCGATGGCATCTTGAATCAAGGGCGAGTAGGCTTCTCACGGTTTACGTAACTTCGGTAGCTTTCCAGTTTATGGAAATCGATTGTTATTTTGACGTTTGAACTTTTAAAACACGATTATTTTAAATCGTATTTTTGAAAAGTTCAAACATTAAAATGATAGGCGATGTTCCTCAAAGGAGAGCCACCAAAGTTACGTAATCAGGGCCATGTACCCGTACTTTTCCAGAACTATTTTCTATATAAAAAACACTATGTCCAGGTGGCAGCCAGGTGAATAACTTTATATAATAGAGCTGTATACATGTTGTTGGAAGCGGCGACTGATTCTGCCTCCATGGTAACCCATAGAATAAAGTTTTGCAGGTATGGCCAGCGATAATAGCTCACCATTAGGTGGTCGTCCTACCCGTAGGCTTCCTTCGCGGAATTCAATTCTTCTAGAAGTTTAGAGTGGGTGAGAAATTTTTGCCTGCTTGGCCCAAAAATTCCAATCTTATCAGGCAATCGTATGTCGTAATCGGCACGTACTCGTAAGTGGGTAGTTTACCCAGCTGATAAGTGTTGCTGGAAACGATAACACTTAGGGCCCGTTTCAGGTTGATAAAGGAAATCCGTGATATTGTCACAATCTGTCAGTAGATTACGTCCATTCTTGTGTGGGCGAAACGAATTTCTTGCGTACTCATGCTACGCAAGGTGCTAACACCTCATTTCAAGCAACATGTTATGATTGATAAAAGATAATAATTCATTGATAAATGGGAAATTCGTAGGTGGGCTTGCCAAAAATAGGCTAATGAATACAACGAAAAATATTTAGCATAAAATAGTATTTAGTTCTGCGCCTGATCTTTAGCTATTCAATTAATGTAATTTACATTATATTGAAGTTGACAGTAAAATGGCTAGCAATAGACTTCCTCAAAATCGTCTGGTGTAAAACGGATACCTGATAAGTGATGAATGCACAACTACTCTTCACTTATCGGGTATCCGTTCGCTTGTTTATTGTTACATTCCATTTTAAATAAGTAAATACGTCCACAGCCTCCCCCACAGCATTTCATGGGGGGTCGTACACACTCGCCACGCTTAAAACTGCGCTCGCCAATCCACCTGGATAGCGATCAGTTTTAAGCTCATTTAAGACATACCTAGTTTTCATCATGCCCTCAATATTATCCTCCAGCCCCTTTCAGCCAGCTGCCCGGTATTATTTTAATTTTTTCAGTATAAGTACATGGAATAAAAACAATATTTGTTTTTCTCCCAGCTACCCCATTCGGCCAGCTACCCGTGTTGGAGTTGAACGGGCGCAAGCTGGCCCAGAGCACCGCGCTCGCCCGCTACCTCGGCCGCAAGTACAACCTGAATGGAGCCAACGCTGACGAGGACCTGGAGATTGACCAGCATGTGGACTTCGTGCACGACATCCGTGCGAGTGAGTACCGTGGTTTCATAGAAACTAAATAAAATGAATCTTGTGGAGATTAGCCCGATTTCAAAGAAAACGGCCACTGACACCGAAACCGGTGAGGGAGTTTATTATTTAATTTCATAGTTCATATTTACTTTCATTGCAAACCGGCGTGAAGTTCTTTCTGGTTGGCTAAAAGACCTTTAAGTGGACTAGCAACACTGCTTTATAGAAAACGGGATTACGCGCTTGAAAGATGGTTATTAAGGGCAAGGATGCATTTAAAAGCTTAGGCCATTTATTCACAATTCCCGATCCTTACCTCGCGGTTATTGGTCAACGCTTAGCGCAACATTTTTTTCACTGGCCAATGGACCACCTCCTATTCTCACCACTGCAACTTGTGTGTATATATTTTAAAACCAACCGTCCCAGGCACTACAGTACCCATATTTATTAAAGAGTGATTACTTCGCTCGGAGTATTCGCCTTTGCATCCATTATCGGAAATCATCCTATAATGGATGCAAAGGCCTACTTTTTTTATAAGAAAATGCCTCAATTCCATTTCTTCCTTTACAGAGGCCGCTAGTGCCCAGTACGAGGACAATGAAGCAGTAAAAGAGAAGAAGCACGCGGAGCTGGTCAAGAACTTCTACCCCGGCGCGCTGGAGAAGTTGGACGCCATCATCAAGAAGAACAATGGACACCTCGCACTGGGCAAGGTAAATAATGAGAAAGAGGTGTGAGAACTGTTTAGAATAATTAGGCCCGTGAAAATAAAGAAGCCTCAAACCCAATTATTGAGAACCTATTTGACAGATAAAAAAACGTAGCTAAAGTTCAAGAGAATGCGTTTAAGGCTACAGTGTACAAGGCATATTCTGCCTATTCTCTCGCCAGTAGTGTCGTTCACTCCCATGGGTCAGAGAGCAAAAGAAGGTAAAAGAGCTTTTAAGAGGGAACCTCACGGTTGGGAGAAATACTAAATAGGTATTCATAAAACTTAACCGATTTGGATATTTTTAACATTATAAACTAAAGAAAGGCTTGAGCTAGGTTCCTATGTTTTGATTTTATTGTATAATGCAGTCAAAGCAAAAAAATCCTTAAATATTTAATTTATTAAATAAAAGGAAAAAATAGGGACATATAAATAAATAATACACATGTATATTCAGGAAAAAAATGTTACTCTAGCGGCATTATCCAGAGAGGAAACAGGGGTCGCGCAAATCCCTATTTCTGTATGGAAAAACAGGGGTTGTGTTTCCTCTTAAGTATTGCCCACACAACTAGAAACTATAAACTGCAGCGTAGCTAGGTCTACTTTCAACCGGCCGATTGTTAACAAAATAGGTGTGTGATTACTTGGCTAGCAATAACGGTTACACGTAATCATGTTGTTGTCAGCTTGCTATGAGTCAAACCTCAAGGTTATCAAATATCACTTGTCATCGTTATTATTTAAACTTTATCATTTGCTGTTGTTTCCAGCTAATAATAATAAGAATGACTTCAGGCGCAGGATCGACTTTTTACATGAATTTAAATGAATAATAGGACTATTCCCATGCCATAATTTTGTTGTGTTAATTCAGCATGTAAAGTACTACCATACTAAGTTCTATCTAAATCCGATCAGTAGTTTTTGCGTGAAAGATTAACACACATACATCACTGTAAACTTTAGGTTGAAACTTTTCGACACAGAGGTATTCATACTTAACGCCTACATCTTTTCTTACACTCGTCTAACAATTTCCACATATTCCAGCTCACCTGGGCCGATTTCTTCTTCGCCGGCGTGGTGGACTACCTCAAGTTCATGATGAGGATGGATGACCTGTTCACCAAGTACCCGAGCTTCAAGCAGCTGACCGACTCCGTATACGCCCTGCCGAAGGTCAAGGAGTTCAGCCAGAAGAGTCCCGCGTGCGATTTTTAAACGCACTTGTGAGTTCTCGGGAGTCCTATATACACCGTTCCTATTCAGGGGTACCTACGACCGATAATCGGTGACCGATTTTTTGTGGGACGATACATAGTACAACGCCCATATCATACAATAAGTATAATAAATATATAGTCAGAAATAGTATGGACGGGGATCAAAATGTAAACGATAAAATTAAATGCAAGCAAATTGTAACATTGTAATTAGTTATATTATAGCCGCTCTTACTGATCTTTGTTTATAATAATATCACATTCAATCGGAACGGAGTATAATGTTCTGCTAATCAAGCCGTCTGTTTACTCGTTTTATTTTATTTTAAATAAAACTAAAGGCAGCATCTGTATAAACAATGATTTTAACTATTTCAGTCTGTGTGTAACAATTGATATTAATAATATAACAGCTGTAGAAGAATTGAATTTTATGGTACAATTTTTTATTTTCTACTTCATGGTATAAATATATAAACTGATTAGCTATTCAATGTTCCTATTTTTGTCTGATACGTTTGATAACTGATAGCTAGTAATCAACAGTGATTTCTGAAGTATGGAGGCCAGATTTGTGATTTTTTACTTTGAGTTGTTGACATGTTTTTGTGTGAAGTGTGGGACAAATTTGTACAAGGAATAATATTGAATTAAAAAAACATCCATTCTCCTCCCTTTCTGAAATCGGTTAAAAAGAAAGAAACAAACAAGACTCCTCGTATTGTGTAAACCTATACAGTATTTAGTTGTAAGGAATAACTGTAATGTGTGTATCAATTTTTCGTATTGAATAAAGCTATATTTACATTAAAAATGTTTTATTTCACATGAACATTCAGAATACTGAACCCAACTCTTGCCAATACAATAAGGTTGAAAATTGAACGGATAAAATTTTGGGAGTTAAAAATAGAACTCTGCGTTAATGCCATATAGTTGAAAATCGAACACACAAATGCGAAATGGGAGCCCGTTGATGCCATCTCTATTATCACTTGCGAAGTTCGATTACAAAACGTATAGGATTTGACATAAGCTTTTGACAAGTGAATTCGTATGTCACATAGCGAAGCTTATGTCAAATCCATTTTGTTTTCGAACTTCGTATGTGATAATAGCAATAGCACCTTCAATAAGAGCCCTGAATTCTGACAGTTGTTTTCGTTACGTATTCGACTTTCAATGTAATAACGCACAATTTTTTTTTAGTCACTTGATAGTTTTCTCCTGACTGGGAGATTTCGGACAGTATAATTCTAATTTCCAACCCTAGTGTGTAATACAGCAATGATGAAATGGAAAAATCGAAAGTTGAAACTTAAAAGCCATGCGCAACAATCGGCCTCATACCACGAGCTCACGATAAACCGGCGCTAAAGTTAAATAGCGCTTGCGTTGTGGGTGAGGTTGCTGGGTTGGGGATATTTAGGAGTGCACTTGTTACTCCTAGGGATACAATGCTGAATTGATTTCCAGTACCCAGTTCCGAAGATCCCCGTTTTTAAATAAAAAAACGAACTCTTAAGCTTATAATATTGGTACCAATAAAACAACTAACAAAATTAAAAGTTATGTTCAGATTTTTGTGCATTCTCGCACCAGGTCTTGACTTGTGGTATGCTGTACACGTGGTCTACCACCTGGCTGAAGCTGGGGTATTGGCTGTCCAGGTCTGGCATCTGCAGCATCACCTTCAGGTAGTCGAACATGCCCGCAAACACGAAGTCCACCCAGGTCAGCTGGGAAGTAAATAAACACAAGTTAATCTTTTCTTGAAAACGGGGTAATTAGTAAGACTAAAATATTATCTAGATATATTACAGGTTAGTATTAAAATATTTGTATTTTGAAGGAGTAAATAACAACTATTCACAAAATCAGAAAGTAGATATTATATTACAGAGACACGACCTAGTACTAGAAAATGGTATCACCCTAATACTGGCAATGCGACTGGCAAAGGGTGAAGTCCAGGCACATACCGGAAACCGCCATCTAGCGCCACTATTGGAAAATACTAATTACTAATTCGGCATAATATTTACATTTTATCATAATTTACAAACGTTAATAGATTTTTTTGTATTAAACATAGATTCTATGGGATGGTAGGCCATGACCAAAATTAAACAACACAACAACACAACACATTAAGAAACCCCTCCGAATTGCTGTTTGCTAAAATTTTAATATACCCCCTTCTTATATTATATATGTATACGCATTAGTTTTATTATCACTCAACTGTAAATAGCTGTTGTCTTAAGTACAAAAAGGTTTCATCAATAGTTTGATGATAAAACCTTGAGGTTTCCTTTACTTACTTTGCCAAGGGCTAAGTAGCCGTTGTTCTCCCGTATCATCTTGTCCAGCTGCTCCAGGGCTCGGGGATAGAAGTCATTGCTGAAGGTTTCGTGTTTCCGCGCCTTCACCGCCGCATCTGGCTCGTAGTGGACCATACTGGCTCCTGTAAGTTGTACATGAGCAGATTGTTAATATTGTGTTGCTCTTGCAGCTAACAACTAAACGTAACACCAGTTCTTAAAATCATCAATCCCCTTTCGTTCCACGGCTAGCTCACTCAAAGTACCTATATCACGCACACAAGTCACGCCGATTTTCTTTAAGGTAACGATGTAAAATACAAAACCCTTAGTGCCTGAAGACGAAATTCTTCCAGCAATGTGTGTTACCGGTGATGATATCCATACACTTCGTGTCACTCAACGAGCTATGGAAAGGGATTGGTGTTGGTGTCTATCTACTAATCACTCTAATCAGAAATGTGGAAATTCGTTGCAAAATCAAGGTAACTGACATAGCCCAACGCATTGGCAAGTTGAAGTGGCAGCGGGTTGGACACCAGCTGTATCAGCTGGCAGAACCGATGGCCGCTGGGGCAGACAGGATCTCAAGTGGTGACCGCGGTCGGGACATCGATGCAATGCCTCCCACCAGGTGGACAGACGACCTGGAGAAGGTCGCAGGGAGTTGGTACATGCAGGCCGCGAGTGACTCGTCTCACTAGAAAACTTTGAGGGTCGACGACAACGACGACGAGATCTTAAAATTTTGTAGACTGTGTAGTAAGTAGCGTGTCAGTTCAATCAATTGAAATCCGCTGTGCGAGGTCCTTCAAGCGTTAGAGGTTAAATGTAATTTTGAATTATCAACAACCGTCACTTATCCACTATTTAGTTATACAATGGTGGTTACAGAGTATAAATCGTTCTAGCATATACGTACTATAATATGTACCTACCATAACAATGGATGTTGTTTAAAAAATTCACAATTATTATTATATTTCTCCTTAATCGTCTTAAGAAGTTTCACTTGGAAATAAAATATTTTGAATGCTTGTATTGACAGCAAAACCAGGTACCTCATAATACTTAGTATGCTTAAACAAAAGTATGGGCGCACCCAGTGGTAGTTGGCTAGTATTATTTATGGTGTTAAAATGATTACCAATTAATAATTATATTAGTGGCAATCTATTTGGATATTCGAGCGATGATTCGATACCATACAAATTGTGACAAAATCTCTCACTAATCACACTGGTTGCTGGATAGCCTGGATACCTCATCTACGATTCTTTCGTACTAGTCTAGCTCCTACTAGTCTAACTCCAAGTTTACTAGTTAATGGAATGAAGCGTTACTTTTCGGAATATCATAAAATTTAAATATATTATTATATCTAGCAACATCCCGCGAAAAAATTATAACCACAACCTGCTAGCAGATTAGTATGCACCTCCCTCCTTCCCACACTGCTTATGCGTACACTCGCAAGCAAAAATTTGAAAACACCACCACCACACAACACAAACGTGAAATCACAAGCACTAATTCGTCGTGTTACGATCGTGTAAAGCCTCACACCACCATGCAGGTTGCAAAACTCGACGCGCGTTTCGCTCCGACCCCGGAGCATCCTCAGGATCTAGACTCTGCGAACACTGTTGCTTTTGCAACATTTTGCTCATTGTTATTGAACAACTATGCGTACACTCACTCATCTGCAAGCTGGTTATTATAATTTATTCGCGGGATATTATATATTTAAATTTTATCCAAGTTTACTCACTATATCGGATATCGCCCAGGAACTCTAAGCTCTCGTCGATCTTGAAGTCCTCCTCCGGGTCTTTGCCCGTGAGATTGTACTTCCTGCCCAGATACTTGGCGATGGCAGAACTCTGCGTGTATACTCGACCGTCCATCTCCAAGACAGGCATCTGCTGCATGGGCGTTGCTAAAAAAAAAGAACCACAACGTCAGGTAGAAGTTGAGCTGATAATGAGGACTTTTGAAAATGCTAGATCAAAATCGGCTTGTTCTGGTTAGGACGTACTAAGTCAGGTAAAACTTGCACCCCTCGTTTGGGTCGGGACTAACTATTAACCTATCACACAATAATTATGGCAATTATTGCTATCCTGCATACCTGTATACTGTTTTTCTGTACCTAATGCATGATAAATAAGACAGATAGTCACAAACAGGATTTGGAACATTTCTATAGTTGAAACGTACCTACTTATAAGATGATAAGAAGTTGTAATGATACGTGTGATACGTACAAAATGTGTTTGCAACCATGACTATAAATTTTATGAAATTCCTGCTGACCCCGCGAACTTCGTACAGTTCGTACTGTCTTAGCATTAAGTTTCTTGACGCACCGATGCTCCTACTCGCTCCAATTGATAAACTGAAGAAGCATGCATCAAGAACCACTCTATCTGTGTAGTAAAAACAGCGTGAAGATCGGTGCAGTAGCCTTTGAGATGTTACGGAACAGACAGACGCGGTGGAAGGCTTTGTTTTATAATATTACTAGCTGTGCCCGCGACTTCGTACGCGTGGAAAAGTGATTTAGGACACTTTTATATTTTTAAATATATTTTTAGTTTATTGGCGCAACCGCTGACAACTTTCGCCAATAGGTACTTCCCAGTGTATCCCAGTGTTGATCCCGATCCAGCAAGTCACGTACCCGGCAAGCCTCTTGGTATGCAGGGTATAATAATAATATAGTACCATCCTTTCGGAGCTCGGCAAAATAAGTACCTAGGCCTTCGAACTTAGGATAATATTATTCGAATGCACCGTATAGACCCAGCCAATTTTTCACGTTAATTTAGTAAATTATTTAACTTCGATGTCCGTCTGTCTATCCGTCTGGTTGTCAAATTTTAACATGTAGGTATCAAGCTAACAATCCTATTAAATACTCAGGATCTTCTGTCCCTTCTGGCTTTGAAAAAAACAGACTCCTTAGCCACATCTACCCAAAGATTCAGCCGTATCTCTCTAATTTTCGACACTCCAAAGGGAACCAAAACCTAAATTTGATACGAAGCAACGTCTTAATAGTGCCGACATAGGATAAATTGCGAAACCATAAAATTATTTTCAATTTTTTTGAACTTAGTACCGTTTTTGTCATTAATATTTTGAGATATTAAATTGAAACATAATATATTGCAATTAATAGGGTATTTAAAACGAAACTCTCGATTAGACATGGGTGCAGCGGCACGCCCCGTCGAGGATCCAGCAGGCTTACTCTCGACACAACCGAGAATCGAAACAGTTCGATCTCAACGGATTTGGTGTATTATTTGGTAGATTACTTTGGAACTAATTAGGATAAAGAAAACCTTTGGAACGTAACTTTTTGTACACCCGACGATATCAATCGACATAGAACAAAAATAAACAAACGTCAATTTATTCGGGAGTATGCGGCACGATCGAATCTGAATCAAAATCGAATCAGTTTGGGGAGTTAGGCCCCAGCTCGGCGCGCCGATCGGTTTTAGTAGCGTTTTTTTATTAACCTACCCTAAGTATAACAATAATATAAATAAATTAAATTTAGTTTTAAAGAAAATATAAAATGTTTGCAGCGCGGTTCCTGCCGCTCTTCATACAAACGTCCAGCATTTTTTTTAATTGTCATAAGTTTTTTATTTATGAACCGATTGAGATGAAATAAATGTTAAGTCAAGATTGCTACAAATATGATTGAACCACACCTAAATCGGATAAGCCGTTTCTGAGATTAGCGTGCACAAATGCACCGACAAACAGACAAAAATAAAAATAATATTGTTTTGGGTACTATTGCATAAATAAAAGTCTCCTATAATAACACAGGCACAGTTAGCACATTTTAATAGTATTTTTTACCCAGCAGTCTACACTACACCAGCCCGGCTCGGACGTACGACGTCACCCAGCAGCCTGCATTACGCGGCGCCCGGTCGAATCACGGCGAAACGATTTTAATTTTGCTATATTTCCTAAACTACTCATTATATTTGCATAGTATAAAGGGCAAATATTATAGTCTTCATGGAACGCTTAAGCCAACTAACGTATTAAAAATGATAAGGATTAATACCGTGATGGTATAAATAGCTTTCCAAAAACCGCTTAATTGCCCATTTTTTAGTTTATCGCGAAAGGCTTTCTTTTAATTATACAGTTAATTAAGTTTATTTTAACTATACAATAAATGATAATTTATTTCAATTTGTGAAGCAAGTTCAAAAATACAATTTTTATATTATTATGACACTGTGAAAACACTGTTTTCCCAGAAAAAAAATCCTGATAGTTAGGTACTTATTTGATGTTCTAATCTACTTTAGTGCCACGTTCTATTGCTTCGCGTCACTGTGTAAGCGATCCCCCCGCGCCCCCCGCACGAACCGTTCGACCGCAGGCCGCGCGCGCGAAATTCATCCGACTTGCTTCAAATTTATCGTCACTGCTCGGCTCCTATGTATCGTAGCGTTATGTTATACTTATAGCCTATAACCTGCCCAGGAATATGGGCTACAATCGTACCAAGTTTGGTTAAAATCCCTTCAGTAGTTTTTGTTCCCATCGCGCACATACAGACAGACAGACAGACAGACAGACAGACAGACAGACAGACAGACAGACAAAAATTTTACTAATTGCATTTTTGGCATCAGTATCGATCGCCAATCATCCTCCAATATGTATTTTGAAAAAATATTCAATGTACAGAATTGACCTCTCTACAGTTTTATTATAAGTATAGATATAGATGTAAGGATGTGATAGTAGTATGGTCTCTTTGTATAGGTTTGTTTACCTTTGGCACTCTTTAGATTAAGTCACCAATATGTTTACCTACTGTATATTGTACCCTTATATCTTGCAACCTAACCTAACGCTTAAAGGTATTTGTACCATTATATTATTTTCTGTTTGGACACTGTTAGGTTAAATTACATGCGAACGGAGTATACCATCAGGTAGACTCACAGGTTTTGAAGGTGGGCCACTCGGCGAAGGTGACGCGGTGGTCGGTGAACTCCTCCCCGCCGTATGCCAGCAGCAGGCGCAGGGCTTCCCCCAGGCCCTTCACGTCGAAGTAGTGGAGAACAGTGGACATGTCTGGAATGGCCATAAGACATAGGGATTATAGGGACATAGTTAATACAAGGACATAGAATGTTAAAAGAATAAACGACTTTTTAGTAGTTACTGAATAACAATGGCAAGCTCAGATGCGATATAATATATTTGTTCCATTCGGTCGTTCCTTGGGTAGATAGGTATTGGGTTTGAAATTCTGATTTCTGACGAGGTTTCTTTGGAATTATTCTAGGCTATTAATTTTAGAATAATTACTATTCCTTATGCTAGAATTAACAGTTGTAGAGAAATCTCAAATAAACTTTTTAATAAGTTACCTATGATTATGTATGTTAAAACTCTTTTGCGTTTGCATTGAGTTTGCATTGCAGCTAACTATGAGCTATAATTTAATCCTGTCTGTGGCCCACTTTGCCTTAGATGCTTACACGAAAAATAATTAATAATACACAACATACCGCTTTTGCATGAAAGGGTTTACTGGTTACCTACTTATAACAAATAATATGTAACAATACCAAATTGGATTGATTTTACTTATAAATACTCATTTTATCATTGGCTCAACAATATAAAAGACTAAATAAACACTCTAACAATATAAAAATTACTTATAAAGTAAGTAATAAAGGTAGACAATACTAGATTACCTTAAGTTTCTACTTCAACACACTCGACGAGCGACGTCCTTGCAGTGACTGGCTCCTGTGGTTAACCAATTGAGTAGAGGTAATTGACTCACAGTTTACAGTATTCCAGCAACTGGTATGCAGTACTCGCATCAAAGAGTAAACAAAACAAAACAAATAAATCCGATACAAATACAAATAAAGTTTGTTTACAACTTAGGGTATTTATGAAGTACATAAATTTTGTTACCAACAATTTATTAATATACGAGTACCAAGCTGCTATCGAGTGCAGCGTTTAAGTGTTGATTTTTATTAACTTAAGGACATGCGATGAATGGCAGAGTTATTTACTTTTTACAAAATTTATTTGTTGTTAATGTTACTTATTAATCAGTCTAAAAAGTTTTTTGACTTATTAATAAACAAATGAATTTTCTTAATATTTCTTACTAATATTCTTTATTTTTATATGATTCATTATTCATTCATAAATACACACACATACACGCCTTCACAAATTATGTCCTTGTTTGATTTGTCGTACCCTGCTTCTAGGTGTTATTATTCTGTCTGCAAGTTACTAGCATAATGTAAATATTTACATTTAACTATGTGAATATTGTGTTACAACAATTACTATCTAATGCATATAAAGTGACTGTAGCTATTCTTAATTGTTAATTACTTGGTATTTGTGCAAACATAATTAACTATCTGACAATGGAGAAAGTTTGTTTTTAACCATTGACGATAACAAAGGTGCTGTAAATATATAATTTGACGTATGTGTGGCATCGTAGCTCCCAAACGAGAGAACAAATTTAGTTTTTTTTTTAAGATAATGTGATCAATAGTGTTCTTGGCTATACTTCAACATCAGCTTGGTCAATGCTAGATATATTTTTAATTTAATTCCGTTAATATTCATATGAAAGTACATTCATTGTAGATATATATTTCTTTAATTTTATAATGAAAGTCTAAGTACTATTCGTATTAGGTAAGTTTTTTTACATAAAGATGTTAACACATTTTTTTTTTACACAGAGAATAAATTGTACCCGCATACTCCTCAGGATCGCTTTAAATATGTTATCCACATAGGTACGTATATACGCAGCAAGTATGAGTAACATACTTGCTGCAAATAACTCCAGCTTAGGGTTTAGTACTACCACACTAGATTGTTAATTTAATCGAAACTGGCGCAAGTAGGCCTTAGTGGTAGAATGTAGAAGTCCTACGGAATACTTTTTGTCGCCCCAACTCACACTTGGCCGTTTTATGTTCATGATACAGTTGGTAACAACAGCACCTTATCAACAAATAGATAAGTAGTTTGAGTGATAGGCAAAGTAAATAAAAATATACTATTTCCTTTGTCACGCTGTACAAGGAGCAACGTTTTTAGTTACAATTCATTGTGTAGACACACAAGGCCTTGGGCGTAAACCAGAAATCAGAATTCAGTAATATTGCATTAAATGATTAGGGAGCAGTGGCGTAGGGTTCCTACTTCCTATGAGGGTGGGTAGATACATCGAAATCAAAGCTCCCAGCAAACATAGGTCACCCAACTAACAATACGGTCGTATTAAGTTATAACTTCTGTCGGGCTTCCAGATACACGTTTTCTACTTTAAGAATACTTAATGCCAATAATTAGTACTTAGCAAATGGCGTAGATAAGGATTATCAAAATCGGTTTTCACACAGCCCTCTCAAACAGAAGCTTATATTATTTAGGTCTTATCCATACCTAAATGACTGATATAAATAAACAGTGACTAGTTCAGATACAAAGCCAATAATTATGGCTGGGACTTTATGATCCAGAATTGAAATAGCTGGAGAAGACTATTGTATTAGTTCAAAGTTTTATTCCCAGGGTTAATGCCATGAATGCATGATTTGACACGTGGCGTGCGAGTGGGCCTTTTGAAACAAAGTTACAAGAATCGAGGCCCTGTGCTCTGTATTTTCTCTGGCCTTCCAAATTCTGGATCATATTATAGTCCCAGTGTAGGTCAAACAACTCAACTGAAACCAAATAGTGCATTCGTATATTCGTATATAATATTATAGAGTTCAAAATCGAATGGAGTCTGCTCCAGGGTCTATTCTCAGTGCTCTGAATTTTCTCCGGCGACTTGTGCCACGAGTTTCGTCGCGATGCCGATGAGTTTTTTCTAAAATCCGTATTCAGACTTAGGCGCTTTGTCACTGAAGGCTTCGCGAAACCTTGGGAAAGATGTAGACCATGTCGTAGATCTACTTGAACCAAGGGGTACTTGGTGACTACTTTGGCGACGTGACCAGGTGGTCACGTCGCCCAAGTAGGTACCCCTTGGTATCATAAGTGCATATAGGGTCCAGCGAAGAGAAAATCAATCCAAGTCAACTGAAACAAAAACAGATGAAGATGAATTGAACTCCAGGATGAGCAGAATGATGAATGAGAGCAGACGAAAAATATTTCATAATATTCTAATAAGTAGGTTCAGTTAGTTCAGGCTCAGGATGGGAAGAAGAATCGATAATATTAGAAGATTCATACGTCTTCTTAGTCCATGTTTGTACTGGAAATATGACGTTGTGTACACTATGGTCTACGGATATAATATATTCATACGACGAATTTCGAAATTGCATGTGATAGTTGTTTTGGATAAATTGGAACCTACTGAGTTGAAATTCATCTTATAAATTTATATTTAATTTAATTATTAGTATTTAATTTACTATCTTGAAATCCATTTACTACATAGATAACAAAATGTTGATAATCTAGGAAATTATATGTTTTCGAAGGGAAGAAAGGAAGGGAAGGAAGGGATCGAGCAATTTAGAATGAAAATTTCGGTGCTATAGCACAATACTATGTATAATCTATGCTTTATGATCAGCTGCTTTTATAACATTTTATCCTTACCTATCCCAGAGGTAATAAAGTTTTTTCAATTATTTCTTTTTTATCAGAATTAGTTAATTGACGCCTGATAGTGGTTCAGAGTTTGGCTCTTGACCCGGAGGTCGCGGGTTCAAATCCCGCTGAGGGATCAAAATGCTTTAAATGTTACGGAGTCATGGGTGTGTGTTAAATTTGTGTATTAATATAATATACTGCCTGCAACACAAGTTCTTCGGATACTTAGCACGGGGCCAGGAGCACGATTCTCGGGCAGTGGAAAAAAGTTCGTATATTAGTATATCCCGCTCGCACGCGCGCTAAATCTCAAACTTAGTTTTTACTATCGGTCTGTCCCGCTCATGCAAATAAGATTTACCGCGCGTGCGAGCGGGATATACTAATATTCGAAACTAAGTTCGAGGCCTGAGAATTAGGGCCCAGATTGGCGTGGTGTGAAGCGTCCATGGATATTATTATTATTATGCTGATCACCAGCTGATTGTGTCTTCTTGTGACACAATCAGCTGGTGATCAGCCTAATGATACTCGTACAGCTGCGTCGGATGGCCAAGTAAAAAATTGGTCTTGTACCTGGGGGCCTACTCAAGATGCCATCGCTAATTGTCGCTTACAAAATTCGATAACAAAATATATGGGATTTGACATAAGCTACGCTAAATGATTGCGATTTGGTATGTCATTTAGCGTACCTTATGTCAAATTCCATACATTTTGTTATCGAACTTTGTAAGCGATAATTAACGATGTCATCTTGAGTAGGCCCCCTGATCTGTCGCTTCTTCGTTGCAACTTCTGTGTAGCCAACAGTACAAGAGGAAAGTTAAGTTTGAGCAAAATACCAGAAGCCTAAAAATATTAAAAAGGGAAACATATTATAACTAGCTGACCCGTGCCCACTTCGTTGAGCATAGGTATAACCCGTTTAAACCTTCCCTGGACTTCCACGAATATTTCAAGACTAAAAATAGCCGAATCTGTTCAGTCGTTCTCGAGTTTTAGCGATACTAACGAACATAAATTCATTTTTATATACCTACTAGCTGTGCCCGCGACTTCGTACGCGTGGAAAAGTGATTTAGGGCAGTGTTATAATAAATCTGTTTTAAAAATATTTTTAGTTATAAAAACTGTCGTTGAGGTATTTAAAAAACTACTTTATGTTGACAATTCCTACTACCAGCTTGACAAACGACCGTGTACAATTACTATAATGCGAACGGGACTACTTGATAGTACGCTCACATACACGACGAACATCTAGTACTAAGATTTGTATGGATTTTGCGCCGCAGCGACTGCAGACGATGATCGTTTCCACGCCGACGCTGCTGGTGTGGCGACAATGATATTAAGACAGCGCGCCGCAAAAATTTGCGGTCTTTTCGGTGCGTAAGTCCGACTCACACTTGCCCGGTTTTTTTATTTATTAATAACCAAACATGTAGGTACTGATTATAAATCACTTCACTGTTAAAGTACTAACTGATTTTATACAGAAAAGTAGCAAAATATAGAAAGTCCCAAAAGAAAGAAAATAAACCTAAGTTGTACCTAACATAAAAACCATTCGGTACATGATAAAAACTAAGAAATAAAAATATAAATCTAACTTATATTGACATAACTTTTTTAGTTTAACTGTAAACACAATACTTATGTTAATCAAAATTCTATATATTATGCAGTTATCGAATACATAATTTGGACAAAGAAAACTATAAAAATGTACAGTAATAGTAGGCTGTAGTATGAATTTAAACGGACGGAATGAGAACTATCATATAGACTGCAAAATAATATTATACATTGCTAATGATGCACGCTGAGTATAACTCTCGGATAACGTATTGTATAAATGTAATATTATACATTGCTAATGATGCCTTGAGTAGGACTTTGCTATAATTGTATTAAAAGTACGGCATTTGGCGTATAGATAGATTTGTATATATAGAATACTCTATCAATATTATGTATGTTGTATATAGAATACTCTATCAATATTATGATATTTGACAAAAAAACCCATAATAATCACACTGTTAACACATATCCAGGACAGGCCGCAAAAGGCTAGAATTTCAAAAGGTATCTCGATTGGAATCGAGTTGTATCAACAGTTTTCCCCTGTAACACAGTTTAGTAACTATCGAGATGTTTTTAACGTCTATCTTATCAAATAGAAAAAACAAAAAAAAGAGCAATATATTTATGAAAATCTTAAAACTGTTTTTAAGATTCCGTACCTCAAAAGGAAAAAACGAAACACATATTATAAGATAATTTCCATGTCCGTCTGTCTGTCAAGACCCTTTTACTCAGAAACGCGTGTTGTGATGAAAATTATATAAAATACTCAGGAACTACTGTTCCTTGAAGCAATGAACAAATCAGACTTCTTAGCCAATGCAATCAAAAGCAGTCGTTTATGTCGCTAAATTTCGTCATTTTCGACACTCGTAAGGGCATCAAAACCTAAAGGGTACATCCCGTGAACTCAAAATCATAAAATTTGAAACCATGCAACGTCTAAAACCATACGTTTTTAGTAACATTATATAGATAAGTAGTAAAAATATTTTTATTTTTTAAACTTCGTACCGTTTGTCATGAATGTGTTTAATTGAAACTTATAACAAATACTTAGGTCTCTAATATATTCAAGCTGTAACCAAATCAAAATCCTATGTCAATCAGGTTTGTATGGAACTCTCGGTGTGCAAGTCCAACTCGCACTTGGCCGGTTTTTATTTATTTACTTATTACTAACCTACGCTAACAAATATGTATACAGTACCTACTTATCACAAAGGACTTTACAGTAAAAGTACTAACTATTTTTATACAAATAACTTTCGTAATAAACTCAAGAAAAAAAATCTTAGATTGTTCCTACCTATCAAGCCTAAAACTAACAAATAAAAGTCACCCCCGCGGCCCCGGTGCGTTTGCTGCTAATACAATTTGAAGCGACGCGCGCGCGCGGCGGCGCGGCGCACGGCTCCGGGCCCGGCGCGCGCTTCCTACAAACGTCCAGCAAAAACGACATGATCTTTTAATATTGTCATAACTTTTTTATTTATGAACCGATTTACATAAAACAAACACTAAATGTTAAATGAAACTTGCCGCAATATATTAGTGAAAAGTACATCTTAATCGGATAAGCCGTTTCTGAGATTAGCGTGCACAAACCCACAGACAAACAGACAAACAGACAAACAGACAAAAATGTTAAAAATCATAGTTTTGGGTACTATTGCGTAAATAAAGGTCCCCTATCATATTTTTTTTCAAATATCTTCAATGTACAGACACAACTCCTCTACAGATTTATTATATGTATAGATATAGATATATAAGATATAGCAAAAATGAAAGGAAAATAATTTACGTTTGATCTGAGGTCGGGAAGTTGACGGGGTGAGTTTTTTCTAAGAGTAAAAATGGTTTGTCTCGATTTGCGGCAAAACTAAAAGTCCTATGGAAAAAAAGTTTAATAGCAATGTTACATATAAGTAGTAAAAATACCTACAACTTATGTATTCACAATATTTTCACATGAAAAATTTAAATAACCAAGTTTTAATTATTTTATTTTAGTATCTTACTTTTATTTTTACTTTTTTTTAACGTCGCCTTTTTATTTTCTAAAAATCGTTTAGGTACACTATCTATAATGCTTAATCCCTTGGTTTTATGATCAAGGTCGCAAGATGTTAAATAAGTTATGCATGCAGATTATACTCGTATCTAATAATATGTAAATTGTAAAGTAACAATGTAAAGTCAAGTTTTATTCACATCCTGTGACCGTGACATTGGTGATGTGAAGTCTAGATATTTACTAGAAATTCAAATAAAATCTATATATATAAAAGAAAGTCGTGTTTGTTACAACACTTATAACTCGAGAACGGCTGAACCAATTTTCATGGTTTTTGATTCGTTGGATTTGTCTCCTCCCCGAATAGCAGAATACATATTAAAAATAGTTAAAACTTGATGTGTAATGAATAATTAATCATGTAAATAAATGCTCATATTTTGTTCATCAAATGTCAAACATTTGTTGTCAAATGATGTAACAACTATGCGTTCAGAAATCTATGTATGCGTATTGAAGTGTCAGTTTGTAACTTTCAATTAGCAACGTTTTTCTAAATGCATATGACATTTTAAACGATATTTTCTTCTTTTTTTTGGCATTGGCAACGATATCTAGGTACTGAAAACGAAAATGCAGATATTATTGATAACTAAAGAACGGCTTTATCTATATGGCTGAAAATTGGTGAGGAAGTAGCTTAGAGCAAGTAGACGGACATAGGATACTATTTATTCCATTTGACAGCGTTTTCGTGAACGTTGCGGGTTCTGCGTTAGGGTTTCGCGTTGTGGGTTCCGCGTTGCGGGTTTCAGATTCCGCGTTGCGGGTTCCCGCGTTGCGGGTTTCGGGTTCCCATGCTGCGCGTTCCGCGTTGCGGGTTCCGAGTTCCCGCGTTGCGGGTTCCGGGTTCCCGCGTTGCGGGTTCCGCGTTCCGGGTTCCGCGTTGCGGGTTTCGGGTTCCCATGTTGCGGGTTCCGGGCTCCCGCGTTGCGGGTTCCGGGTTCCCGCGTTGCGGGTTCCGGGTTCCGCGTTGCGGGTTCCGGGTTTCCGCGTTGCGGGTTCCGGGTTCCCGCGTTGCGGGTTCCGGGTTTCGCGTTGCGGGTTCCGGGTTCCCGCGTTGCGGGTTCCGGGTTCCGCGTTCCAGGTTCCGCGTTGCGGGTTTCGGGTTCCCATGTTGCGGGTTCTGCGTTGCGGGTTCCGGGTTCCCGCGTTGCGGGTTCCGGGTTCCCGCGTTGCGGGTTCCGGGTTCCCGCGTTGCGGATTCCGGGTTCCACGTTGCGGGTTCCGGGTTCCCGCGTTGCGGGTTCTGGGTTCCCGCGTTGCGGGTTCCGCGTTCCGGGTTCCGCGTTGCGGGTTTCGGGTTCCCATGTTGCGGGTTCCGGGCTCCCGCGTTGCGGGTTCCGGGTTCCCGCGTTGCGGGTTCCGGGTTCCGCGTTGCGGGTTCCGGGTTTCCGCGTTGCGGGTTCCGGGTTCCCGCGTTGCGGGTTCCGGGTTCCCGCGTTGCGGGTTCCGCGTTCCGGGTTCCGCGTTGCGGGTTTCGGGTTCCCATGTTGCGGGTTCCGGGCTCCCGCGTTGCGGGTTCCGGGTTCCCGCGTTGCGGGTTCCGGGTTCCGCGTTGCGGGTTCCGGGTTCCCGCGTTGCGGTTTCCGCGTTCCGGGTTCCGCGTTGCGGGTTTCGGGTTCCCATGCTGCGCGTTCCGCGTTGCGGGTTCCGAGTTCCCGCGTTGCGGGTTCCGGGTTCCCGCGTTGCGGGTTCCGCGTTCCGGGTTCCGCGTTGCGGGTTTCGGGTTCCCATGTTGCGGGTTCCGGGCTCCCGCGTTGCGGGTTCCGGGTTCCCGCGTTGCGGGTTCCGGGTTCCGCGTTGCGGGTTCCGGGTTTCCGCGTTGCGGGTTCCGGGTTTCCGCGTTGCGGGTTCCGGGTTTCCGCGTTGCGGGTTCCGGGTTCCCGCGTTGCGGGTTCCGGGTTCCCGCGTTGCGGGTTCCGGGTTCCCGCGTTGCGGGTTCCGGGTTCCCGCGTTGCGGGTTCCCGGTTCCCGCGTTGCGGGTTCCGGGTTCCCGCGTTGTGGGTTCCGGGTTCCCACGTTGTTTTTTTTAGTTGAATTTCATCATAAACTCTTTTTATGCTCAACGAAGTGGGCAAGGGTCAGCTAGTATTTATAAATATTACTTGTATACTTATATTAAAGTCTAAAGTTAACAATTAAAACTAATAATAATAAATATTATTTATTACATGTATAATAAAATGTACATCTAATATTTTTATTATACCAAATAAAAATTGTTGCAATACGTGGAATCTTAATTTACATCAAAATTCAATTATCTGATTGTTAAGCATAAAAATTGTCCCACAGTAAGTAAAGGGATAAACTGGATTGGATCACTAAAATATTTATTCAAATTATAACTTTTCTTGCACTACACCAAAAATACTATTTTACGACACTACACATCATCAGCATCATCACATATAGGACGGTCATACAAAAACATAATGTACTAGCTGACCCGTGTCCACTTCGTTCAGCATACAAACCGTTTAAACCTGACTTCCACGAATATTTCAAGGCTAAAAATAGCCGTTCTCGAGTTTCAACGAGACTAACGAAACGCAATTCATTTTTATATATAAGACTAGCTGACCCGCGCACACTTCTTAGAGCATAAAAAAAAGAAAAAAAAAACGTTTAAACATTCCCTGGACTTCCACGAATAATTCAAGACCAAAAATTGTATCGAATCAATGAGGTAATGTATTAATCAAATAGCTGATTCAATTAGATGACTGCAATATACCAAAGTTATTATAACTGTTATTTTTACACCATTTTATAAAATCAAAGACGGTTTGTAACATTTATCATAAATAAAGTTTATTGAGAAAATTAAAATACAATCATACATTGGTTCGATTGACAACCAATATCTATGGCTGGGACATGAAAGGGTAAAAAAGCCTTTACAGTATTGGTTTTATTTTCTCTGTTCTGGTTTTATTTTCACTATACTGGTTTTATTTTCACTGTTCTGGTTTTATTTCTTTTTCTCAGAACTTCCGGATGCATATTGTAACAGTACAAGTCCCAGCCTAAGTCTTAAACCACACGTCTTGTCGCGTTGCTGGTGAATCCTTTTAATATCCATATTCAGACTTGGGCGCTTTATCGCTGAAGGATTTGACCTTGGGAAGGCTGTAGACCGTGTCGTAGATCTGCTTGAAGCTGGGGTACTTGGTGTCCAGGTCCGGCATCTGAAGGATCACCCTCAAGTGGTCGTACACGCCAGCGAAGAGGAAGTCAGCCCAGGTCAGCTGGAAATAATAATAGTGATAGATTAAACTTGAGGGAGAAAAAAGAAATGCGTTTTTTTAACAATTTTAAATGTGAATCTTGGATTATGACATAGATATGAGATAAATAAACTATTTCATTGACTATTTATAAAAGTAAAAGATCATAGAGAAAACACAAATTAAATATAGGAACTTATAAGTTTCGTTTAAAGTCGTCTTCCTAGTTGAATTGAGATTTTAAAGGAAATTTCTGTGCGAAAAAGAATTGTGTCGCTTTGCTTTATGTTTAGCTGCGTCTAGAATCTTCTACTCTTACCTTTCCAAGAGCCAAAAAAATGCCTATGTATCATAATATAGAGCCCAAAAAATGCCTATCTATCATATAAGAGAATATACAATTTTTATATTCAATTTTTTTAGGAGCTTATTAGTTATGTTCGAAGTCTTCTGCCTGGTTGAAGATTTCGAAGGGTTTCTGTGCAGCTGCATTTTGAATTTTCTACTCTTACCTTTCCTAGAGCCATATGTCCATCGTTCTTCTTGATTATCTCCTCCAGCTTGGCTAAGGCTGTGGGATAGTAGTCCTTGACTAGAGCCTCGTGCTTTGCAGCTTTGGCCGTCTCATCTTGTTCGTAAAATGCGGCGTATGCCTCTGTAACATTAAACATAATATATTTAGTACCATAAAACCAGACATTTAGACGTGACTTTGCTCTGTATTTGTCTAAAGTCTATACCTTATTTATTACATTTCACTTGTACTTAAGCATCATTCTGATTTTTTATATGTTCTAATAGCGCACCTTCTTCTTACCCTTCTTATGTCTCGTTCTTATCATGCATTTATGAGAGATATTATTTATTTATTTAGTTCTCTCTTTTATTTATTTATTCAGTTCAGTATCTATGTTAGTTTGACTGGAAGACATTATTAAATTATTAAGACCGTGATGTGTATTTCTTTATTGCACGGCAAATACGTGACATAAAATTTGTGTTATATTGTCTATAACGTATCATATTTGTGTTACTGATAGTTTTGCAAGACAATTGAATTAGTGTTGCTGTTGGTAGTTTACTTAGACGGATGTCGTAGAAGAAGTCCACGTTCTGGTCGATCTCGAAGGCGTCCTCCAAGCTGTCTCCGGCGAGGCCGTACTTGTGACCGAGGTAGCGCGCTATGGCCACGCTCTGGGAGTACTTCTTGCCGTCGATCACCAGCATTGGTAGTTGGCCGAACGGGGTGCCTGGAAAAAGATTTAAAACATATTATGTGCTGACAGACTCAGAATGAAACATGCAAATTAATATTTTCCGAAATGTCCTCATATAATAAATTCTCCTACATCGATAGTCGCAGGAACTACGCAGATCAAAAGCAAATCCATTCTTATTGTTCCAGCGCAGGGATTGAACCTGCGACTTTTGGAGTTGAGATGACTCTCAGCTTTGGAGACCCCCATACAAAGTCTCGCCTATTATATACGCTAACTCGGCTACTAACATATTTTATGTTTTATATTTATTATTTGCATTAATATGACAGTCAAGGGCAATTATTCCTGACAAACCGGTAATGTTATTATGTTGTTTTGTGCGTTTAACATGTATCTAGTGCTCATTCATTATACAAAATTTTTAAAATAGTTACTATCAACACACAATTGTAAAGTAAAACAACCGCTTGCAGGTTTTAATTAAAAATTTGTTGATGAAGCTGATCACATAGACCTTTCAACGCGACGCATGAGTGATGCTTCTCAGCCTTCAAGTTTCTGTCGCTTAGACCTCAGCTAGTTATAGGCTGATCACCAGATAGACTAATAGGATGATCCATGCTTCGCATGTGCATATAAAAAGTTCCGCGCCTTTCCACTCACCGTTCCATTGGGTTACGAGAGTAAAGGAAGAGAGAGTGCTCTATGTGTTCTGCAAACTTAATCTATACTAATATTATAAAGCGGAAGAGTTTGTTTGTTTGTTTGTTTAAACGCGCTAATCTCAGGAATCACTGGTCCGATTTGAAAAATTCTTTTTTTGTTGGATAGTCCATTTACAGAGGAAGGCTTTAGGCTATATAACATTTCGCTGCGACCAATAGGAGCGAAGCGTCAGTGAGAAATGTTGCAAAAACGGTGAAAATTATTCACATTTGGGTACTTTCGTTGCATGCGCTGCATAATCGGATATAATTACTCAAAAATCACGCGAACGAAGTCGCGGGAACAGCTAGTTTTCTATCAAATAAATTCTGGGTAGTCGGAATGGTTTTACGAAAATCACCACTAGGGATGTGACATCGACTAAAAACATCAATCAATTAACAATCGATTTTTTTCATTCCCATAAAAATCGATTTCCGAAAAATGTTTAAAAGATATATTAAACATACTCGTAGTAATATATTAAATATAATAAAGTTTTTTTCATAAGTACTTTGTTTTTAAATAGATAAAAAGGTTATGAAGTTACTTTTTTTTTGTTATTCATTAAGATTGAAACTAAGTTGATAAAAGAGGTTTATAATATTTTAGTATCAACATCAACTAAATTAAAATAGAATGGTAAGTATAAGATTAGACGACAAAGTAAAAAAAGGGTGCGTCAGTACCACAAAATAATCAATAAAACTATTCTGAATTAAAAAATAATTATTAATAATGGATTTTTGGAAAAAAAATAATCGATGATTTTTTCACATCCCTAAATTCATCACCAATATAATCGGCGTAGAAGCTATTAATAACCGCTGATGATGTTAAAAGCTACTCACTCGGCTTGAACTTGGGCCAGTCATCCTTGGCCAGCCTGTGGTCTTCGAACTCCACATCATTGTAAGCGAGCAGCAGTCGCGTGGACTCGCCCAGGCCCTTCAGGGGGAAGTAATAAAAGTCAATCTTCGACATCTTTGTTTCTGTAAACAGGAAAAGGGGAAGTGTAATTTAAAGCGTGCATCTGACATTAGACTCTTATCTCGACTCTTAACGAGGGTGAGAGCAGGAGGTACGATGAGGAGGGCTTCACATTGGTGGAGAGAAGAAAGAAGAGGAAGCCCGCCGTCCGCAACCACCGCGGCACCGCACCCTGCGGAACCGAGCAGCGCCTGCGGTGTGAAATACCCACCACGCCGCTGTAGGTACGTGTCCCGCCTGAACTGGTCCACGAAGGTCGAGGATGTCGTGGGCTACATCTTGAAGAAGACGTCCTTCAACTTGAGGGTCGAGCGTCTGGAGTATCGCCATAAAGTTAACTTTAGTTCTTTCGTGGTGAGTGTACCGACAGATCGCTTATCGACCTTCGAGGTGGAGGAGTTCTGGCCGATGGGTGTAGTTTACCGAAGGTTCCGGGGGAGACTCCGGAGCGAGGCGCACATCACGTCGCCGATCATAATACGTGATAAGGCTTAGTTATAATTATAATATGTATGTTAGTCTGTAAGGTATTTATAATATGGGCCTATGCCGCCCGAAATAAAGATTATTATTATTATTTTTATCATAATATGCATTGATTGTTATGATTTTTTTGTAATTGTATTAACTTTTTCAGTGTTGCTACTTTCCACTTAGTGAAAGTGCTACTTTCCACACAGTGAAAGGGTAATGAAATATAACAACCTATTAACTAATCTATTCAAATGGTCTTCGTGATACTCAAGTAACTACACAGTAAGCTGATCCTGCAGAGTGCAGCCTGAGAGCGAGTCACTGCTGTGAAGAAGTTAGCTATAGTTCGTCGGAGATTAATTTAACCTAAAGGTAAACAAACCGAAAACATTGAAATTTTCACATATTCAGTTAAGTGTGATAATAATGTTAATATATCTGTGAAAGTGTTGATAAGTGTGCATACACTTATCAACACTTTCACAGGTATATTTAAGGATCATACTTCATCATCCAATACATTTTATAACAATTAAACAATACTTGACATATTTAAACATCAAATGAAAAACCTTCACAGTAAAAATGCGCTATTTTGACACTACCGACTGTAGAATACAGTCTATAGTCTATGGATTCATGTAGCCAACACTAGTAATTTAGTTAATATTGGCTTATTGGCATCACTAAGTAGGTAATCTATGGTTGTGTTATAGACGGCTTTGTTTACGTTTTTATGTTAAATTTATCTCGGACGTACTATACAATTGCACTCACACATGTTATGTATACTCTGTGTGACATGGATGGATTAATGGATGAAATTGGTTGTATTAATAATATAGCAAATAATAGCTAAACGTAAAATGTGTTTATTTAGTTAAAACCGGCTTAACAGGCGCTGTTGATTTTCCTAATAAAGCTACATTAGGAAATATAAACAAAAAAAAAACCGACTTCAAAAGGTAAACTAAAAAGAAAAAAATAAATTTACTTCGCACAAAGTAATACCTACTTATTTTCACTTAAGTAAATAAATTTATTCTATAATTTTGAAGTCGGTGCCAAGTCCAGCGTTCTATCATAATTTGTTTTCATTTAATATTAGTTTGTAAGCCTAACTAAGTACTTTGGTAGGTACATAATATATAGTAATAGTTACATTGATAGTTGTATATTTTTTTCTGATTCTTTTTTCTGTGATTGCCTACATATATTTAGTAATTTGATATACTTGGCACCGACTTCAAAATTATAGAATAAATTTATTTACTTAAGTGAAAATAAGTAGGTATTACTTTGTGCGAAGTAAATTTTTTTTTTTCTTTTTAGTTTACCTTTTGAAGTCGGTTTTTTTTTTGTTTAAAATTATTTTATTTTTAAGATTTTTAGTTATGGGTAGACTGAGTAGGGATATTAAGGTACCGCCAGAGCAGCGCAAAAATTATATATATCAAGTTGATTGACTATAAAATGATATACAAATTTTAATAATATCAAAGTCGGTACCAGCCAAACTGAATATGATTTCTATATAACTCTTTTATTATTTTTAGTCGATTTACATTTCTTTATTTGGCTTAAAACAATTTTTTCCCTTTTTAATATTTACCTATTTCGTCATATTGTTATGATAGTATATATGGATACCTACTATCTGGTGAAGACATAGGTGGTGTTGAGTACTGTAATTGAAATAGTGGCATCGCTTAAAGTATGCTTGCAGTACTTTAAGCGATGTCGTAATTTCCAAACGTATAAATTCAAAGACTAAGCAGTCCTGTATGCCTGTTTCTGATCTATGCGGTATACCTTGATAGTTGATTCAAAATTATGTTTGTTTTTAGACGGATATAAGCATATCGAGTAACATAGGCATGTTACTCGAAAAAAATACAAAATTACTATGAGTGTTCCTATAAATTTCGAGGAGTTCCCTCGATTCCTCACGACACCATCATCAGGCATGCACTTTGATAACTATGAGACCAAGTTCGACTGTAATTGACGTAGTGGCGTATGCTTGCATTTCTTTAAACAACGCTGAAATCTTCAAACGTGTATCTCTAAGGACTCAGAAGTTCTGTTCACTACTTTAGGTCCAGGATATGGTGCAAAATCTTACTATTCGGTAACATATGCTTGGGCTACTTCAGAAAAAATCAAAATCGATATATGTTTCCATATAAATTTTGAGGAGTTCCCTCGATTCCTCACGGATCCCATCATCAGGTCACCACTTTGGTAAACACTGGTACAACACTGTAATTGACGTAGTGGCGTATGCTTGCATTTCATTAAACAACGCTGCAATCTTCAAACGTGTATCTCTAAGGACTCAGAAGTTCTGTTCAGTACTTTAGGTCCAGGATATGGTGCAAAATCTTACTATTTGGTAACATATGCTTGGGCTACTTCAGAAAAAATCAAAATCGATATATGTTTCCATATAAATGTTGAGGAGTTCCCTCGATTCCTCACGGATCCCATCATCAGGTCACCACTTTGGTGACAATGGGACCAAACGGGAAGCACCACCTTTCAAATAAAAAAAAATCATCCAAATCGGTTCACCCAGGCGAAAGTTCTGAGGTAACAAACATAAAAAAAAAAAAAAACATACAGACGAATTGAGAACCTCCTCCTTTTTTTGGAAGTCGGTTAAAAATAATTTGATTCTGATTATGTGTTTTACAAGCGATTACAATCGCTTGTAAAATAAAAATGTATATGATAAAGTAAAGTGAGCTAGATCTGCTAACAAACTGCTATACAGTTTGGCAGACATTAGTTATATGTAATAGTTGTTTTTGTTTCTGAATAAATAATTTTTCAATTCATTTGTATGGCATTGAAACAACGCCCCTAGTGGCAATCAATGGCCAACTATTTCGAGGCCATATTGGACTCCCCGGCGATATAAATAGGTGTGTAGCATAACAACTTGTGGGCTCGGCAGGTTACTGATACCGGTTCACTGAGGTTGATAATTATACGTGTTCTACTGATAACACTAGTAGGTCTAGTAATATTAGTATCGGTTTACTATATACTTTTTGGTATCGGTGATTGATATTGTAATAATAATATGAGTTAGGTACATTACAATAGATGATATGGGTTTTGCAAAAATGAAATAATTTTCGCTACGTTGTCCAATTGCAAATGTCTCGAAAATGGTTGAAACGTTATTAAAAGTTATGTTGGAAACTATACCTTTATTTCAAAATAGGTATTTCTTAACTTGTTTAACAATATCAAATGTAAAAAAACCCTACTTTACGTGCACCACCATCTCTTAATTGAAATTTCTAATTAAAATCAAAATATTTAATTTCCAAATGAAACTAAACAAGCTATTTTCGGAAAGTCAACAAAAAGGCTACCGGCACCGGTTTATGATGTCAATACTAAAGTATTTATGAGATTGCATAACATTATGCAATACATTTTTATAGACACCAAGAAAGGGTAGATAAAAAGACGAACTGAGTGACACTAAGATTTATTGTAGTTACTACAGAATCCTAGAATCCTATTAACTGTGGTCGGCCCTATTCAAGACTAGCAAAGACCATGTCGAATCCCATACATTTTGTTTTCGCAAGGCATATAAAGAAATGGCAACTTGAATCAGGGCCTGGAGTATACAACTAAATACCCAGGCCATAAACTTCGTTTTAAGATCAAGACCAAGAATCGCGAGGTGTAATAATAAAACGTAGATTAAATTTTCATACAACATGATAAGCTCATGTTGTATGCACCTATTGTAACCACTTTATAAACCTTGATGGCGGTGTATAATAGACAGATTAAAACTAAAAATACCAGAAACCATATAATTAAAGGTAAGTAGGTTAGGGTAGTTGTTATTTGTATAAGTATATTATTATTTGATTTTTAATTATTTTAATCCTATTAATCCTGTTAATGTCGATACTTAAATATTTAGTAAGTAATATGAAAAATAAACAAGATTTAAATGGACTGAAAATTAAAATATTTTTGAATATTAACCAATAATATTACATATAATATGTACCTAACAAATATGTATTATTATTGGCTTACATTTAAAGCTATAGGTACCTATTTTTAATTTTTCTTTTGCTTAATATACTTATAAATTTTGAACGGGATGCTGGCGTGGTGTAGTCGTATAAAAATATTTTAAATTCTCACACAGGTAATTAATATTAATATAATATATAAATTGTTACGACACAAGAAATTTTGGTAATTTACTTAAATATTATTCTCTATCATTTTTCCTCGTATGCGTAGGCATGTAAACTAGTTTGAACTACCAAAAATAATTTCACAAAGTATAAAGTTTACACTTTTGCGCTAAAAAAGTTTCACTTAAAAGACTTACCGAATTCACGACACCACCACGACAAGGCTACAACACGACTGAACAGTCACAATACTTTAAATATAAATACCTATGATATGATACGAAACATACGAGTAGACCAGTCGGAATAGGTTTTTAGGTTTCAAAAATTCTAAAGTTTTTTATTTTTGGTATAAAGTTTCGGGACCATTTGCTGAACCTAAAATCAGATTTTGTGTCATTTTGGACCATTGCGTTAGTAGATATTTAGGTATTTCTCTTTTTGGTCGGTGTTGGTCGAAAAGAAAATTATAGTTGAAAATTTAACCTTTGTGATGTTATTGAGGTAGTAACTGATCTATTGATTTTTGTCAGATCTATCCACCGGTTTTCGAGTAATTAGCTAAAACCTCTAGGTTTTAGCTAATAAACATCGCCTAATTAGCCCAAAAAAAATTACAATTTGTAAAATTGGTCTTACACGGTTTATATGATTGACATCTATTGCTGTGCAAGTTTTGTGTCACATTCATCCACGGGATTTAAAGATAATGAGGTTTTTTTAATGAAACAGCTCGTAGAAGCTGCAAAAGAAAATTAAAGTTATTAGAGTTTACGCCTTTATGATTAACTAGCTGACCCTTGCCCACTTCGTTGAGCATAAAAAGAGTTTATGATGAAATTCAACTAAAAAAAAACAACGTGGAACCTGCAACGCGGGAACCCGAAACCCGAAACGCGGGAACCCGCAACGCGGGAACCCGGAACCCGCAACGCGGGAACCCGGACCCGGAACCCGCAACGCGGGAACCCGAAACCCGAAACGCGGGAACCCGCAACGCGGGAACCCGGACCCGGAACCCGCAACGCGGGAACCCGGAAACCGCAACGTGGAACCCGAAACCCGCAACGCGGAACCCGGAACCTGCAACGCGGAACCCGGAACCCGCAACGCGGGAACCCGGAACCCGCAACGCGGGAACCCGGAACCCGCAACGCGGGAACCCGGACCCGGAACCCGCAACGCGGGAACCCGAAACCCGAAACGCGGGAACCCGCAACGCGGGAACCCGGAACCCGCAACGCGGGAACCCGAAACCCGAAACGCGGGAACCCGCAACGCGGGAACCCGAAACCCGAAACGCGGGAACCCGCAACGCGGGAACCCGGAACCCGCAACGCGGGAACCCTGAACCCGCAACGCGGGAACCCTGAACCCGCAACGCGGGAACCCTGAACCCGCAACGCGGGAACCCTGAACCCGCAACGCGAGAACCCTGAACCCGCAACGCGGGAACCCAGAACCCGCAACGCGGGAACCCGAAACCCGCAACGCGAGAACCCTGAACCCGCAACGCGGGAACCCTGAACCCGCAACGCGGAACTCGGAACCCGCAACGCGGGAACCCGGAACCCGCAACGCGGGAACCCGGAAACCGCAACGCGGAACCCGAAACCCGCAACGCGGAACCCGGAACCTGCAACGCGGAACCCGGAACCCGCAACGCGGGAACCCGGAACCCGCAACGCGGGAACCCGGAACCCGCAACGCGGAACCCGGAACCCGCAACACGGAAACCCGGAACCCGCAACGCGGGAACCCGGAACCCGCAACGCGGAAACCCGGAACCCGCAACGCGGGAACCCGGAACCCGCAACGCGGGAACCCGGAACCCGCAACGCGGGAACCCGGAACCCGCAACGCGGGAACCCGGAACCCGCAACGCGGGAACCCGGAACCCGCAACGCGGGAACCCGGAACCCGCAACGCGGGAACCCGGAACCCGCAACGCGGGAACCCGGAACCCGCAACGCGGGAACCCGGAACCCGCAACGCGGGAACGCGGGAACCCGGAACCCGCAACGCGGGAACCCGGAACCCGCAACGCGGGAACCCGGAACCCGCAACGCGGGGACCCGGAACCCACAACGCGGAACCCACAACGCGAAACCCAAACGCATTACCCGCAACGTTCACGGAAACGCTGACAAAATATGGAATAAATAGTATCCTATGTCCGTCTACTTGCTCTAAGCTACTTCCTCACCAATTTTCAGCCATATCGATAAAGCCGTTCTTGAGTTATAAATAATTTAACTAACACGACTTACTTTTATACATATAGATGTATAGATTACTCCTACTAACATAAGCTAAGCCCGGTGAATGCTCCCGTCACAGTCGGTCCAGCCAATTCGGTGAACATTAGTTAGATGACGACGATGATGATGATTAAAAGTAGCCTAAATGAATCCTTATAACTTTAGCTATCTACCAGTGAAAGTCTCGTTAAAATCGGTCCAGCCGTTCCAGAGATTAGCCGGAGCAAAGAGACACGCTGACAGACATTTTTTTTTAATTACATTTTCGTTTTCAGTAAATATCGTTGCCAATGCAAAAAACAGCAGAAGATATCGTTTAAAATGTCATATGCATTCAAAAAGACGTTGCTAATTGAAAGTTACAAACTGACACTTCAATTTTATTTATTTGTATAGATGTATAGATTTGGAAAACTTCCCCAATCTTGGCGTTTTCACTGACGCGGAGCGGGGCGCATAGGAACTTAGAGTTTCCAAGCGAAGTGGAGCAGAGATTTCGAGCATAGTGATTGGTCAATTCGGGTACCGCAAGCTCCTGTCCGCCTCGCCCCGCGTCAATGGAAACGCAGCCAAACGTCTATAACGTCTAAAGGTCGCCATGGTAACCACGTTGTTTATAAATGGAAAACAAAAATTAGGAAATGCTATACATACCGTATTTATATCAGCTTAAACTATTTGGATTCATGTTTTTGTTAATCCTAATAATTTTATTAATCCAAATAGTTTAAGCTGATATAAAAACGGTATTTATAGCATTTCATAATTTTTATTTTCCATTTGTTAATACTTATGTTGCCATGACAGCCGTGTCATATAAACTGCCAACGACGTGAATCGATCGAGCCCAGGTTCAAACCCCGCGTGACCATCACGTATTTTCTTCTTTTTTCTAATTTTCTGCTTATTTTTTTCAACATTTTCTTTCATAATAACCTTTTCGTGACAATAACGAACATACCGTAAAAAAAATTTGCGAAATTGGTCAAGCCGTTGTCGAAGCGCACACGATGTAAGAAATTTTGGAGGTCGTTTTTTTACACTTTGGGCTACATTTTTGGGGTTTTAGTAAGGAACCCTACTTTTTTTAAACATATAATATAGCCTATGTTCAGCGCTAGGAATGTAGCTTTCCAACGGTGAAAGAATTTTTCATATTGGTTCAGTGGTTTCAGAGCCTATTCCATTCAAACAAACAAACAAACAAACAAACAAACAAACAAACAATCAAACATTACCTCTTTATAATATTAGTATAGATAAGTCGTTACAGATCACATTTGAAAATTTGTGTTATTATATTATATTAACTTATCCGCGAGTCACGGCGAGCTCGGGACATGTGCGGGGCGACCAGAGCGGGGGGCGCGTGTCACGTGGTCCAGTATCACCCGCTTGAGGCCGCCGGCCGATTATAATTATTATTTTACGAGACATGAGCAAGTAAAAAGTTCACGATAATATTATATTTTGTAATTTCGATAATTCGAACAAATTTTATTTAAGAGAACAAATATTTTATTTGTCACTAATATTGAATTAATAAATATTATATTCATATTATTTCTTTAAATTATAATATCTTAATTGATTATTAAAAAAATAAAATAAGATCTAGTCGTGCTAAGTATCCTTATTCCTTACTATTTTTAATACCTACTATTTTTGTGATCAGGGACTTTCGGTACTTATAATGGAACCGGGATTTCCCGGGGTTTTGGTAAGTACCTACTTGCTGAAGTTAGAGTAAAGAAAATTTTAGGTAATAACGGATATCAAAATATTATGTAATTCTAAATGTACATTAGAAATGAAAATGTAAATTAAACCATAATATTCAAGCGACTTAACGGTTAGTTTTTGATGGAGTAGCCAGACGGTCGATATTGACGACAACAGAATTGGCAATTAGTAGGGAGGCAGCAGTTGTCATTGTATTAATATGACTTAAAATGTTGGTGTGTGGATGGCTACTTGATTTTGTATTATTGTTAAATCTATTTTTGCATCTAGTAAATGTCACAATATCTACGGATACTTCTGGTGGCCATTGCTGTAGCTCTTATTATAGTTTTCTCTTTTTTTTCTGTAGGTATTTAGCATTTTTTCCACTTTTTGGCGTCAATTGTGACATAAATTAAGTAATGTTTTATGTAGCACTGTTTTGTTTTTATGTATTTAGTATGTACGATAATATATCCGGTCTATTGCGATTAAATTTGTCAGCGCACTGAGAGCATATTTGTGTAATTTTCTTTAACTTGGGATTTAAAGTTGTGCGTTTTGCTACGAGTCTAGTAAATGTATTAGAACTATATTGTTGAACGTACATAATATTATGTGTATAATATGTGTTCGATCAGTTTATCTTTGGCAAATTTTAACAAATTAGTTTAATAAGTTGTTATAAATATTGTATGTTGTTATAAATAAATATCAGGACTATACCTACAGTTGGCAGTAGTTACCCATTAAGACTCTTATTTATGTTTTTATGTACCGAAGGTATAATAAACTCATCGATAAATGAGAATCCAAGACTGAAAATATATATATTTTTTTTATTTTCAAATAGAACTTAACATTAAGTTATCCTCAGAATGTCAACAAAAAAGCTACCTCCAGTTCAACCCTAACCCGTCGAGAAAAACCGGCGTAAGAAACTCGCACGGGCCTAAATATGACACTTGTACGTATTTGGCATAATCTCATTTTTAATTATTTTTCCAGGTGTTGTTCCAGTTTTTGTACCTTTTTTATTTAAATATTTTTATAATGACATAATATTTAATATTAGCATGTTTTTGATAGATTCCATTTAATGTTTAGTTCTCTATAATAATAATATACCGCAGCATTAGCTATTTTCTTTGTAGTCTACTGTCCCAAGTTAGCTCCATCATCATACCATACCTACACTCTCACTACTCACTAGCTATCAATTATAATGAAAAATTTAAAGTTTTCATAATTTTCGCTTAGTAGGTACCTATCGGTCTATCAAACTACTATAATACCATATTTACTTGTCTAAATCATCTGATAGTGTAGAAATTTTTATCTATATCTTAGTCAGCCACGAAATTGCTTTCAATTTGCTAACTTAATTTTAAATTCTAATAAAACAAAATGTTTGAAGTTTAGCTCGCCCAATGTTAGGCAAGTACAAACCAATATACTATTAAATGATGAGAAAATTAACTTAGTGGACACCACTGTGTTTCTAGGTATAACATTAGATTGCAAATTACAGTGGGGTCCACACATTGCCAAACTGGCAGATAAGTTCAGTTCTGCAGCATATGCAGTCAGAAAAATTAGAGAAATTTTGATGAAGACACGGCGCGACTAGTATATTTTAGTTATTTTCACAGTCGAATGTCTTACGGCATCCTTTTATGGGGAAATGCAGCCGACATCAATACAATATTTGTGCTGGAGAAGCGAGCTATACGTTCCATTTACAAGATGTCGTCCTTTGAATCTCTGAGAGAAAAGTTTAAGGAAATAGGAATTTTTGACCGTCGCCTCTCAATACATTTTGGATAGTATAATGTATGTCAGAAAGAACTTGAATAATTTTAAAACGAAAAGCGACAATCAGTGTAGAAATACACGAAATAAACACAAGTTAGATATACCTATGATCAGGCTTAGCAAAGTAAGCAAATATTTTAAAGGTCAATGTATACGCCTATACAATAAGATCACAGAAAACGTTCAAAATTTTTCCATCAAGAAATTTAAAAAAGTAGCTAAAGAACGTTTGTGTGCTAAAGCTTATTATAAGATTAACGATTTTGTTAATGATAGCACACCCTGGGAATAAGGTGGCCACTTTCGAGGCTACTTCTATTTTATAAATATATACTTTAGTAAATTGTAATTTATGTTAAATTATAACATTGTTATATATGTATATTTTTTAAAAAGAACAATTTTCCAATCTTTATTTTATTTTATTTTATTTCGGAAAACAAACAGTATACAGTGGCTGATATAAATAACTAAGAACGTAACAGAAATACCATTTACATGTTTTCGCATATAAGAAAATGGCTCGGGGCCACCTTTTTGCTAAAAGGTGGCCCCGAGCGAGTTTCTTACGCCGGTTCTTCTCGCCGGGTTAGTCCCCGAACCGGTGGTAGGTCATCATGTAGGACAATTCTAGAAGTGTTAGTAACTAACTTATTTGGAAATAATTTTTATTTTATTTTTCATTGTTATGTAATCACAGATTATTTGTTATTTTTCTTTCTTTCAGATTTTAAAACAGTTTTATTACAAATTTAAAATATCGCCCACTTATTTTCGATTTACTCAAAATGCAATGGTCAAAAATGACACAAAACTTGAAAACAAGCTAGTTGGGTAGTACTCTATCCACATGCAAAAATTCAGAAACTTTAGAATTTTTGAAGGTTTTCAACTCAAAATACGCTAGCCCGACCCTCGCCCGACCGGTCTAGAGGGCGGGTCAATAAGTCCGTGACTTTGAATTTCTAACCTCCTTACTGAAAAAGCAACACTACTTCTGTCAACAGGCATCTGTCAGTTGACTCATATCAAAATTTGAACTTGCTGCGTCAGTTAGTTTGTGTTTTACAGCTATGTAGCTAGGAAACAATGGAAAAAAGTGAATTTCGTGTGCTTATTAGGCATTATTTTTTGCGAAAAAAACCATTACCGAGACCAAGGCTAAGCTTGATAAATACTATGGGGACTCTGCACCATCGATTTCAATGGTAAAAAAGTGGTTTACTGAATTTCTTTGTGGCCGTACAAGCACTGAAGATGCCGAACGTCCTGGACGCCCAGTTGAGGTCTCTACACCCGAAACAATCGAAAAAATTCACGATATGGTGTTGGCCGACCGAAGATTGAAAGTGCAAGAGGTTGTGGAAGCCATAGGCATCTCGCATGGCTCAGTGGTTTCAATTTTGAATGATCACTTGGACATGAGAAAGCTTTCCGCAAGATGGGTGCCGCGTTTGCTCACAGTCGACCACAAACGCAATCGTGTAACAACTTCACAGGAAGGTTTGGCGTTGTTTAATCACAACATGGAGGAGTTTTTGCGCCGTTTTGTAACCGTGGACGAAACATGGATCCATCACAACACACCAGAGACCAAACAACAGTCAAAACAGTGGGTTTCTAAGGGTGAATCGGCGCCAAAGAAGGCCAAGGTGGGTTTGTCAGCCAATAAAGTTATGGCGACTGTTTTTTGGGATGCACGTGGGATAATCCACATTGACTATCTTCAAAAGGGAAGAACAATTAATGGGGAATATTATGCCAACTTATTGGACCGCTTCAATGAGGATTTGAAAAAAAAACTACCTCATTTGGCCAAGAAAAAAGTTCTTTTTCACCAAGACAATGCAAGGGTGCACACATGTACAGTTGCCATGGCAAAAATCCATGAATTGGGCTATGAATTGCTCCCACATCCACCCTATTCTCCAGATTTGGCTCCGAGTGACTACTTCTTGTTCCCAAACCTGAAAAAATGACTCGGTGGAAAAAGATTTGACTCCAATGACAAATCATATTTTTTGGAAGGGATAAAAAATTGGAGAAGCGTTGGACAAATTGTATAGAGCTCAAGGTGGACTACGTTGAAAAATAAAATGATTTATTTATCAAAAAATCTGTGTTTTATTCCAAAAGTCACTGACTTATTGACCCGCCCTCGTATAGTACATACCTACATGTAAAAAATAGCATCGAGTTATTGAGATAATTTAGTATCAAAATGACTTTGCAAAATTTTACGTACACAACCCGTATGTTGATTGTAACAATGAGCATAGAGCGTTTACAGATATTTACATATAGATTCCATTCCGTAAAAGAAGTCCTGCGGTAGTTAGTGGAATTCAATCTTATCTAGATAATATTATTATATTTTTGTACAGTCACGTGCAATAACATGGATACATCTACAAATTTGCAAAAATATGTCTACGTTCATATTTCAAAAATATGATCACCATATTGTATTCAAATCGATGTAACCAGTAATAGTGCTTGGCCTACAAATCTTAGTGTATATTACCTTTTACTCTTTTTACTTTAGGGATCATAAAGGATAGGTTGATTTAATATTACTTCGCTCTATCACAGAGGGACTAGGGGTCTTCTTTCATGTGGTAGTGAATTCTTCGGAATTTCCATGAGATTCTTATGTTGGTGGCATGCCATGTCAGAAGTAAACTAATTCTAAACTGTATATTGTAACAGATAACAAGGGTGCGACGATTCGACTCTGTGCCAATGCGTTTAAATCAAAAACAGTAAAACCTACGTAATAATATTAGACTTAATAATAAAACAGGGTTCTCCAATCTTAGTCCTTTAAAAAAAAAATACATCTCAATTACTGGTTTGTTTACGTGATAATCCAGATTATCAGTTGTCACTCGTTGTTCTAGAGCGTAGATATCGAAAGCGTTGACTGTATCAACTATCGACTATCAACCAAACACTAAAATGTATCGTCATTTAGGACTATAAATGACTAAACATAATATTTTGCTCGTGATAAAAATGAATCTTATGGAATGTAGGCACTATTTACAAATATTATAATAGGTTATTCATTGAAACAAAACGTGGAATCTATTATATTGCTCGCGTTGTTTACGTAAACATTTTTCATCGAACAGATAAGAAGTTTTCCCACCCTTCCTGGCAAACTAACCTTCACAAAGTAGATAATATATTATCATTTATGGTATTTCTTATAATCAAATTAAGGAGTTAAATTAAGCTTGATGTAATGTTTTGGTTATAAAGTATGCTTGTCTTTATTTTAATCTCAATATATTAGGTCCTTACATATGAAATTGGCGTTTTGTATGGGAGGAACATAAAGGCGATTTTTTCATATTAAAATATATTTTATTAATCAAAGTAAGTATGTGCCATTGCTATCTATACACTTTGGCCATCTTATAGGTAGTTCATTGATCCCTATACTAAAAAAACCATTCGGACGGGAATCAATGAAATCTTTGAAAGCGGTTTCAGCGGAAAGATCCGGAGAGTACGGTGGATGTCTTAGACATTCCAATTGAAGCTCCTCTAATTTGGTAGCCGTCTGTTGGGCCGTGTGTGGTCTAGCGTTGTCTGGAAGCAGCAGTGGCGTAGAGCGATTGACAAGTCTTGGTTGTTTAACGGCGAGCTTTTCCATCATGGTTTGCAGTTGCTGACAATAGACATCAGCCGTAATCGTCTGACCAGATTTAAGAAAGCTATAGTGTACGACACCGGCACTGGTCCACCAAACGCTTACAAGTAACTTTTTTTGAGTCAATTTTCGCTTGGGGCAAGACTTTGCTGGTTCACCAGGGTTCAGCCATTGCGATGAGCGTTTACGATTATCGCACAGGATCCACTTTTCATCACATGTAATGATCCGATTTAAAATTCCTTCATTATTGTGCCGGTTGAGCAATGTAACGCAGCAGTCGACGCGCGTTTGTCGGTTTGCTTCACTCAATTCATGAGGTACCCAGTCTAGGGTATCGAGAACCGGTATAGTTTTAGGAACCGGGATTTTCGGTACCGGCACTAGTCAGAAGCGGGAATTCCCGGGATTTTCGGTATTTTCGTGATTTTTTTCTTACTTGACTAAAACAAATACAATGGCTTCAAAAACTAGGTACTTTTTATGAATAAATCACACAACTTGGCATGTCAAGATAAGTACGGTACATTAATTTGCTATACCTACAATGATTAAAATATCGTTATAAATTAACCTTTGATAAAGTTTAACATAGATATATATATATATTTAATTGAACGTCTCTAATATTAGGGCTTTTTCCCGCATCTTCGGGCGCGTAGAATAGTATTCGTAACAAAAAGTTCTTTATCAAATAACTCTATGGCTACAGTATGATTAAGACAATGTTATACCAATAATCATATGACTATCCACTATCCAGTTTCTGGCCAGATCATACGCACTACAATATTTTTTTCCGAGGCGTATATTATGTATAACGATTTGCCAGCCTATAAGGCACACTTAGCAGATTCCCTCCCGCTCTTGCAAAGTTATTACTTTTGAATAGGTAAATAAAACATTGCATATTATATCTACAGGTTGGCAGGGGTCAGCTAGTCAGCTAATACTTTAATCTACACTTCTACACTAATATTATAAAGAGGAAAAAAAAATATTTTTGTATGTAACGACTTAACTCAAAAAGTACGGGACCGATTTTAATAATCCTTTTTTATTAGAAAGCTACATTATCACTGAGTAACATAGGCTATATAAAAACCGAATGCTGTTCGTTTCGCCAACTGATTCGGCTATTTTTGGTCTTGAAATATTCGTGGAAGTCCCGGGAAGGTTTACACGGTTTCCATGCTCAAGTGGGCAAGGGTCAGCTAGTTATAAACATTTTTTAAGTAATCCCCGTATTCTCAAACAGCGAGTGAACTAATGATGATGACTTATAGCTAAGAATACTTGATTACGTTTTGATCATGACAGGCTTTAAACAAATAATAATTTAAAAAACAAGCTTAATTGTATTGTCATTTGTCCCTAATACGTATGCAATTAAAAACTAATCATACTTTTGGAAATTGGTTAAAGTACATACATACATACACCCCAAGTTAATAAAAGCGTGTTAAAAAAGCTAATAAAATCGGTTCGACCGCAAGCTCACAGAAACACGTCAAACTTATAACACCCCTTTCATTGGGAGTTAGAATAAAACAAATGTGGAGTTAGAAACAGAAAATAATCACACCTCACTCGACCCACCCCAAACGAATGATGAAACACCATGACATTGGTCACCAAACTCATCAAGGATTACTCACCAAGGTCTTTAGAAACCGCCGACTCACCGTTATAACAACGATTTTGTTTATTCATATAAAGGACGTTCGATGTTGTAGTTTAACTGTGATTAGTTACAAACGAGAATTTGACGGTGAAACACGTCTTGTATATACATTTTGTGAAGAAATATTTGTGGAAGTGAGTACATTTTAGATGTTATTATCAAATAGCATAGGATCACTTTATTTATTATTACCACCCTCAAGGTGTTTCTTATCGATGGGTGTCGCCCTTGAAATCCTACCTCAATGTAAAACGAATTACCTATCTAGCTCTGTTTTCCACAAGCGTTTTTATATTGCGGTTGAACCTATTCGGCTATTTTTAGTCTTGAAGTATTCGTGGAAGTCCAGGGAAGGTTTAAACGGTTTGTATGCTCAACGAAGTGGGCACGGGTCAGCTAGTCTATATTCTATATTTCTATATCTTCTTATATTTAAAAATGAATTGCTGTTCGTTAGTCTCGCTAAAACTCTAGAACGGCTGAACCGATTCGGCTATTTTTGGTCTTGGAATGTTCGTGGAAGTCCAGGGAATGTTTAAACGGTTTCTATGCTCAACGAAGTGAGCGCGGGTCAGCTAGTCTTATATATAAAAATGAATTACGGTTCGTTAGTCTAGCTAAAGCTCGATATAACGACTGAACCGATTCGGATATTTTTAGTCTTGAAATATTCGTTGAAGTCCAGGGAAGGAGGTCTACTAGTGGACGTCATAGATAAAATGATGATGATGATTGTAAATATATCTCTGAAATAGAGTTAAAAGCATAGAGTTACTCTATGGGATATGGGAATACACTTTTGACTGCCAAGATGGAGGCGGTTATATTCTTTTCGTCTTTTAAAAATAAATAAATAAAAATAGCTTTATTAAGCACATAAGGGACAGAAAAGCACAGAGAAGAGAATAAACATAAAACAATAAAACAAAAAAAATTATATATAAGTAAACTTAAAACTATCTAAAAATAAAAACATTAAAAAAATTAATAAAAATAAAACTAAATGGCAAAATAGTTGCATAGAAGACCAGCTGTGCATTGCCCACTTACATGCTCAAAGGGAAGCCACTCAAGCATAACCACGGCAGAGCCGAGGCGCTTGATTTTACTTGCTTTACGATAACGATTCGAAATTCAATTTTATAAAATAGTGAGTTGAACCTTGAATTAGCTTAATACAGGTCATCTTTGACCTTGGCTTGTCCTCGCGACTAAGGCATGATGTAACAACAATTAGGATATAAATATTTTGATGGACCGGATTCACATTCTTAATGATTGTCATTAGTAACAGTCACAGAACCGTGACCGAGGCAAAAAAATATAATATTGGTACAAATGAAGGGAATATTATATTGTATGAGATGATAATACCTTGGCCCGTTGGCATTTGCTTATACAAGGTGTAAAAAGAGCAGTCACAATAACTTTGGGTTATGATTATAGGACCTTTTCTCATTCTAGAAATGTAATTTATTTACTATTTATTTTATGAAAAAAAAAAAAAATCTTTGCAATTTATTATTTTTAGTTGCAAGGCTAAACTGTTTTGGAACAACGTTGTGCATTAAATTCTTAAATTTTATAATTTTTGCCCTAGTAAGTACGTAATGAACGCGCTACGCGTGCTATTGACCTCTCAGCGTAATCAGCTGATCGCTGTGTTGTGCACGTTATACATTGCTTATTGAAATTTTTAAAATTTTTAAAACAGTTGATTAAAAGCAAATGACTAGTACCAATGGATATATCTCTTGCCTGGTTATAACCCCACGAAGTTATAGTGACTGCTCTTTTTACACCCTGTATAAAATCTATAGTATTTTGAATTGGCTCTCATTTACCGTGCAATAAAGGTATACAATAGCACATTGATTTCGTAGAATTTATTCCTAGCTTCAGAGTGTTGAAGTGAGCCGAGGTTAATCAAATATCGATAGTGTGTTATCTAGTATACATATAGTTATATTATTGATCGAAGTGTGGATAATTTACGTAGTAATTATCTATCTATAGTTAATAGTTATCTATGGTGTGGACCCGACCTTCGCTTCGCTCGTGTAACGCTTTTCGAATTTCGAATTAGGTACTTTGCGAGTTATCAGGAGTGGTTTTATTTCTCTATCTCTTTCTCTCTCTATCTTGTGATGTGATTAATTGAATTAGGATATGTAAAGACTAATGAGGGGAGTCTTATTTCAAAAATCAATAAAACGGTATAATTTTCAGGTAAACAAACATGGCCAACGTGAAACTGTACTACTTTAACATCAAGGGGCTGGCGGAACCCATTCGTCTCTTGCTCACCCACCTCGACGTCGACTTCGAAGACATCAGAATCGAGAAGGAGAACTGGCCAGCTTTGAAAGCGAGTAAGTAAGAAAACTTTAAGGGTTGAAATTAAAAACAAATTACAGAACCAATGTTGGCTTACAGACGATAATTTTACCTGAAAAAACAAAACAGCTCACGTGTTGGTGTGTTGCCTCTGTCTCCCTTCTACTCGGATGCATCGCGTTCTCGCTTCCACGCTCATCCGAGACGGAACGTGACAATGAGTCATGCTTTCTCGTGCGTGCAGCCGGCGTTTATTGATTTATACGACGTTATCAAGTCTATAAAAGAAAGCATAATAATAAAACTTAAAAAAAAATTAAAGTTCAACATCACCCTGGCATTTTTTCTTCTAGGTATGCCTTTTGGCACCATGCCAGTGTTGGAAGTGGACGGCAAGCGGTACGCACAGAGCACGGCTATAGGGCGCTACCTGGGACACAAGTACGGCCTGGCCGGCAAGAACGTTGAAGAAGACTTGGAAATTGACCAGAATCTAGACTTCTTTAAAGATATCAGCATAAGTAAGTATTGTAAGCTTTTAGTAAGCTGTGATGGAAATAAAAATACAAAAGTAGGATCTTACAACGAAGACTTATACCAGTATTGCTTTGATTTTAGTTTTGTGTAAGATTTTTTTTATTTTGCGTGAAATCCAAAAGAAATGTTTACTCTATCAAAAGATGATAACATAAGGCCTGTGATAAAAGACCTTTAAAGTTTAAAATATTTTTATCCTATTTTGATTGCGTTTTGACAAGTGAAAGAATGAGGATCAGTTACAAAATAGCGAAAAGATATATGAACCGCGATTTATTTAGAAACTTAGGTCATCGATATCGCCATTTTGAGTTACTATAAGAACCAATAATTCGCATTATCCGATATACTAATTAATTAAAATAATAATAATATGGGGCCTCTGCGTATTGGTTTCTTTGCCCGTGAGCAAGGAAAGCTATACACAAGCAAAATAATAAAATAAAAAATGAAGTTACATTTTTAAGACATGCAGCTCACCAATAGTAGTTTGTCGGTGAGTTTAGCGCTCAGTTGATGAAACTATAATGTCATATTTTTTATTCAGAGGCTACGAGTGTGTTCACTGAGACCGACGAGGCTAGAAAGAAGGAGAAACACGAAGCTCTGATGAAGGACTTCTATCCGGGAGCCCTCAGCAAGCTGAACGAGTTGCTTCTGAAGAACAATGGACATATAGCTTTGGGACGGGTAAGAGACCTTTTATTTGTAACCGTTTAGCGTTTATCAAAATATCCAGCTGTCTCAAAGCACACGTTTTATGTATTCTCCGTGAAACGCTGCGGGCGCGGCGTTGCGTTTATAACGGGTGTAAAAAGAGCAGTCACTATAACTTTGGGATATGATTATACTACATTTTCTCATTCTAGAAATGTATTTTTTTGTTCATTTTTTTTACAAAAATTTCAAAAAAAAAATTATTTTGCTTTCTTGTTATTTTTGCGACAAAAAAATAAGAAATGGTGAAAAGTAAAAAATTTTTTTTTAGTTTTGTGACAAAATAATATTAAAAAAAATACATTTCCAATTATAATGAACAAAGTAACTAAATGGGTTAAGTTTTGAAAAAGTTAAATGGATTATTTCAGTTTAAATTGCCGTTGTCTCTATCGCGCTAGTGCTGGCTAGCTAGGGCACTGCGAGATAGCAATAGATTTTATACACGGTGTAAAAAGAGCAGTCACTATAATTTCGTGAGTTAATAACCTGGCAAGAGATATATCCATTGGTACTAGTCATTTGCTTTTAATCTGCTGTTTTAAAAATTAAAATTTTTTCAATAGGCAATGTACAACGTGCACAACACAGCGATCAGCTGATTACGCTGAGAGGTCAATAGCACGCGTAAGACGTTCATTACGTACTAGGGCAAAAATTATAAAATTTAAGAATTTAATGCAGAACGTTGTTCCAAGCAGTTCAGCCTTGCGACTAAAAATAATAAATTGCAAAAAAAAAAAAATTATTCTAAAAATAAATAATGAAAAAAAAATAAGTAGAATGAGAAAAGGTCCTTTAATCATATCCCAAAGTTATAGTGACTGCTCTTTTTACAGCCTGTATATCTTTTTTGTGTATTTCTATAGCCCGTGGAGATTCCTCTTAAAAACGTACGTCACGACGATGACACGGAAAATTTGGTTGGAAACTGTATGAGCGGATAAAAGCTATATCTACAGTGTGTCTCATGGTTCATATAATTATCAAAACGAATATAGATCAAACGATTAAAGATATCCATCAAAGTCACAAAACAGATGAGTTGTAAACGACAAGTGCGTTCGTGTATATAAAAAAGGGGCCCGCGAGCCACATCATAGTAAGATTCACTGCTTGTGGTCATTTTAGACCGTTGTATTTTTTTTTTATCGCGTTATGATTTGTAATTTTTGAGGTGCCAAAACAAAAAATGCTCTACGCGTCCTTCTCTTCACACTATATTCGGCTTGATAAATCATGAGACACGCTGTATATCTATAATAATCTTTGTTTTTACATTTTCTGTGGATATTAAACTAGAACTTATTGTTGACAGCTGACTTGGGCGGACTTCTACCTAGGCGGTGCCCTGTCAGGCATCAAGACAATTGTCCAGATACCAGATATTGAAAACAAGTTCCCCGGCTTAAAGAAGAACGTTGAAATACTGTATTCTATCCCTAAAGTAAAGGCTTTCTCCGAAAAGCATAACTAGAATAATGATAAAGTGATAATTATTTATTTGAAGTAGGTATAAGTTGAAAGAAATCACTTTCAAAATGAATAATATAATTATTTAACTAATGTCTTTTTTATATATATCAGAGATCTTGTTGAAGGTAATCGTAAATGATTGTGAATTATGAAGTAATAAACGAGTTTGTGAACAAATCTAAGTGATGCTTATTTATAACCCTACATAACATACGCGACTTTAAAAGTCTTATATAATTATATAAATCGTAGCTTTACTTTTACAACCTTGAATCTATAAAACTACAACATTTCAGTGGATTCAAAAAATATTAACAAACTAGCTGTGCCCGCGACTCCGTACGCGTGGAAAAGTAATTTAGGGCAGTGTTATAATAAATCTGTTTTAAAAATATTTTTAGTTATAAAAACTGTCGTCGAGGTATTTAAAAAACTACTTTATATTGACAATTCCTACTACCAGCTTGACAAACGACCGTGTATAATTACTATAATGCGAACGGGACTACTTGATAGTACGCTCACATACACGACGAACATCTAGTAGCGCCGCAGCGACTGCAGACGATGATCGTTTCCACGCCGACGCTGCTGGTGTGGCGACAATGATATTAAGACAGAGCGCCGCAAAATTTTGCGGTATTTTAGCCTTTAGGTGCGTAAGTCCGACTCTTGCCCGGTTTTTTATTTATTAATAACCAAACATGTAGGTACTGATTATAAATCACTTCACTGTTAAAGTACTGATTTTATACAGAAATGTAGCAAAATATAGAAAGTACCAAAAGAAAGAAAACAAACCTAAGTTGTACCTAACATAAAAACCATTCGGTCCATAATAAAAACTAAGAAATAAAAATATCAAGAAAAACATAAATCTAACTTATATTGACATAACTTTTTTAGTTTAACTGTAAACACAATACTTATGTTAATCAAAATTCTATGTATTATGCAGTTATCGAATCGACAAAGAAGACTATAAAATGTACAGTAATAGTAGGCTGTAGTATGAATTTTAACGGACGGAATGAGAACTATAATATACAATGCAAAATAATATATATACATTATTAATGATGCACGCTGAGTATAACTCTCGGATAACGTATTGTATAAATGTAGGTACAGTACTCAACTTTGCTATAATTGTATTAAAAGTACGGCATTTGGCGTATAGATGTCGCTATTATGGTCTCTGCATCGCGCTATCGCTTGTAAGATAGATTTGTAATATGAGAATACTCTATCAATATTATGATATTTGGCAAAAAACCCATAATAATCTGTTAACACATATCCAGGACAGGCCGCAAAAGTCTAGAATTTCAAAAGGTATCTCGATTGGAATCGAGTTGTATCAACAGTTTTCCCCTGTAACACAGCTTAGTAACTATCAAGATGTTTTTTAACGTATGTATATATTATAAAATAGAAAAAACAAAATAAAGAGCAATATATTTATGAAAATCTTAAAACTGTTTTTAAAATTCCGTACCTCAAAAGGAAAAAACGAAACACATATTATAAGATCATTTCCATGTCCGTCTGTCTGTCAAGACCCTTTTACTCAGAAACGCGTGTAGGTATCAAGATGAAAATTATATAAAATACTCAGGATACCTACTGTTCCTTGAAGCAGTGAAAAAACAGACCTCTTAGCCAATGCATCCAAAAGCAGTTGCTTAGGTATGTCGCTAAATTTCGTCATTTTCGACACTCGTAAGGGAATCAAAACCTAAAGGGTAAAAAAAAAAAAAAATATTCCCGTGAACTCAAAATCATAAAATTTGAAACCAAGCAACGTCTAAAACCATACGTTTTTAGTAACATTATATACCTAGATAGTAAAAATATTTTGATTTTTTTAAACTTAGTACCGTTTGTCATGAATGTGTATAATTGAAACTTATAACAAATACTTAGGTCTCTAATAAGTATATTCGAGCTGTAACCAAATCAAAATTCTATGTCAATCAGGTTTGTATGGAGCTCTCGGTGCGCAAGTCCAACTCGCACTTGGCCGGTTTTTATTTATTTACTTATTACTACCTAACCTACGCTAACAAATATGTATACAGTACCTACTTATCACAAAGGACTTTACAGTAAAAGTACTAACTGATTTTATACAAATACTTTCGTAATAAACTCAAGAAAAAAAATCTTAGATTGTCCCTACCTAGCAAGCCTAAAACTAACAAATAAAAGTCACCCCCGCGGTGCTGAAATACAATTTGATCGTTTGCTGCGAATACAATTTGAAGCGGCGCGGCGGCGGCGCGCGGCTCCCGGGCCCGCCGCGCGCTTCCTACAAACGTCCAGCAAAAATGACATGATCTTTTAAAATGGTCATAACTTTTTTATTTATGAACCGATTTACATAAAACAAACACTAAATGTTAAGTGAAGCTTGCCGCAATATATTAGTGAAAAGTGCATCTTAATCGGATAAGCCGTTTCTGAGATTAGCGTGCACAAACCCACAGACAAACAGACAAACAGACAAACAGACAAACAGACAAACAGACAAAAATTTCAAAAATCATAGTTTTGGGTACTATTGCGTAAATAAAGGTCCCCTATCATATTTTTTTTCAAATATCTTCAATGTACAGACACGACTCCTCTACAGATTTATTATATGTATAGATTTAGATTTTATTATGACATGAATTTTGTTTTAAACGAGGTTCAGTCATGTACAAGTAAGTATACCTACATCCAAAATCCATGTTATAATAAAATTTAAAATTATTTATCTTATATTTTAATAATTGGTCATGGTTTATGTTTATCTGGTATACATATTTTGTTTATCTATTAATTATGAACAAATTCGATGGGTGCAAAGTAAAATGAGTCATCTACAAAACAGCTACTTTTCAGGAGAGCGCATAATAGGAAAAAATGCCCCCATTTTGTCAATTTATAACCTAGAGCACGATTCTCGGGCAGTGGAAAAAAGTTCGTATATTAGTATATCCCGCTCGCACGCGCGCTAAATCTCATTTGCATGAGCGGGACAGACCGATAGTAAAAACTAAGTTGGAGGCCTGAGAATTAAGGCCCTAATTTATTGAAATTTTCATCATTGCTTAATTATTTATTAATATATCCACATGTATATTTCATTTCTTATAATTATGTTTAATTTAAGAGATATTGTAGTTGTCTGCATATACATTGCTCCTAAAATATCTTACTCTGTTGTCAAACAGAGTTAACTACCACTTGGTCGTTTCTACGTGGGAATTTAAGAGGATCGTCCTGACCTCCGCGCGCGCACGTCGTTACGCTGCCCGATCGCGCCGCGTTTTCGTTCGTATCGCGTACGTGCCGACCACCTTCCACTGGAGCAGTTCCTGAAATCACCTTCTGAGGGCGATCGGCAATCTGCACTTGGTTCTTGTGAACTGAGTGTGGATTGCCGCCTTGCCGGGAAGATGAGCTGCCCGCCCGCCCCGCTGGGATTTTATCCCAGCGTTGTGGTCACGGGAGGCCAGTTCCCCCAAGCGCTCCCCGCTTGGTGAGACCACCACACCATCCGAAGACCATGGCCGTCCGCGTCCTGCTGCGACGTGGAAGACCGCCCTGCGCCGACTAGAAGGCGCGCCACCACCAAGACACCGAGCCTAGCTGTGACGGAGAGGACACCGTTCGCGCCGGGCCCCCGTCGGCATTCTCGCGGGGGGGTTGTGGTAGCCCCCCGCCCCAATGTCCGGCCGAGACCTGCTGCGCGTCCCGGATCCCACCCCGTCCAGCCGAGAAGTGCTCGGACTGACCGCTGCGCACAGAGCGCCGCCGCCAGGGCTGCGCCCCGCACCGCAGCCCTGCACCGCCGCCCTCAGGCACCCGCCTGAGCCTGCCCGCCACCCGGCAGTCACACCTGCCGCACCTGCCGTTGCTCCACACGTCCTCGGCTGTCGGTAGAGCGTCCAACCGCCGCCGACCACCACCGCAGACCATCCGGCCTGCAACGCTGCCCACCGCAGCCCACTCCACCATCATGCCGCCAAGGCACTACCGCTGCCTGCTGACCTTCGCCTCGTCGCTGGGGCTCGCTCAGCACTCCTCGCCCGCTTGACGCTGGCGGAACCGGCCCTGCAGGTGGAGTAGAGTCACGGCCCCGCCGCGCTGGATCAACTGGCCCCTGGACGGGCTAGTATAACCGGTCATGCCGCGTCGCCTGGGCTGGCTTAGCCAGCCGGCCCCGCTTCCCCGCCTCTGACGCAGGTTTAACCGGCCTGTCCGTTCCTGGGGAGGGGCTAGTTCCCGGCCCCGCCGCGCCGTTCGACCGCTCTCCTAGCATGGGCTGGATCTACCGGTCTCGCCGCCCTGGACCTGCGACGCCGCCTCGCCTCGTCGCGCTGCCACCATGCAGCCAACCAAGACCGCATTCAGCGACGTCCCACCGCTCGCGACAAAGTCCCGCGCCTGCCTGTGGATATCCGCGCCATCCGAAGGTTCCTTGAGGGAAGGAACCTGGGTGACTGGCGAGGATCCACGGCGGCCCCGGACAACGCCGCCTTACACCACGGAGGGCGCCAGACGCCGCCTGCCGCCCGGCCTACTGGAGAGTATGGCTGTACGGCGCGGGCGCGACCAGCGCGAGCAACGTCCTCGGGCGTTTACCGTTGGCATCCCCATGCCCTTTCCCACCATCATGGCTCCCGGAGCCCCCCTCACTCCCTGGTTTGGCTGGGTCCGCGAGTTGGTTAAAGACCGCTCGTCAAAGTCTAGCCCTTCAGGTAATCGAGTTAATAAAGTGGTTTTTTACGACGGTTTTTCCTTGCGCCCTGACGCGAGGGTTTTGCCTTCAAAAAAACGTCTCGTCTGTTTTTATTTCAATCCCACCTTGGTTAGGGCTTTGGTCCGCGAGACGATGCGCGGCGCTCGGAGGAGTGGAACCACACACGTTCCTCGGTCTCAGGACCGGGGCCTCCACACGCCACATGTCGTCTCGCCATTCAGGAATAAGTCTTCCAAGGCTTCTTTCCCTTAGTGCCACGGTTTTCCCCTGCGTTCTGTCGCGGGGGGTTTTCCCTAGAAAAACAGAAGCAACTAATACGGCTCGGTATCCTCAATACCGGGTCCTTCGACCCCACGTAGAGGTGCTCATTAGCCTCTGGTCGTGGTTCCCCCGCTCCCGGCCACTCGGGCTAGGAGTGAGTGAGATGCAAATAGGTAGGGAATTTAAGAAAATAGATTCTTAAAAAATACTATTAATGTAATACATCAGCAAATACGTAAAGTGTAACACTTTATAAGTATTGTTAAATAAATTTAATGTCCGTTTTACATTTTAAAGACACCAATTTCAGAACATAATTGCACAGATATCTTTTTCTACGTCGTCGATTCGGTGCAAGGTACAGGATTTAGGAGGTTAAATTAAATATTTACTTAGGAGTCACTATTAAGTATTTGTACTTAGCACTTGTGATCGTGCCGGCCGGCGAAGCACATGTCATCTGCCTCAGGGGTAGGACCATAGATTAGAGTAATTATTTTAATAGAGGGGTAGGACACTTCCATACATCTGTGCTTTTTTCACTCAAAATGCGACATCTGTAATCAACTTCCAAAACAACTAGTTACTATAAAGTGTCACAGATGGTAGCACAGTCAATCATTTTATACAATAATTTATTTCTGAAATTTATTTATTTTAAATATTTATTTCAGTATCTAATTATTTTACTGAACTTGTTTTATAATTAATAAATTTAAAATTTTGAATACCTTACAACTTTAAGTAATAATTACTATAGCAACACAGTGAATTGATTTCCTATCGATTGTCAAATTCCCTGTGATTCTTTGGTCAAATTGCCTAACTAGTATGGCGACTGCTCCTTGCGTTTGCGCTTGTTTGTAGTTTTGTTCCATATTATTTGTGCTGTTCTTTGTGTGAAGTGTGTATTTCCAGAAGATATTGTGTGAGTTGAGCTTTTAGTTCCTCCACTATTTCAGTGCAATCGTTTTTTTGCGACCAGGACGCTACGTTTGTGCTATTTGTTTGCGATATTGATGCTTGTGATTTGTTTATTACATAATACATTCTATGTTCATTAATGTAAGTGTATAAGTAAACCTGTGAATAAATAAATAAACTGTAAAATAAAAATGGTTTTATTTATGTACCTACCTATCCATATATTGTGAAATTTAAGGTTTCTGTAAAGTAAAGTACCTATTAAACTTTACTTGTATAGAAGTTGATAAAGTTTGGCTATGATTTGTTAAATGAATGTTAATTTAATTATGTAAATTATTTAACAAAGCCAAACTTTATCAACTTGAATACATGTAAAATTGCTGAAACTATACTGAAAATATTATACTGGTATGTATAATATTTATAGCTATACATACCAAAAGTTTGCGGAAGATGATATCAGATGGCGCTATGTAGCCATCAAATGACATTAGTAGTAGTCAAAAAAACCTGAGAGGGTACCCTCTATACCTATTTATATTAGTATACTCTATGATCTGCCTGATGACTCAAAATGACTGACCGCCGGCCCCCCGCGCATAGATTAGAGTACCTATTTATATTATTATACTCTATGGATTAGAGTAATTTGTTAATAGAAGTCCCGCGTATAGGCGACAAAATGATTTTTGTTTGCTATGAATCCATAGACTATAGGGTTATATTCTACAATCGGCAGCTGTGAAAGGCTTTCATTTGATGTTTAAACATATTAATTATTGTTTAATTGTTATAAAATGTATTGGATAATGAAGTGCAATCCTTTAACATATCTGTAAATGTGTTGATAAGTGTGCACAATAAGTGAATAAGGAAAAATTTCGATGTTTTCGGTTTGTTTACCTTTAGGTTAAATTTAGCAGGGACGAACTATAGATACGGTTGTGAAGTAAAGCGACGAAATGCAGTCTGTCTCTGCATCCCTACTTATTAAAAAACAAAGTCCGCCGCTTCGTTTGTTTGTCTGCTGTTTGCGTGTCAAAGTTTTCACCAGTGGAGAGGGCAAGGTTTCTGACTTTTGAGTTTTGTGTAATAATTGGTCCCGGACGAACGGACGTCGACGCACGAAGTTCATCAGGATTAATATTTTTATAATACTAGCGCCTCCGTGGTCTAGTGGTTCAGAGCTTCGCTCTCGACCCGGAGGTCGTGGGTTCGATTCCCGCGTTGGAACAACAAAAAATGTAGTTACCGAGTTGTGACAATGCAGGCTGGTCACCTGATTGTCTGATAAGAAAGAAGATCCATGCGTCGGATGAGTATGTAAATGTCGGTCCTGCGCCTGTTCTCTCACTTCTCTCTCCAGTCGTGTCTGCTTACCGTCCCACTGGGTTATGAGAGTAAATGAAAGAGTTTCCTTGTGTATTGCGCTCTCACATGGGCACTTACGCGACTTCTGCGAAGCTGGTTTCAATAAAATCGGCTACCGAAATCGGTGAGGGGTGCTATTATTTAATACTAACGCACACATTCTAATAAACTCTTTAATTTGACATCATAGTTTTAAATAGACATTGAATTAGATATTACAGAGTTTATTAGAATTCACCCCCGAGGCAGTAAAATAAGGGTCAAAAGTTTCTCGGTAAATGTTAATATGATATGACAGTAATGATAAAAGAGAAGTAAAGGTTCCAAATGTTCCAAAAAAATTTCAACTGTACTCCCAGTAAAACTGTTATCATTATTTTTATACTAAGTTTATAACTTAGAAGATATTCTGATCATTCATACGAGTATATTCACTAATTTAAGGTGCCAAGGACAACATTAAAGCATAGATACTCTAGAATACTCTAGAATATGCTTTTTTTTCCTTTATACTATTTTTGAGTTGAGGTGGGAACACTATCTGGCTAAATTTGTCACCCTCTACTACAATGGGCTTCCAGCCTACTCAGTATTTAGCCTATCGATTCGCTAATATCGAGTCTAGTATTACATTGTCGAATATATAATAGCTTTCCATGTCCTGTGTACCAAAGTAAGATGCTTCCTATTTACGAAGTTCCTTATAAATCCCTAGTAAAATTCCGTCACATTGTCCATGATTCTGGCATTTTAAAAGGCTCCCAGTTCGCAAATCACAAATTTAAAGATATTATTACTACGGTGTACAGGTGTATCAAATTTATCAGTAAATATCGTAAAATGTATAGGTGTTCCTATTCATTAACGGACTCGGCTATTTTTAGGCTTGAAATATTCGTGGAAGCCCCGGGAAGGTTTAACCGTTTCATCATAAATGTTTCTATGCTCAACGAAGGGGGCATGGGTAAACTAGTCTATTATAATTTTATATGCTCTGTAGAGTATTTACCTTAAATGAACACACGCATCAGGCAAATAAGTATGTATTTTTATACCTTTTAAACGCCCAAACGTTTTTATACCCTTGTAGCACTAGACCAAACTCGTGAGCCAAATTGCGTTGAAATCGCGATTTATATTAACCAGCTCAAACACTGGCAGTTCCTGTGAAAAACATGACTACCTAATAATTAATAATATAATAACCTACTAACATAAAATCCAGTCCGTGGTGTGTCGGAGGATATCACCTCCCCGTTAATCATCATTTCCTTGTGTATCGTAATAGGTAACAGGGAATATAGGTATTTAGAGAGATAGACTGCTCTTTCACAAATGGGCAGAAGCAGTGAAATTGGTAGTATCTTGTTGTGTTGACTTTCAGAGAATAACTTGATAAGTTTTATTTTCTTACTAGCTGTGCCCGCAACTTCGTTCTGGTTTTTGAGTGACTTAAACCGTTTATGCAGCGCACGCAACGAAAGTCCCCAAATGTGAATAATTTTCTCCGTTTTTGCAACATTTCTCACTGACGCTTCGCTCCTATTGGTCGCAGCGTAATGTTATATAGCCTTCGTCCATAAATGGACTATCCAACAATTTTTTTTATTCGGATCAGTAGTTCCTGAGATTAGCGCGTTTAAACAAACAAACTCTTCCGCTTTATAATATTAGTATAGATTAAGGCTGCGTGCGCGCGACAGCTGAAAATTAGAGTACTTTGAAATCTTTTTTTCTCCAAACCGGTCTTATTGAATATTCCCAAAAAAATACATAATAATCTTCATTACATTTATCAGAAGTTTGTCGGGTGTCCAATAAAGCAAAGAAGTAGAGTTTAATAATTGTTCAAAACGTTATTTTGTTCCTATAAATACCTACATATTTGGATTTTGCATAGAACTTGGCAAATTTTGATCTGCATTCTATTTTGCGGCCCACAGCCAAGCATATATATTTTTATTGAACTTGACTCTCCTTTTATACATTTATGTTTTACTGGGTCTTTAATGTACAAACATGACCCCTTTAGAGATTTATTAAATGTGTAGATTAAGATAAGTTTATGTTTAGTTGGTTGGATTGTTTTGCCGACTTCTTCACAAGTCAGAATGATTGTACGTTTTCGAATTTAGATATGATTGTCTATTGAAATTATGTTGCAATAATATTTTATAATTTATTTCTTATTCCCGCGGGACTACTTCCATGGAAATAATAATATAATATTTACAGAGCCGTAGCACGGTACACATTTTTAATGTTGAGGCCGGTAGCGGCCACTAAAATATAACTATGAAGATTGCGTCGCAAGAATGAGATACAACCAACGGTAGCCCTTGTCCTGGTCGCCTCCCTGGTGTAGTAGTCGGTTGGGTGGTCAGTTTAATGCAGGTTAATCACATAATTGTCTGACTAGAGCAGACTAGAGCAGCGAAGAACCTTGGCTTCTTCCAAACCGTATTTTGCAACTGTAAAAAGTTGCATAATATATGCTAGATCAAGAATCTAAACTGCGACCAGGTCTTGATTCAAGATAACAATATGTATGGGATTTGACATAATCTTCGCTAAGTGACTCATGAATTCGCTTGTCATTTAGCGAACCTTACGTCAAATCCCATACATTTTGTTTTCGAACGTGGTAAGCGATAAATAGCAATGGCATCTTGAATTAGGGCCCAGACTTATAGCAAGGATTGTAATAAAACAAAATGTATGTCTCCGAGTGTATATTCCTTATCAGCACGGGCCGTAGTACAACGCGATCAGGGTAGGGTCGTTGCACAGCATACACTCCTCGTTCCTGTAGGTGGCGTAGTTGGACGCGCACACCGGGGCGTACGTGGCTTCGCACACTGCTTCGCAGTCGTCAGACGATGATGCCATCGCCACCAGGAGGCTCACGAATAATAGGGCTGGAACAGTTTACAAGCTATAACTTCAGTTATCGGCAACATTGAACAGGAATAGTCTAAGCACGAGTTTTTAACACAACTCGACATGGAGAAGCTAATCCTCAGACGACGACGTCATCACTACCTGCCAGCAGACTAGCGACAGAATTGGAAAAGAGACATGAACAGGAATACTGTGTGCGATTAAATGGCACGCTGATTATCGAAATTTTGTAGGAATCCTACGTTTCGCTGCCGTAAATGTAGCCTACATATTAATCCAGAGCCTAAAATACTACCATACTAAATTTTATCCTTTCAGTAGTTTTTACAAGAAACTTCCTATTTCCATTTTATGTTAAATAGTAAGGATTGTAATGAAACGAAATCTATCTCTTCAAAAGTATATTCCTCAATCACTCCCCGTTTCATTTATAGCAAGGGCCGTAGTACAGCACGCGCAGGGAGGGGTCATTGCACCGCATGCAGCCCTCGTTCCTGTAGGGGACGTAGTTGGACGCGCAGACCGGGGAGTAGATGGACTGGCACGCGGATCGGCAGGCCTCAGACAATGACGTCATCGCCACCAGCAGGCAGATAAGCAACAGTGCTGGAAAAGTTTACGAGCTATTCATAAACAGGAATACTGTATGCGAGAAGATAGCCTGGCAGGCCTCAGACGATGACGTCAGCGCCACCAGCAGGCAGATTAGCAACAGAGCTGGAAAAGTTTACGAGCTATTCATAAACAGGAATACTGTGTGCGAGAAGATAGCCTGGCAGGCCTCAGACGATGAATCATCGCCACCAGCAGGCAGATTAGCAAAGTACTGGAAAAGTTTGCGAGTTGTGCATAAACAGAAATACTGTGTGCGAGGATGACCTGGCAGGCTTATTGCAGGACTTGATCGCCACCAGCAGGCAAATTAGCAGCCGGGCTGGAACAGTGCATGAACAGGAATACTATGAGGGAGTGGATGGTTTATGGGCATGGCATCAGACGATAGCGTAATCGCCACCAGCAGGAGCACGAGTAAGAGAGCTGGAAGAGTTTACGAGATATACTTCGGCAAAAACAGGATTTTAGGCCCTGACGTCACTGTTACCCTTTTATTTGATGATTGATTGGATCTATTGTGACTCCATCTCTTTAGATTACTATCCCCAGCCCTGTTGCTCATGAATGTAACGACATCGTCAACGGTGCGAATTATAAAGAGGTACCGCTGCGCCTAAACTAGTTTGTGCAATTGAAAAAAGTAAAAATAATCACATCTTATTTACTTAAGGTAACAAAAAAATTTAATAACGTAAATAATAAAAGAAAATATTACCTATTTTATTTGTCGGATTTGTTATCACCGGCAACACACATTGCACGAAGACTTTCGTATTCAGGTAGGTACTAAAGGGTTTTCGACCAGAAGATGTTTCAACCATCAGAAAACATTTTTTTGTAAAATTTACTCTGAATAAAAATATTTGATTTGATTTGATTTGACATCGACAAAAGGAGGAAAGTGGTGCCATCTAGTAAAGAGTTCATGAGCTAGTACTACTCGTTATATTGTTTTCGAAATTTACTAGCATACCTATACTCTCCGATTCAAAGCGATCTTAATTATTGTAAACAAAAAATTTAGAAGACCAAATAAACGTGGCATTGCATGTCTTTATAGCGCGGTAAATAAGTAGTGACATTTTAATTGGTAGCATTTTAGCCACCTATGCAGCTTTGTTTACTTTAGTATTACATTTAACCGGAACGCAGTGTACTTTGATGAATATAATAACACATAGCTTTTTCTTTTTTTAATAATATGATTAAATAAATTATATTTACCGATTTTCAGAGACATCTTCACGTTTGATGCAGTAGTTATTAAAGTAGAGGATAGCTTACTGACTTACAGGCGTTACGTTTATATACCTACTAATATTCGTTTCAGTCATAATTGTTTACTGCAAAACTAATTTGTAACTGTAATGGACCATAACTGTAAAATATAATTTAATTAGCACAATAATTGCAAGCTTATATTATGTAGATAATATTATAAAAAAATTAATTAGGGGTTTTACATAGTAGGCCTACTTAGTGAGCAGTGGCTAGTAGTCCTTGTGAAAATATGTAAGTAGATGTATGGAATAAGGTAATAAAAGACACAGTAACATTGAGCAAAGTGTATTAAAAATAAATGAACATTGACCTGGGGATGATAATGGGTTATTTAATGAAGGTATCCTGGTAAAATACGGATCCTGTGGGGAGCCTCAAAAGCGCTCTCGTAAGGCTGGAAATTGTTGCTGTCGCCATCTTGTTGATACAACTCGCGCTTCACAAAATGGCGGCCATCTGTCAAATGCTCCTTTTCATTGTTCCGCGGTGCGCTTGGACGATCTGCCAGCACAGCGATTGCGCAAATCAGTAGAAATATCGTCGTTATTTTAAACATTTCAGCCATGTTGCTTCACACGAGTTCAAATTTGTTTTATTTCATCTTCAGGTGTGCTATTCTTTTATATGTCGAATTTCTTTACATTTGTTGTTAAAAAGCGTATGCTAATGAGGTAAAGCTCACAGCATTATCGTTCGATTAGCACTTATTCGGATTGACGTGGTTACACAAGATTAAGTATTTGTAGCGTAAACACTCTCTTTGTTTGTGGATGATGTTATTGTAGTGTTGTGCAGTGTGGTGCAAAACATCCGCATGTCAAGCTAAAAACTACATGTCTGTCTGTCTGTAAAGTACCTATAGTGGAATCTATTGTTGTGCTAAAATCATGAAGCCAATCCTGAAAGCCCTAACATCTTTTAAAATGTTTTTTGCCTACATAGAAAAATATGTGTGTGTGCGTGTGTCTATCAACCGTCACACGATAGTGTGGATCATCTGAGGTTATGTGTGTTATTGTTATTTCTATTAATACTAGCTAACCCGTGCCCACTTCGCTGAGAATTCAAACAGTTTGTGATGAATTAAAAAAAAACTAGTAATCTAGTATCGGAACGGAGCAGTTCCTATTTACTAGTAAGTATCGAATGGAACAGTTCCGATTTACTAGCATGAGAACGGCGCAGTTCCAATATACGAGTATCGGAAAGGACCTATTCCGATTTACTAGTTTCATAACGGAGCAGTTCCGATTCCTGATTGAGAAGTAAGAATAGAAACAGTTTCGTTACGATACTAGTTACTCAGAATTTAAAACGGTAACAATATAAATATCAAAACACAGAAAACGACCTTTCGTTTACATTAATACGAAGAAATAATGCTCTTGTTCTAGCTCGTTGCTCTTTTGATGTAAGCTACCTTAACCGTGGTGTAAGTATTTTACCAACTAGGTTTGATTTCAACCTGACTACTTCAAAACAAAAAGGAAGGTAGTAATCAACCCTAGCGAATACCTATATAGGAGGTATAATAAAACACAATCATTATCAAAAGTAAATATAACAATTTATTTGTAACTACATTTAAGCATGTTTTTATCATTAAAATACTATAATGCTATAATAGGGCAATTGTATATTAAACATTTGGCATTGAAAGAAATAATAAGTACTTAACTTTATAAACGTTTAGAACACCGATTAGTGGACCTATTTTACTTTATAAACATACAAGTAATATTAGATATTAGATTTTTTTTAAATCACATATAGGCACATTCTTGGCAAGTTGTAGGTACATACAATGTTGTGTTAAGGCGAGGAATAACCGCTACTAGCGCCACTCTTTTTAAAATAAATTTTACAACGACACAAAGATCTTATTAAAAAAAGTAATCGGTTAAAACTCTAAGTAAATAGTTAAACTAATTTATTGGCATTTAATTACAGCTCTAAATCTTATAGTGTATTTACTCTCATAAAAACCGCCAAAAGTGGCAGTTTTAGCAATTGCTTATGAGTAAAGTATAGGATTTAGAGTTGTAATTAAATGCCAATAAATTAGTTTTTACTTAGAGTTTTAACCGATTACTTTTTTTAATAAGATCTTTGTGTCATTGTAAAATTTATTTTAAAAAGAGTGGCGCTAGTAGCCGCTATTCCTCGCCTTAAGTGCGTAGCTTAAAAAATATTGAAATATTTTAATTTTACTTAAGCACCATTGATTCAGCAACATTCTTAAAAATTAGAATATAATAATATGAAATTAGTCACTATGTGTAGGCGCTAGAAAACTGTAGAGTTGACAATACTAGATAATAAAAAATATTTTCATGAATTCAGAATAAGTCACTTAATATATTATGTAAGTAAAAGTAATGGTTATTATCAGTAAACAGTTTAATCATTACTAGATAATAATCTCAAAATGATGTCACTTTTTTGCACTGACTCAGTAATTAAAAACTTAATTACTTATCTCTAAATAATTGGCATTATATTTGGCATAGTTTAATTAAAATAATTTGTTATTTATCAATACTTCAGTTAGCTAAGCTAACAAAAAAGAAATAATCAGTTATTAAAAAAAATACCAAAACAACTAAAAAATGGTATCTAACGCTTTAAAATGGATTATTTTTTAAAACTACATATTGATTAAAATTAAGTACTTAAACAATATAAACATAATATTATAGTATAATATTTTTAACTAAGTAACAATATTTTTGGCACTTTGAGAATTCACTATATTTTTTGTGTTAGTTAATATGACTAAGTTATATCTTCTTTACATCAATGTTATTCTGTTTATATTTATAATATACTTACAGTATACGTGGTTAGAAACTTTAAAATACTCTTAGGTGTAGCTTTGACAGTGGTTTAATAAAAGTTATATTGTTGGTGGTTCTTGACGGAAATTAATTTTCGATAGTAAGAATAACAGAACAGAAATATCAGTAGGCCTACGTTGAATATACTTTCAGTAGATCGATATTGGAAATTAACTGTTCTCTAATCTTAAACCCGACGCTAGAGCCATGTTTATTTATAAAATTAAGGTTATTTTTTATTGAAATCTGAATCAAGATTCAAGAGTAGGCCTAGTGGCTAGATAGAAACCTGTCGAGACATTGTAAAATTCGGAATTAAGAGGAAAAATGCAAGATCTTACGTGTGTTATTCATATTTAAAAATATTTATTTAATTGTACACACAATAACAGTGCACAGTCGTTGTATTTGATCATTTATTTTACAAATATCGTGACCACAGTGTTTGTACAATTTTACTAGATGTACATATTTAATAAAAGTATTTATTTGCTTTTAGTTATTTATTATGGTATGTGTTTTGGTATCGAGTTCGCATTATGGTGAAAGATGGTGGTGATGCAAGACGTAAGTTACTTAGCTGTCGTTTTGCATTTATTTATTTATCTGGGTATCAAAAAACTACAATCTAAAAGCTTTATATACCGCATGCTGTGTGTTATGATTAACTTTAGACATTAAGAAAATTATAAAATTAAAAATGTTAGTTTGACATAAATCTGATATACATTATAATAATATATGCTATGTAAATACGTTATCCTTAGACACCATATTATAGACATTTTATAACTAAATATACAAATATTCGTAGCTCATAAGTATCTATGTTGCCTTTGGGAGTATTCATTTTATTTTATAATATATATTAAGTTTTTATAACCACATTAAAGTCAGTATAACTTTCGTTATGTTTTGTCCCCAAATAAAACAAAACAAAAGATATTATTGAATAATACAATAACAAACCAAAGAAGGGGAGTAACGTGACATTAAAGGAACTTCGATAGATTTCTCGAATTTATATTAAAAAATAATAAACCTCCATGGTTATCTTTGTTCTAAAACCCCTGCTTTGAAACGCGACCTTTAATGCATCTTCCGGATTGTACAGTAAAAGCTGTTAATTAGTTTGTCTGTGTGCCTAGTGCGAGTTTTTGTCACTGCTCACGGTGAGAAAGTTAACTACAATTTGTATGGCATCGAAACTTCGCCCTTAGTGCCAAACTATGGTAACTAATTGTAGTTAACTTCGTCACCGTTAACAGTGATAAAAACTCGCACTAGGCTCACAGTTAACCACGCCGCGTACTAAGTTTTAAAAATTATATTTTCCAGTAGATACCTAGTATAGTACGTCCGTGATTTTAACTCAAACGTAAACAAAGCCGTCTGTGACACCAACCATAGACTAGTCAGTGATGCCAATTGGCCAATATTAACGCAATGATTATTGTTGGCTACATGAATCCATAGACTAAGTATAAGACAAAGCGTATTTTTACTGTGAAGGTTTTTCATTTGATGTTTAAATATGTTAATTATTTTTTAATTGTTACAAAATGCATTGGATAATGAAGTTTGATCCTTTAATATACCTGTGAACGTGTTGATAAGTGTGAACAAAAAGTGAAAATTTCGATGTTTTCGGTATGTTTACCTTTAGGTTAAATTTATCAGGGACGAACTATAACAAGGCGTAGTTTTTCTGAGTCTGAGTTTCATAGTAGTTGTCATGCGCGGGCCATGGGTTGGATGGGTGTTAGTAGTCGCGCCGGCAGTAGAAGCCCAGGGTGCGGCACTTCTGACAGAGGTGCTGGGGGTGGATCTTGGACTGGTCACTCACGTCCAGCCCGTCTGGCTTCTCGAGAGGCCTCTGAAATTATATATACCTATATATGAGAAGACAAATTGAGAAATGAGTACGTGATACGGTTTGGGGCCACGGATTCCATTTTTGATTCAAATTCGATCGTGCTGCGTACTCCTGAATAAATTGACATTTGTTTAATCTGATTCTCAGTCGATTGATATGGTCGGGAGTACGAAAAGTTACGATCCAACTATTTTCTTCAGCCTGTTTAGTTTCAAAGCGATCCACCAAATAAAATGACCAAAAGCCGTTGAGATCGAACTGATTCGATTCTCGCTCTCCCGACTATAACGTCAATTTATTCGGGTGTAAGCGGCACGATCGAATCTGAATCAAAATCTAATCAGTTTGGAGAGTATGGCCCCAGGGTACTGATCAAAATGACATTGCTATTATGTCTTATGATGTTCGAAATCAAAATTACGGGAATTCATAAGCTTCGTTATGTGACATACGAATTCAGCTGCCTGCTCGTAAGATTTGAATGAATGAATGAATAGCGGCATCAGAAATACTTAATCTGTGCAGACTCCCGACTATCTGATTGTCACGGTTCATGAATACATCCTGCTGACAGACGGACGGACGGACATCTGGAATTCCAAAACAATATCTCTGCCACCTGTTCGAACCTAACCCACCAAAAAGAACCATATATTTTTCTTTATCAATATTTTTCTAAGCAACCCCCGAATTTACAAGCAGTAAGGGATACTTAGCTAATCATAATAGCTCCTCTCACCGATTTCATTGAAAACAGGCCAGCTACGCAGGAGTTATTTCATAGTGCTAAGCGTGTCCAATACACAAAGACACTCTCTCATTTCATTTATTCTCATAACCCAGGGGAACGGTAAATCGACACGACTGGCGAGAGATCAGGCGCAGGAGTCCAGGACCGATTTTTCACATGCCCATCCGACGCATGGATCATCTTTCTTGTCAGACAATCAGGTGATCAGCCTGCATTGTCCTGACAAAACTTGGAAACGATTTTTTTTTATTGTTCCAACGCGGAAATCGAGCCCACGTCCTCCGGGTCGAGAGCTAAGGTCTGAACCACTAAACCACGGAGGCGTTAGCGGTATCTAAGAATCGTGCCATCTTTCAAATAAAAAAACTAGATCAAAATCTATTAATCCGTTTGCGACAATGGCTAAGACACACTCTCGTCAAACTTATAACACTTCTCTGTTTTCGTCGGAGTTTAAAAATAGGAACAGATTAGGTATGGTTAAATATTATTAAATAATCTCAATAAATCAATTTACGCAATAAAATTCACCGTTGTTCAACCTAAATCTACCCTAGACCTTAGTGGTGACTTAGACGTATATCCAATAATGGTTGAACGATTTTTTGTAATAGAAAAATAGAACATACTGCTTGCAATAGTGTAAGCGCACACGTCATACATTAAGTCGGAAATAAAATGGAGGGAAAATCTACGCCATTATCGGTCCTACTGCCTATAAAAGTATGACATGGGTGTGCACCCTAATGGGCGTACGGTAGCGTTCTCGCCAAGCCTTGCCTGTTTATGCGGGAAGACATTTATGCCGCGCTGCCGTAGATTACTTACTTTATTCTCTACGAAAAATAATTTTTCTACTAGGCGCACGGTAGCGCTCTCGCCAAGCCTTACCTGTTTATGGGGGAACACATTGATGCCGCACTTGATGCAATCCTGCCCGTTGTTGGCCCAGGAGTTGCCGCTCATCCACTTGCGCTTACACTTGGGGCACTTGTACTCGCCGAAGCACCGCTTCTTGCCCTGGTACGGGGTCAGACCTTCGCCTTTGGGACGGGCCTGGAATTGAAAGGGCGGAGGTCAGAAACGAAAATACGGTTTCGATATCTCACTAAAAACGCATTAATTAAAGACAGTAATAAAAAAAACTGAACTTCTCAAACGCGAAAAATCTCGTTTTGTTATGTGGGGTTAAATTTAATACATTTATTTTCATTATTATTATTATTTATTCATGAGTATTTTGTTTTTAGTATCTGATGGCACAGCAGCAACAGAAATAGGTAATATGTAGGTAACCTAAGTATATAATTTGTGAACCTAGCTTCAGCAGTTCTTGAGATACAGCCTGGTGACAGACAGACAGCGAAGTCCCTTTCGGTAGAGAACTAAAAAAATGCGCGGATAAAAATCTGTCATTCGTTACAAACGATCGCTAACGATATAATATATAAGTATCCATCTTACCATCAATGTTAATCTACCTATAATGACTATTAATGACCTTCAATAAAAATATTGGTAATTTGATTCAAATAATATGAACCTAGTATGTTTGTGAAATATACCTACAACTAAGAACAGAAAGTATAATCGAGTACCTACGTAAAGTAACCGTTTTAAATGAAATGAATAATTTATTTCTAATATCGAATTATACAACTAAGAACAGAAAGTATACCAACTTTAGTACGTAAAGTAACTGTTTTAAATGAAATCAATAATATTATATTTCATATAATATGAATCGACTTAATTCTTATGTGTAGGTACTTACAGCATTATCGTTTTTGTGGGTTTTTGTCGTAACTTTTTCTGTACTTTGTTTTCCTTTCAATGTTATTTTTCTGTACAACTCCATTTTAGTAGTACGGTACGTAGATAAATGACTAATTAACACTATTTAGTTATTTCAAAAGTTGAGTAATATAAGTTATTAATGTCTAATCTAAAATTATGAAAATTTAAAAATCAGTTTGACTTTTGAGTTCTGAAACCATAGAATAAGCCATAGATTAAACTTACTTAATAGATTTACCGCCATCTCTGAAAGGACTGAAACACATTTCAAGGGATTTCCCGTGAGTGTCACCAGTGTTACCAGGTCTCATAGAAAATATTCTAATATTTACTTAAGTAGAAAACCTAAATTACTTGAAACGCCACCATTTTTTGTAATTGCTATAAATATTACAAACAAAATATAATTAAAACTGATTCGGTCTTCGATGATTCGCTCTCACGGGCCGTTATTTCTAACGGATTACAGAAAAACATTAAAATAAGGATAATCTAATTTTTATAATCTTTATTTTTACGTTTTAAAAAAGAAAAAATAAAGTACTTAGATATGTAACATAAGTAAAGTTCGGTAGGCTAAATTTAGCCCCACTTATATCAATTTTTGAATTTTTTTTCATGTTTAATTGTTTATTCGTCGTTTGTTCCATATTGTTCGAATGGAAAAATCGTTTGTTCGTTTTTTACTTATTTATAATTAATTAAACAATTTTTTATTCCTTACATTAATTAAATTTATCTATTTTTAAAAGTGAAACGAATCGTTTTTTTTAATCTGTCAAATAGGTTCTCAAGTGAGGTTAGGTTTGAGACTTCTTTATAAAAACGGGGCTAATCATTTAATCTAAAGTGCCACTCATTAAATTATTATGTAAAACGACTTAAAATTAGTTCTAATAATTTTACATTATAATATTGTTAGTTAAAGTAAAACTCAATCAGTACATCTCACACGTTTATGGGGTCATACAACCGGCACCACAGACCCCAGACCTCAAGTCCGCTACACGTTAATTAATTTAAAACGCACTTTGCCCATAGCCGTTGCAATATGAGATGAGAACTACTCATTACGCGCAATGACATACTACATAGAACTGGTGAGGAGGTGCTGGATTAATGTTGTACAATCGTTTATTATAGATCTATCGATTTATGAATATATAGATGGCGCTTATTTGCATTTTAGCAGCCCCAATTCTAGTAACGCGAACTTCGTTTCGAATGTCAGTCTATCGGTCTATCCCGCTCGCACTCGCGTCAATGACATGGCGTGAACGAGAGGGAGTCTCACTTTGGAGGCATGAAGACGACTGGACTTCTTTCATTAATGAAACTAATTGTATTGGAGGTCAATATTAATTAATTACCTATTCGTTTAAAAATACTTCTTTCACGGAATGGACTCTACATTTATTTTGCTGTTTGAGGATTAAAAAAAAAAAACAATAAAAATATATTATGATTTTTTGAAAAGTTATGACTTAATATTATGTGCCTTAGAAATCAAGTATTTCTGCTATTTTTGGCTGGCATCGACTACAAAATAATATTATGAAGATTATGAGTGGAAAAATTTCTAGTTATTATCCAAATTGAAAAGCAAAGCCATTTTGCACAAGAATTATTTTTATGATTTTTAACGCATGTATTATGTATATTTATTTATTTATTTATTTATTTATTGACTCACCAACAGAACAATATTTGGTACATTAATAAATTATGAAAACAAAAAGGGCTTAAAGATAAAATGAGTCCTAATGATAGGTGTTGCGACAGTGAATATGAAATATTAAGAATGTTATTGTTTTCACTTTGGAAGTTGTCCACATTTTTTGCTTAAAAATATTTTAAGTTTTATGTTCTCAATAACAATTGTAAAATCATTACAAACCGGCTATTAACTCTGGTAAAACTAAGAAATAAATATTCTAAATTAAAATAAGTATAATATATAAATATTGACTTAAAAAGTGTTTCTTTATAACAAGGGATCAGACTAAAATTTCTTAAATGAAGTAAACGTAAACTAGAAGAAACGCTCTTTGTACGCTAGTTTGATAAATCACACAAGACACGACATTCTTTGATATAATGAAGCATTGATTGTGACTAAAGGAACTGGGGCACAGGAGTGCCACTGACAAGTTGTGCATAATCTTTTCTGTGAAATAAACGTCACACAGTTGACGTACCGTGATGGACTTCATAATTTTATATCATTACAATATAGGTAAGGTAGATCATCGACAACACAGGGACGACCTCCGTAGCGGAGTGGTTGAGCGCCTTCGAGCGGGAGGTCGCGGGTTCGAATCCAGCCGAAGGAACAAAAAGTTTTTAATGTTCCTGGGTCATGGCTGTGTATTAAATTTGTGTATAATATAATAAAAATCTTAAATATGTGTATAGTATAAAAGTATTAAATATATTTCCGTTGTCTAGTACCTGTAACACAAGTTCTTCGGATACTTAGCACAGGGCCAGATTGACGTGGTGTGGAGCGTCCATAGATATTATTATTATTATTAATATATATTATTATTACAAAACAACGTCCACCGCCGCGACTATCTGTCTTCGCAATAAATTCAAAGACTGCATTGATCTATAAGCTGTTTCTCCAATGGACAGAGTGATTCTTGAGAAAGATTTTGGACCCGATAGATGGCGCTGCTGACGTCAAGAAACATAATTCTAAGATTGCGTCAACGTACTAAATACGCCGGGATGGGTAATCTTCTTCTCCTTTATTTAAAAATGAATTGCTGTTCGTTAGTCTCGCTAAAACTCGAGAACGACTGAACCGATTCGGCTATATTTAGTCTCGAAATATTCATGGAAGTCCAGGGAAGGTTTAAACGGTCTATATTCAACGAAGTGGGCACGGGTCCGCTAGTATTATTACAAAACGAAGTCCTGTCTGTTCCCGATAAACTCAAGGACTGCTGCACCGATCTGCTGTTTTTTCCAATTAGAGTGATTCTAAAGACTGATAGGTACCTACTTGCGTATAAAATAATTTGTCCACAAGTGTTTATCTATATGTATAGTAAGTACCAAATCTGTGGTTCGCGTTTTCCACCATGTTTAGTATTTATTTTTTTCTATAGAGATTTACAAAAATAACTGGTATTATATATTTTGGCAGGCTGCCTATTGGACTGGCGCTGAAATAGCTTTATCTGAATCCGATCGCGGCAAATGTGTTCAAACAGAAATGTTTTCTTTTCGTCGGTTATGGAAGATTTGTCTTATGTTTTCTTTTCGTCGGCTAAGGAATATTTGTGTTTTTACCCGACGGCGCAAGCAAAAGGAAGGGCAATGATTTTCTCCGTCTAGGCGGATAACAAGCGATGTAATTCACGTAGTCGGATTAAATTTAATACGAATGTGGTTATTGGGTATTATTTTGTTGCTTTTTAAAATGGAATGATTCTGTGGCCAATTGGGTTATGATCACTAATACTACTGGCATTTATTTTGATAAAGTTTGGTATAGCAATTAGCAATACACGCTGCATTACGACATATGCTACTTTTTACTGCAGCAAAATGTAGATAGATATTATACAGGCTATAATATTAATGAGTGATAATACTTTAGGTTGTGTATGGGTCCCGTATATATAGAGTTAACTGTGAAAGTACCAGCGCTGAAAGAGATACTTTTTTAAAATTATTGTATCTATGGGAAAATTTATGATATTGGGGTATTTCTCATACAAACATGAAAGTCAAAAGTAAGTCTTTATGTGCTTTTACAGTATACTCTACATAGATGGCACATAAATACCCTAAAGTATTATCACTCATTTATTTTGCAGGATGTCATTTTGCACGTACAAAGAAAAAACATCTAGTACTGTGTAAACAAACCTTCGGACAGTCCCCAATGTAGTGTCCTTTCTTGAAGCACAAGTGACACATGTAGGCGGGCGGGGGCGGGCGGGCCGGGCGCCGCAGCGACATCGCCAGCAGCTGCTCCGCCAGCGAGGCAGTGTCGTCCGACTGCGCCGACCCCGGCGCGGCGGTAGGCAGCGGACCCCATACTGAGCCGGGCACCCACTGGAATTGTAAATACTTTGGTTATAAATAAAAATAAAAACCCCCGACTAAGGGCGTGTTTCACCAAGCAATGTTAAAGTTAATTCTTCGTAAATATCATGCTGTTCCTCTCGTAATTCCTATCAATGAATGAAAAGGCATGGTATTTTAACAAGCCGTTAACACTAACATGCGTTGGTGAAATCGGGACTTAGCGTGTGACATTCCTTTCACACCTAACAAACTACCTGATGTCATTAAAAACCTGAACCGATTTCCACCAAATATAGCTAAGAACACTCTCGACTGATATACCTTTCATACAAAAAAAACCGCATTAGAATCGGATCATCCGTTTGGGAGCTAGGATACCACAGACAGACACATTTACTGAGACAAGTCAAACTTATAGCACCCCGTCGTTTTTGCGTCGGGGGTAAATATTCTGGGTAAAATTGTCTGTAAAGTCGGTTTATGGACAATGTTTTAACATAACGTCATAACAAAGCCGCTGATTGTGCTTCTCGCTCCATGATACATAACGTTACACTTTTTCGTGCGTGCACCCGGCGTTCATCGATTTATTAGACTTTATACTCAAAATCAAAAATTTAAGTCAGTAATAGGGTCCCGTCTTCATCCTTCGGGTACAGCACCCTGGAAAGGAATTGTTTATGCACTTTATCTAAAACTATGTGTGCCACAAAGAAAATTGTTTGTGCCTCTGTGTGTGTGTTTGTGATCAGAAGGTTGTTATCTCCGACAGGTACAACCACGGTAGGAGTTATGCCGAATCCCGATAACATCTCATCAATGAGATCACTTAAAGTACGTACGAGATAAATTTAACCTAAACGTAAACAAACCCGTCTATGACACAACCAAAGACTAGTCAGTGATGCCAATTGGCCAATATTAATACAATGATTTTTGTTTACTATGAATCCATAAACTATAGGCTTATATTCTACAATCAGCAGTGTCAAAATGGCGTAATTTTTTCTGTGATTAAGAATCAAGATGAAAATGTATTGGATAATGATTTAATGAAGTTTAATCCATTAATATACCTGTGAAAGTGTTGATAAGTGTGAACAATAAGTGATTATGGAAAAATTTCGATGTTTTCGGTTTGTTTACCTTTTGGTTACCTACATAATATTATAAACTCTTAAGTAAAATTCGGAGGAATTACCTATTTTACTTCTGACATGATCTGTATGTCGATGACATAAGGTTCACTCTCATTAAAAAACTGATGCAAATAAACTCTGAATTCTGAACAGGATGTAGTAGTGTTACGTGTAGAGTGAGTCACATAGTAATGTCTGAAAGTTCAGTTAAATATATTATTGATGGACATTAACAACTGTAATTGTTGAGCGTCGATCGCTAGACAAATAAAATGGCGGTAATATCCCGCGCACTGATTGGTGCGTGCGCGCGCATCTGTTTAAAGAATTATAATTTGTTCCAATTTTGAATCGCGTGCGTTGACGCCGTGACTCAGTGTCGGGGCACGGTCAAAAGTTTTTGTCAGTTAATGTGCCCCTCCACGACTCCACGAGCGGCAATCGGTGACCGACTATTTGTAGGTGCAAATAAAACATACTTAAAAATAGAAGTGTTGCCAGTGCGATTATTTAAAAACGTACGACTGAAAAGGTACGGTAAAGGTACTCAAAAGCACGGTTTTTTCAGAACATTAAAATGCTATACTTAGTCTATCTATATTCTATAGTAACCCTTTACAGTAAGTATGTATTAAAACATAAATAAGTAGTATAATGTATAAGGTACGAAAAAGGTACGGTGCACACTGAGGTACGGTAATGGTACGGTTACATAACATACATAACAAAAAGTACGGGAAACCGTACTTTTTAGTAAGTTCTGGCAACACTGCAGAATACTGAATGCAATTATATTAGTGCAACAAACACATCATAAAAAATTGTAAGTCAGAAATAAAAATAATAAAAAAATGATCCTACAGTAAGTATGCCGTGACAGGTACCCTTATCTTGAAAATAACCCCAAACAACCCAATTAGACGCTTTTAAGAATAGCAGTTTATCCAGAAGTCCTCACACAATTGTCGTGCTGGTCAGTCTCGATGCAAATCACGAAAGCATTATTGATGAGCATGTATATTTTCTCGGCAATTTGCTCATCATGCTCCTGTCAGTGTAGGTGTTTTATTAATACAAGCAAATGACCCACCACACATTCCCACCACTTCTGTGTAGCCAGAATCGACAGTGTTAACCAACCACAAAAACCGTTTAATCTCAGGTGCCCGAAGGCCTTGCTACTTTGCTAGGTCTGTGTTACCAACATTAGACTGCATTTCCACTGACGCGGAGCGGGGCGCATAGGAGCTTGCGATGCCCTAATTGACCAATCACTGTGCTCAAAATCTCCGCTCCGTTTCCACGGAAACAGCACGAGCATAGTGATTGGTCAATTTGGGCACCGCTAAGCTCCTCTCCGCCCCGCTCCGCGTCAGTGGAAACGCAGCCTTAATCTGTGAGCCTCCTGCGAGTTTCTGGCACTTCTAAGTGCTGAAAGTGAGAAAGATATCTACAATTATTCGTAAAGCATATAAATCAATCCCCTAGCGGCAAACTATGGCGACTTAATAAACTAATTCGATGCCAAACAAATGCTACTTATCTTCCTCATGGTGAGGTAATAAAAGCTAGCACTTTTTCCTTTTTTATTCTTTTGTGTGCCCACACAGAAGAATAAAAAAGGAGTAGGAATTTAAAAAAGCAAAGCGGGAGACTGCAAAATATCAATGTTATCACAAGGAAACACGTGGTGCGTACGAAATTGTCTATTATTAGTTAAATATGTTAGAAATATAATAAAAATGTCTCCCACATATATACCTCCCACTTCTGTGACTTGTGAAACAACCATGAGGCTAAAACCATAAAGTAACAATTTTAGATTTTGCGCAAGTAAAATTATTAAGTTTACAAAACGTGTAATATAAACGAGTGATGATATTCAGATGGTATAAGATATATTATTATCCCTTTATAGAGTTCACTGCGAAAGGGTTAGTTTGACTTTTTAAGCCAATGCGTACTCGTAAGAGTCAAAAACAGGCTACCAACCAATCTGTCCACTATCTAAACACGTGAATAACCCCTATACCTCTATAGGTATTACTTATTATTTTTTGAATATCAATAATTTAATGAATTGGAATTACTAGTAAAATATTTTAATTACAGCCCTATGGCTGTAATTAAAATATTTTACTAGTAATTCCAATTCCTTATGACCGAAATTTTTATGACTCATTTCTGTTACGAGTTGCATAAATAGAGACCATGTTTTTTGTAACACGGATTCAGAAGTAATATTAATGACTCCCACACCGATTTCGGTGACGGAGGCCGGTCTCATTGAAACCAGGAGCTACGCAGGAGATATTTTATAGTGCACAAGTGTGTGCGCAATACACATAAGCACTCTCTCTTTCTTCACTTTCGTAGCACAGTTGGACGGATAACCGAAACGACTGGCGGGAGATCAGGCGCAGGATCGACTTTTTACATGCCCATCCGATGCATGAATCATCTTTCTTGTCAGGCAATCAGGTGATCAGCCTGAATAGTCCTAACCAACTTGAAAACGACATTCTTGTTGTTCCAACGCGGGAATCGAACCTCCGAGTTGAGAGCTAGGTTCTAAACCACTAGTCCACGTAGGCGCTATTAGGTAATACTGCTATAATACATCTTGTACGAAAAAACAGAAAGCTCCAGTGAGCAAAAATAATTATTGACAAATCTACGTAGTCCTCAAATTGTTATCGAAAGATAATTGAAGACATGAATCGATAAAGTTGGTACTCGTATGTCGCAAAAAAAAAAAATTTCAGAAAATTGAGTTTAAACAGTAATTTAAACATTTTAGGATATAGGTATGTATAGTAACGTATTAAGTACGTTAATTCTAGAGACGGATATTTAGATTAATGTACTTAATGCTTTACGACGTTTTCTAAAAATATGTTTAAATGAAAGTTTGAACTCAATTTTCTTGAAATCATAATTTTGCTACATATCATCTTCATCCATTCATGTCTTATGACAGCGGCCATTCAATTAGCATAATTCGGAATGCGCAGTTGTAATTTTTTCTGCTTGGCCTACACGCCTACAGAGCTAATTCATTATGTAAAAACATCCTAACATAAACATTTGGCCGGATGTAATGCGGCGACATTTGACGATCTGCACTCGGCTCTTTGAGTTGTGACTTGTGACACCGTTGAGCGTAATGAGCGGTTTTTATTTTGACAGTTCTACTAGTTTAATAAAAATGCTGATAGATGGCATTAAACCTAAGTGATATGTCAAGTCCTGTGTAAAATGTCAATTTCCGCTTTGTTTTTTGTTTGTTTACCTTTCAACTTTCTTTCTTTCACTTGCAATAGTTTATTATTTATTAATTGTGCCCTGAGAACTAAACTAAACATGGCTAGTCCATGCGTAGCACAATTTTGTAAAAATATAGGTAACCACCGCTTTCCCCAAGATGAAACTCGGAGATCAAGATGGATAGAGGCTATCAAACATGTAAAAACAGGACTAACTATAAGAAAAAATTTCTTCATATTATGTTCAACTCACTTTACGCCAGCAGATTTCATCTCTCCGTCATTACATTTGGCAAGAGCCCCAAGAGGTCAAATATTTATCTTAGTGTGCAATAAGAAATAATAATAAAGTTTATTGACATTAGACTTAAATTAGTTACATTTTTTTAATTTCTTAACCTAAATATAAGTATATCTTTATGTTTGCTACCTATCTTGGGTATCATAACTTAATGGAAACATATTACAGTAAGTACCTACCTTAGGGCATAAACTGAGTTAAGCGGGCACCCGCGCGGCTTCATACAAAAGTGGCCCGTCGCGGAAAGCCGCGCGGGAGACCCGTCGCGGGAAGGCGGGCCGCGCGCCCGCGCCACTGAGCCCGTCTCCCCGCGACGGGCACCCGCGCGGGTCACTTTTGTATGTAGCCGCGCGGGTGCCCGCTTCATTTTTCAAATAAATAAGTAGATTGACTTGGCAATCGCATGAAAACAACATAATATTTATCTCACAGTGATACGTATATTAAATCAGATCTTTTAGTGCGATTGCCAAGTCAATCTACTATTTATTTTAAATATGAAAGATTATCAATAATATTGATTATGATCACTATAAGATGTTGTTAGACCGACCGACTAACCCCTACTTGTCATAACATGTATCTCACAACTTTTTACGGTAGAAGAACGAAGTAGCGAGACTTGGCACTTTTTACAAGATATGTTTTTGATAGGAACTGATTTCTTTTTGTAGAAAATTTACTAAAACGCGTGTTTTTGTTAAAAAGTGCAAATATAACTTTGTAATCCTATAGGTTTATTAGGGATTACAAATTTAATTGTGCAGTTAACGTATTTAGATAACTAGACAGAAATTCCAAAATGTTTAGGTTTTTCCGTCATTTATATACTAAACGCTACTTGTATTCCAAATTTGAAGCTTCTATGTCTGCTAGAAGTGCCTAATACTTTTGATGCTCGGTCAGTGAGTGAGTGAGTTAGTGACAAAATTAAGTTTGACAAGTTATAATTCTTAAGCTTCTGTTTCAAATTGAATGAAATTAGACCGTAACTAAAAATGCAGGATTCTCGTTTAACCCACAACAAAGTTATAAGTTATAGGTTGAAAATGGCCTGAACTGCTTCGAGAAAAGGAGGGTACGACCGTGCTTAACTTGGCAGATTATAGACGTACATCCTCACCCTGTCATTTGGAACCAGGCGAATGAATTATATAAAGACCAAGGCGCGCGGACGGCAGCATGGCTCTAAATTTGCAAATAATTACCTATTAGAAAATTTCGAAAATTTCAGTGACGCAGAAAAATCATAATATTAAGTTCTCCATCGATACGACTGTTGAACGACGTACATGCAAACTGTTAAAATTAAACTGGAGACACTGCGTAAGTCGGGTCTCCGCGACGGGCTCCGTGACGGGCCACGCGACGGGCCACGCGACGGGCCACGCGACGGGCCACGCGACGGGCCCCGCGACGGGCACCGCGACGGGCGCCCGTTTAACACAGTTTCAGGCCTTAGGAGTTCATACCTAAAAAACCAAACTTTTGTTTGCAGCTCATCGCCTAAAAATACTTAAAAGAAAAGCTGTTCCTTCTATATTCCCATGGAATGAAGCTTGTCAGCAAGCTAACCAGCTCCAGCAGCAGTCAGAGCCAATGTTTAATCCAACTGCAGTTCAGGCTACATATTCTCAATAAATATTTTTTTGACATATTACATTATGCAAGCGCCATCTTACGGTAGTCTCTGTACCTAAAAGTGACACTTCGAAAAGCCCTCATTGTGTCATAGGCCTGTAGCATGGCATACCATCCCATACAATATATCTTTAATACAAAAAAATTGCAATAGATGTCACTACTATTAACGTTTGTAAATTATAAGATGTAAATATGCCGAATTAGGTACAAATATTGACATTAAAATAAAGTTAAGCATGTTTTTTAAGCATAATATCACATAAAGCTAAATTCATCTCCTTAATTACGAAGAAGATACGAAACGAAATTAGTAATTAGTATTTTCCAATAGTGGCGCTAGATGGGGGTTTCCGGAATGTGCCTGACTTTCGAAGAAAACAAAAATAGCCATTCGTATTGCCAGTATTAGGGTGATATCATTTTCTAGTACTAGGTCGTGTTTCTGAATATTATCTACTTTGTGCCTGTAGTAATAAAATAATCCCAAACTCGGTCTCAAGAATTGCCATCGCACCTCCACTTAAGAACCTACTTGATAGATATAATTAAACGACATTTTATTATTATTATTATTATTATTATTTGACGTTTGACTTCCTCCGTAGCGTAGTGGTTGAACCCGTGGGTTCGAATTCCGCCGAGGGAACTAAAAAAAGTTTGAAAACTCATTGAAATGTTCCTGTTTCATGAATGTGTATTAATTTTGTGTATATTATACTAAAAATCTTAAATATGTGTATAGAATAAAAGTATTAAATATATTTCCGTTATCTGCCACTACAGGTACTTCGGTTATTTAGCTCAGGGCCAGATAGACGTGATGTGAAGCGTCTGTATATAAAAAAAAGATGTAAACATTTATTTTCACTTAAAAACATTTATAACTTTTCTTATGTTACATGATAACATTTTTTTCTTTTTCAAAAGTAAAAATAATGCTATAAAAATATGGATTATACTTGTTTTAATATTTTCCTATAATCTGTATTATGAATATAACGTTTTAAAGAGAAAAATTAAAATATGTAACATAATGGAAAAAACACATTTTTAAAGATAAAACGAAACGTTTTTTATCTGTCAATTAGGTTCTCAAGTAGAGGCTGTGTTCTCTATTCTTAAGACCGAGTTTAAGACTTGTTAATAAGCAAGTCTCACGCCCGGTTTCTAAAAGGCTGATCAAATTGATCAATTGATCAAATCAGCTAATCTGAACGCTCATTGTTGAAAACAGTGACTGCGATGTTCACAAATGCGCGTTTAGATTAGCTGATTTAATCAATTGATCAATTTGATCAGCCTTTCAGAAACCGGGCGTCAGTCTTAACCTAGCCCTATGGGCCTAAGTTGTGACATCGTTGTGCGTAATAATTACTTAATTTAAATAAGGACTATACAACATGTAGGTAACTATTATCATCCATCATCCATCTCATATCCCATATTTCATATTCACCTATCATTAGGACTCACTTTATCTTTAAGTCCTTATTTTTTAACCGACTTCAAAAAAGGAGGAGGTTCTCAATTCGTCTGTATGTATAATATATATATAATATATTATACATATTTTGTATATATATATATATAAATAATATATAATATATATATAATATATTATATATATTTTTATGTTTTTTAATAATGTAAGTACCAAATCGTCGTTTTATCTTCTCAACCTCGTATATTATCTAAAAAACTAAAATTATTCAGTAGAGTCAAAAAACTTAATAATTTTACATTTTATTATGACATGGATTTTGTTTTAAATGAGGTTCAGTTATGTAAAGTATAAATCTAAAATCCATGTCATAATAAAATCTAAAATGATTAAGATTTTTGAGTTTACTGAAAAGTTATAGTTATTTATATACGAGGTTAAGAAGGTAAATCGACATAATGCTCTTCTGTTGGTTAGTCAATAAATAAATAATAAAAAAGTGATTAAAATTATATTAAGTACATTAAGATGTTAACTATTACTAGGTACTAAAGAAAACATTAATTTGGTGTAATTTTTGCATTCTGTTTATATCTAGCTGTATATTAAAATAAAGTGAGTGCTTAATACTATATAGTTTTAATATCTATCCCCTGACAGATTTGGCCTGACTTTCCCAGCGTTGCTGCAAGTGATATAAACCAAACAGGTAGCCGCTAATAATAGAGTAATGCTCCCGAGAAACATGTGCAATGCACCGGGTAGTTTCCTGCCGGGCTCCTAATTCGAACAGTATACTACTTACGACTTACTAGAGGATAAATTCAATAACAGTAAGTAGTACTAACATTGAGTATGCGACCTGGCCGCATCTCATAAACAGTGTCTGTTTATGAGATGCAGCCAGGTCGCAGACGGACAGCGAAGGAAACCTTAGTTAAAAAGCACCTTAGTTTTTTCTAATGTAGAGCAGTAAGAGCCAAAATCAATGAAGTTTTTAATTTAAATTTAAATTGGCGATTATTGGCTTTTATCTAAGTACAGTCGGGTTTTTCGCGATGTTCCTGAAAATTGTAGAAAAATATTACATTTTTGCAACGATCCTTATTTTTAATTGGCCTTCGAAATGGGAAATATAGGTAAACTACATGTTAGATCAAACCAGGGCCCTGATTCAAGATGCCGTCACTATTTATCACTTACGAAGAACGACAACAAAATGTATAGAATGGACATAAAGTTCGCTAAATAACAAGCGAATTAGCGATGGCATCTTGAATCAGGGGGCTGGGCTTGTGTGACATACGCGTTCGTACGTCTCTTAGCGAAGATTATGTCAAATTCCATACATTTTGTTTCCGATCTTCGTAAGTGATGATAGCGATGGCATATTAAATCAGTGCTCTGCAGCGTCATTTCGTCGATTTACCTTCTCAAACTCGTATCTATTGAAAAACTCGTATCAAATTTTCTGTACAGTCAAAAAATTTAATTATTATAGATTTTATTATGACATGGATTTTGGATGTTTACTATACACAACTGAACCTCATTTAAAACAAAATCCGTGTCATAATGAAATCAAAAATTACTAAGTTTTTTGACCCGTCTGAAAAGTTAAAGTTTTATAGATACGAGGCTGTGAAGGTAAAGACTAAAGCGACGATTTGAACCGATTGGAACATACACATTATGGTGTGTAGCTACTGTTAAAATACAGATTATAAATTACTAGATGTTTCTCGCTACTTTGTACCTACGCGCATAATTTTAATCGTAGAACCTAATTATATAATATAAAATTTGGTGCGGTAAAAAGCAGAGAGAACGTGTTAATCTAGCATGTAAACTACTACTATACCCAATTTCATCAAAATTCGTTCGCATTTATAATATTAGTGTGATTATAGGCAATATCTTCTGTGATTTAATTATACTGTAGGGAATATACTTATTCTTTACTGAACATACTGTTTATGTACTGTGTATTTTTAATATAATTGGTAATACAAATTAAAAAAAAAACTTTATTATCCCTCAACATAACATTTTGTTTCAATTTATGTGTTAGTATTGTTGTTATTTCCTTTAATTTTCATTTTGTAATGTTAGTTGAATACTATAGTTTGTATACACTAATATTATAAAGAGGAAAGATTTGTATTTTTGTATCTAACGAATAAACTCAAAAGTACTGGACCGAGTTTAATAATTCTTTTTTCATTAGAAAGCTACATTATCACTCAGTATAAAAATATAAAAATCAATTGCTGTTCGTTAGTCTCGCTAAAACTCGAGATCAGCTGAACAGCGGGCTTACTCCCGACACAATCGAGAGCCGAATCCGTTCGATATCAGTTTTTCGTACTTTATTTGGTAAATTACTTTGAAACTAATCAGGATAAACAAAATTATTAGATCGTAACTTTTTGTACTCCCAACCATATCCATCGACTGACAATCAAAATAAACAAATGCCAATTTATTAGGAAGTACACGGCAGGATCGTATCTGAATCAAAATCAAATCAGTTTGGAGAGTAAGGCCCCTGATTCGGCCATGGTCGATGTATCGTGTATCGTATGATGAAATATTCGTGGAAGTCCCGGGAAGGTTTAAACGGTTTCCATGCTCAACAGTGGGCACAGGTCAGCTAGTTAATTATAAAATGTTAGTTGAACAAATAAATAAACGAAGAATAAAAGAACTCATCGGTTATGTTTGGAATGTCTGCTATTAGTATTTTCTAGTTTATCCGGTCAAAGATGTATAGTCGGAAATGCTTTTGAATTATAATATCGAACAAAATATACTATCTTGGTAGATATTATAAGTAGCTTACTCACACTTGTATATTTTACTCTTTATTGAATAACGTTACAAACACTGTGTAAATTTAAATAGAAATAGGAAAGCAACATGTGTACAGCCAAGAGTTATTTTACCGACAGGACCTTTATGTCAATGTATTAAGGATCAAAATACAATTGCCTGAGCTAAAAAACCCTGGACGGACTTTACCGACACATGTTCAAATTGGTTTAATTTATACAATTGTTGTACAATCGTTTTGTTTGCAAAAACAAAACATGCACATTTGCTGCTTTTTTGGTGACAATTGATCTTTTACATTGTAGTTTTTTTTTATCTTTCTGCGTTAAAAACTAAAACCATATGTTAACTTAGTTGCTTGTCTATTTAAAAATTTTAAATGTAATAAAACAATTAGGAACTATTTTTTCTGTGGGAAAATGAAATAGTTTTGAGTATTTTATTGAGCTTTAGCACATTCTAGTGATATTGTTATTACAATGCCAGTCACTGGCTTTATAATGACTGGCAGCCAGTACATTATAATGCCAGTCACTGGCTTTATAATGACTGGCAGCCAGTACATTATAATGCCAGTCACTGGCTTTATAATGACTGGCAGCCAGTACATTATAATAAAAATATGTAATAATAATTAATGAAAATGCTATTAAAATTATGTAAACCCAGAGGTCTGATGCTACCATTAATAAATGGTGATAGGGATAATTAATTTAATTTTTTTTTGGTTTTAATGTTATAGCGAAAACTACATTTTAATCGCCCATAATTTTGCATTACGAGATTAAAAAAAGAAGCGATTCCTATTTTATTCAAATTCTTACCCCAAAAGGTTTAATAAAAAGGTAAATAGCTAAACATATTTTTTTTATTTGTGGGTTTCTCATAATAATACCTATGGGCTATGCAGCATCTCCTTTTCTTTAGAAGAAAGAAGTCTAGTAGTAGTAATATCTGCCAAACATATGTTATAAACAGAGCTTACAAATAAATAATTCTATTTTTTTACAACTATAACTGAAAAATTCATTTAAATTGAAATGTTGTAATATGAAATGTACCTATGTTGAATACCGATTTAGTTAACCAATATAACCTACACTAATTCAAGATATTATTGGTCTCCGGTTCAAGGATTGTAAGTACTTACATTATGAAACATTTCACACAACTTTGCCAGTATAATTATAACTTTCCAAAGCTAACGCGACGGCTAATTCGAATTTAGATTTTGCAACAATTAAACTTATTAGCAATGCAAAAATACACGCACAACCTTGCCAATATGACGAGAATAGCTCCAATTGCTAATTACCTTATCGTTCTTCTCGTTGACCAGGTACAGCCAGCCCAGCAGGGCCTGGGGGCAGGTCTCGGTGTTGCCGCACCACTGGGGCAGCTCCCCCGCGATGGCAGTCGGTGACATCACATCGATACTTCTTGCGGCACTACTGTCGATTATCGATATCACATGTAATCACTATTTGCTCTGAACTCGGACGGCCGGGTGCGGGTATTTTGGGACGCGGGATGCGTACGCGCCGGCTGGACCGTAACTAGCGCTCCTTAAGACGGGAGATGGCGTAGAGATGTGGTGACTTATCGATTATTGTCGAATTGTTGGAGCGTGAAAGCTTGTCTATCGACGGTTAAGTAATAGTGTATAATATCTCATTAGAGTTAGTAGTTCCCGAACCGGTGGTAGGCATCATATAGAAACGACGTTCAGAAAACATTTTTTTGTAAAATTAATCTGAATAAAAATATTTGATTTGGTTTGTTAGCTTTACAGGACATAAAATATCATTTTTCTGCTTTGAATATAAATATACTCATAATGTTTTATATCTTTAAAAATATGGTGAAATACGAAATTTTGAGATAAGTGCCTAAATAGGCCAAGCCATATTAAACTTTAAATCAAAAGATAGACATTATTGATTCTTAACCGTCGATATTATGTTATGATTATGATTTGACGACCTCCGTAGCGCAGTTGGTTGAGCGCCTTGGTGCTCGAACGAAAGGTCGCGGGTTCGAATCCCGTCGAGGGAACAAAAAGTTTTCAATGTTCCTGGGTCATGGATGTGTATTAAATTTGTGTATAATATAATAAAAACCTTAAATATGTGTATAGTATAAAAGTATTAAATATATTTCCGTTGTCTGGTACCTGTAACACAAGTTCTTCGGATACTTAGCACAGGGCCAGATTGACGTGGTGTAAAGCGTCCATAGATATTATTATTATAATTATTAAATGTACTGTAGGTTCTTAATTGAATTTTATATCAATCAATCAATTATTTATTTGCTATAAAAGTGGTACAAAAGATGTTCAATACATTACATTACGAGCTGGCACTTTTAGCTAAACATTAGCATGCAAAATATTCTTATTTTATGTATATACATGTTACACAGTAATAATACCTACACTAATTATATGCATTTTTTCCACTTGATGATGACTTAGTCGAAACCGGTAGTGTATTTTCTTTGATCGACTAATACCTATAATATGATCTGAGGATATATTATAAAATGTTTGTTTTTCTAAATACAAAATTGAATCATAAACTGCTATATTCACGCGGGTGTCGGTAAATCTGAAATGTTAAACTTATGCCAACTACAAATTGGTATTTTATACTCTATTTTCCATGTACTCACCCCAACACTCTAGAAGTCACAAAACAGAATCACATACCTACGTATAGGTAGTTAAAAATTTGATGTATGTAAAAAAACATAAAATAAATTAATTTATCGATATGTCTTGAGCTTTCACACTCGCACAACACTAGGCAACATGTGGGCGCTCCCTCCGGACTCCTTGGAGCAATATTTTCGTTCAGCCCCCGTACCACGAGATGTGTTGCAGTTGCGATATTATCGTTTCCGTGGTAGAGGTTGTTTGATTTGTTGCAATGAATACGCTATTTGTTGATGTTACAGTTAATCAAAGCTATTGATGTAATTTTATAATTTGTATGTGATTTTGAAGTGAATACGTCTTTGTTACTTTTAAAGGGACGCAATGAAATATGATAACACAATCATGGGACACAGTTTAGTATTGCAGCTACATAGTTATAACCTCTTCAAAATTCCAATTACATCACTGGATAGCTGAACAATCAAATAATATATTATTACGCTAAATAAGGACTGTGGCGTATTCGCGTAAAACAAACAGCCGTGTTCGTAACTCGGCCGCACCCTTTTCAAAATAGAAGTTACCGTAAGGGCGTTTATGCACGGAATTTGTCCGTCCGGCACGGGATTATGACGCCTTATGTCTATCTCAATAAGATCGTTTGAATAAAACTGACGGATCGTAAGGAATCTTTCGATCCAGCAGTTTTATTTAGACGTCCTGTCCACTAACGCCCTAAGTACATCATACCTATTGAAACACAACAACCGAACTCGTCTCTACTACTAAAGCTTCCACACAGATTTCGGAGTCGGAATTGAAACGCAGGAGTTGTTTTTATAGTGCCCAAGTGTGTGCGCAATACACAAGACTCGCTCACTCCGTTTACTCTTATAAAGTCATAACCTAGGGACGTTTATTTAAACTTTAACCGACACGACTGGCGAGAGATCAGGCGCAGAACCCGACACATGTCCATCCGACGCATGGATCATCTTTTTTGTTAGACAATCAGGTGATCAGCCTGCATAGTCCTAACCAAACTTGGAAATAAAATTTTTTGTTGTTCCAACGCAGGGATCGAACCCACGACCTCCGAGTCGAGAGCTAGGCTCTGAACCACTAGACCATGCCCATCCGACGCATAGATCATCTTTTTTGTTAGACAATCAGGTTATGTCTGCGTTGTCCAAACAAAACTTGAAAACAACATTTTTCGTTGTTCCAACGCAGGCATCGAACCCACACGACCTCCGAGTCGAGAGCCAAGCTATATACCACTGAACTATTGAAACTATAATTTATTTCAATAATACAGTATAGTTAACTGATTACTAATTTCAATAGTTTATGACTAAAACTCAAAGTCCTCACGAATATGAAGTGCTATAAATTACGTAATACTAAATCTTTCTGGGTTTAGGATTCCGTTGGCAAATAGTTAGTAAAAGGTCACAGTTGTAGTGCTAGCAGTTTGGTTTAATCAATTATGGTATGTAGATTATAAGTTAGCTTTTTGATAGAGTAAAGAAATTTAAAAAATCGTTTTAGAAACTATTTTGTATTTTCTAGATATAGGTCACTTTTATGAGTTTAAGGGCGTGTTTCACCAAGCAATGTTAAAGATAACGCCATGTTAAAATACCGTGCCATCTCATGCATTGACAGGAAATACGAGAGGGATAACATGATATTTAACATGGCGTTAACTTTAACATTGCTTGGTGAAACACGTCCTTAACTTTATAAGGTTTCTTTTGATTTTTAGATATTATAAAAAGAGAAGAAGAGGTAGAGTTCGTAACTTTATTGTTAATCTTCTTTTCATTGTGTTGTTTGGGAGGTTGGCAATCATAAGGGCTATTTCTATTTTGGTAACTGTTGTTCTAAAAAGTGATTGGGTGCTTTTTCCGAACTCAGGCCTTGAACTGAGTTTCGAATATTAATATATCCCGCTCGCACGCACGCTAAATCTCATTTGCATGAGCGGGACAGACCGATAGTAAAAACTAAGTTCGAGGCCTGAGAATTAGGGCTAATTCTCAGGCCTCGAACTGAGTTTCGAATATTAATATATACCGCTCGCACGCGCGCTAAATCTCATTTGCATGAGCGGGACAGACCGATAGTAAAAACTAAGTTCGAGTCCTAAGAATTAGGGCTCGAACTTAGTTTTTACTATCTCTCTTTTTACAGCTCTCCAAACTGATTCTAGTTTCATTCAGATCCTCTCGCGTACTTCCCAATAAATTGACGTTTGTTTTTGATTCTCAGTCGATTGATATGGTCGGGAGTACAAAAAGTTACGATCTAATGATTTTCTTTATGCTGCTTAGTTTCAAAGTAATCCATCAAACAAAATACCAAATGCCATTGAGATCGAACTGATTCGATTCTCGATTGTGTCGGCAGTACCTGCAGGTCTTCTTCAACTTTGCCTTGCATTATTGATTTGATGAGTTAATTTTTTTGGTGTTGCGCTTTGACATAATTATAATTAGTTTAATGTATTTTAAGCATCACTCCTAAAAATACATTGCACCCCTACATTGTGCATGAATTTCATACTTCTCCGTTCACATAAAAAAGTAGAGTTTTTGCTTCTACGATGAAATAAATACCAAAATAAAAAGAATATTAAGTTTTGTGCTGAACCCTACTAAAGACGTCAGCTCGCACTTTTTGTGTCGAACTAAGCCCACTTGTTGAAGAAATATTTTTCTAACATTACTCATTGTGGAGCGTTTCCGAGAACTCTACCAGTGTGATATACAAGACGGTTAAGTACGGCTTTTATTTTAAGGCCCGTATAAATAAAACAATCTCAAACCCAACCTCACCTTTATTAATGTTACATAATACTTTAATTTATTTTCTTTTTATACCGTTATATTCATATTATAGATTACAGGAAACAATAAAATAAGTATAATGTATATTTTTATTATCTTTATTTTTACGTTTTAAGAAAGAAAAAAATTAAAGTAACTATGTAACATAATTAAAATTGTTCATTTTTAAAAGTGAAACTAATTTTATCTGTCAAATAGGTTCTCAAGGTGAGGTTGGGCTTGAGATTGTTTTATTTATACGGGCCTAAGAGTTCGTTGTGTTATATAAACTATTGTTATGGCGTTCATATGACCACTTCATATGACACGTCATGCGGAAAATCGGTCAGAAATAGTATGGAGGAATGATTGGCCTTATTGGTCCTACAAAAAGTAGGTCTTAACATGCCTTTATGAGTATGTGCAGTTGCCAACAGATCCGGTTGATAATTTGAACCATATTGCTACGAGATACGATCTAAAAGTGGTGAACCTAATAGGTAATACCTCCCACATCGAATTCGGTGTCTGTGTCCGGTTACAGTGAACCCAGACCAGCAATGCAGGAGTTATTTTGTAGTGCCCAAGTGTGTGCGCAATACACAGAAACACGGGAGCCCAGCGGGGCGGAAAACCGACACGACTGGCGGTAGATCAGGCGCGGGGCCGACTCTTTACATGCCCATCCGACGCATGGATAATTATCTTTATCAGAAAATCAGGTAATCAGCCTGCATATTCCTAACCAAACTTGGAAACAAAATTTTTTGTTGTTCCAACGCGGGGATCGATCCCACGACCTCCGGGTCGAGAGCTAGGCTCTGAACCACTAGTCCTAGGAGGCGTGGTGAACTTAATTTGTCATCAACCATATGTCTCAGTACTACGGACAGTAATATATTCAAAGTCATATTCATAATCGTTGATTAATTAAGTTGACTAGCGTCTGCTAGCTGTCTCTACAATCCATACATTTGTATGGAGACAGCACTTGCTAACAGCGGACAGTATTTTTAGCCATACGATATCAAAATCTAAAATATTTTATTTCCAAACGATGGCATACCGTCCACGTTATATTTGGTATACACAAATATGACGTAGGTACATCGTTCTTCCGCAAATTTTTCCACCATTAGAATACGACTTTTCTATGATGTATGACCTACAAAAATCGATCATCGATTATAATCGGGCGTGACTTAACAAATCTTTTCGGAATGTCAGCATAATTGGACCACCAGTTTAACCCTAACCCACTGCGAAGAACTAAAGAAACTAGCACGGGGCCAACTTTTAAAAACAATAATAATAATGCCTCTCACACCGATTTCGGTGACGGCTGCCGGTTTCATTAAAACCAAGCCAGGAGTTATTTTATAGTGCCTAAGTGTGTGCGCAATACACAAAACACTCTCACTTTCTCCGCTCTCGTAGCCCAGTGGAACGGATAGCCGACATGGCATGAGATCAGGCGCAGGACCGACATTTTACATGACCATCCGACGCATGGATCATCTTTCTTGACAATCAGGTGATCAGCCTGCATTGTCCTAACCAAACTTGAAAACAAAATATGTTCTTGTTGTTCCAACACGGGAATCGTACTTACGGCCTCCGTGTCTCTACATGGAGGTCGTAAGTACGATTCCCGTGTTGGAGCTTGGCTCTAAACAACTAGATCACGGAGGCGTTGAAAATATGAAAAATTGTGTAGTAAGTATATATATTATGTTCAGATTTCTTCGTATCTACATTATGTATGTGATAGATAACTTTGGATGGCCCTATATTTCCTATCCTAATCCTTAAATACAGGGGTTGAAAATTTAGGGTTGAACGCTAGTAGGTAGCATACAGGTTGTAAAAAGACCGCTTGCGATAATTTTGGGATATGACTATCCCACCTTTTCTCATGCTGATAATTATTTTAATAGGTAAAAATAAAAGTAAAAAAAATATTTTCTAGTTTTTGGGGACAAAAATACATTCTAGAATGAGAAAAGGTAATAATCATAATCCCAAAGTAGTAAGTAGTAGTGTTGAAATGTATCTTTTAAAAATAACAATTGTCCATATTTTTGCTAAAAGAGTTTCTAACGCCGGTTCTTCTCGGCAGGCTAGGGTGGAACTGGAAATTTTAGTTAACTTTTTTTTTAGTTAATTCTTTTATTTATTTATTTATTCATATTATATATTATTTAATATGCAATGGGCACGGGTCATTTAATCAAATGACCCGTGCCCACTTCGTTGAGGATAAAACAGTTTATGGTGATGAAAAGTAGCATAAGTTAATCCTTATAACTTTAGCTATCTACCAGTGAAAGTCTCGTTAAATCGGTCCAGCCGTTCCAGAGATTAGCTGGAACAAACAGACGTGCCGGTAGATAAACAGACAGACAGGCAAATTTTTTTAAATTGCATTTTCGTTTTCAGTAACGTTTAAAATGTCATATTATGCATTTAGAAAAACGTTGCTAATTGAAAGTTACAAACAGACACTTCAATTTTATTTATTTGTATAGATATAGTGTTGTAATTTGTTCAAAAGCGTGAAGTGACAGAGTGGCGGTATGCGGCGGGCGAGGGTCCCGCTCTCGTTGCGCTCAATTAACCCGCGCGCGCACCAATTGAGCTGATTGGTGATGTGGGGATACCACACGCCGTACCAAATGTCCCAGTAGTGGTATACAGGCTGCCTCATGGTTCATATCTCAAGTCGTATACAGTGCGAAGAGAAGTCAAATCAAATCAAATATTTTTATTCAGAGTAAATTTTACAAAAAATGTTTTCTGAACGTCGTTTCTATATGATTCCAATAAAACCTGCCACCGTAACCCAAATCGGCGTGGGAGGCATTATTATTACGTTTGTTTTACCACGGCTAGTGTAGTATTATACATGATATGGATAACGGTCGAATTACCACACAGTTTTTATTTATTTAAAAAAAAAACACTTATCTTCCATATCAGAAATGGAGTTGCAATCAATCTAAAATCTGCGGAACTCTGGGAAAATTCTGACACATGGCAGCCCCGGTCGTGTCGGATATTAAAACGAGTGCTACTTTAATACCGTTCAATGGTAGAGCGTAATAGAATATAGACCGAGAGTACGATTCGGGAATACAATGTTTAGCAGGTTGTCAGACTTCTGAAATTGCTCATGTTACTAGTAAGCTAATGATATATTGTACATACTGCGTCCTTTTTTTATTTAATTGTGTATACTACATGTTTTGTATTTTTTATTCTATACCTATTATAATATAATAATATTGTATACTAAACTGAATCTGATCACTACGCATGTGTTTGTAAAAGTTAAACATTTTACATTATATTTGTAATACAGGTGACCTATAATGGACACCAGCTCTACACTTTCAATGTACTTTACAATAGTTTATCTTGTTATTATGTATATTTATAATTTGTAATGTGAGAGAAATAATGTTATATTATCATGTTATATTATTATTATTATTCAGGAAAGCTTACATTTCTCATCAACAAATATTATAAAGAATCAATCATTTAAAATAAACAATCATAGCTTATGTATAAGTAAAATGGAATAAGTAACGAATAACAGATACACTGACTATAGTATTCTACATAATATAGGGACGACAGATCGTTTTCCTCTACTGTACATTGTACAACTCTCCGCTACATAATGGTTGGATGTTGAAATGGTCATATAGAGACAATTATAATGGCTATGATTGATCAGGTTTAATTGTGTTTTATATTATATAGCTGACCCGTGCCCACTTCGTTGAGCATGGAAACCGTGTAAACCTTCCCGGGACCTCCACGAATATTTCAAGACCAAAAAAAAGCCGAATCAGGTCAGCTGATCTCGAGTTTTAGCGAGACTAACCTATGTTACTCAGTGATAATGTAGCTTTCTAGTGAAAAAAGATTTATTTATTTATTTTATTTAAATACATCATGCACATTTTGTACATAGGCGGACTTAATGCCTCAAGGCATTTTCTACTAATTATTAAAATCGTTACATACAAAAATACAAATCCGAAATTTTTCAATATATATATATATATATATATATATATATATATATATATATATATATATATATATATATATATATATATATATATATATATATATATATTTATATAGTTTACTGAAACGCGAAATTTTTTGATATTATATATCCAGGATATGGTGCAAAACCTTACTGTTTGATAACATATGCTTAGACTACTTCTAGAAAAAATCAAAATCAATATATTATTCCACATAAATTTTGAGGATTTCCTTCGATTCCTCACGGATCCCATCATCAGGTCACCATTTTGGTGACAATGGGACCAAATTTAAATTATACCCTACACAACATAAAAAAAATCGTTTCAGAAACGATGAAGATATCCGCGAAGAAACATAAAAAACAAACATATATTTACGAATTGAGAAACCTCCTCCTTTTTTGTAAGTCGGTTAAAAATATTATGTTGGTTATTTCATGTTACAATCTACCTTTGTGCCAAGTTTCATTTAAATACGTTGAGTAGTTTGGCTGAAATACCGTCAAATAGGTAGCTACAATTTTTTGAAGATCCCACGGGAACCCTTACGTTTTTCGGGATAACAATTTCCAATAATGCTCTTCAGGTCATAAGCTACCTGCCTGCCGAATTTCATTTAAATACGTTGAGTAGTTTGGCTGAAATACCGTCAAATAGGTAGCTAAAATTTTTTGAAGATCCCACGGGAACCCTTACGTTTTTCGGGATAACAATTTTCAATAATGCTCTTCAAGTCATAAGCTACCTGCCTGCCGAATTTCATTTAAATACGTTGAGTAGTTTGGCTGAAATACCGTCAAATAGGTAGCTACAATTTTTTGAAGATCCCACGGGAACCCTTTCGTTTTTCGGGATATCAATTTCCAATAATGCTCTTCAGATTATAAGCTACCTGCCTGTTAAATTGCATTTAAATACGTTGAGTAGTATGGCTGAAATACCATCAAATAGGTAGCTACAATTTTTTGAAGATCCTACGGGAACCCTTTCGTTTTTCGGGATAACAATTTCCAATAATGCTCTTCAGATTATAAGCTACCTGCCTGCCAAATTTCATTTAAATACGTTGAGTAGTTTGGCTGAAATACCGTCAAATAGGTAGCTACAATTTTTTGAAGATCCCACGGGAACCCTTTCGTTTTTCGGGATAATAATTTCCAATAATGCTCTTCAGGTCGTAAGCTACCTGCCTGCCAATTTTCATTTCATTCCATACAGTGGTTTTAGCGTGATGCGACGACAAACATTCCCATATGGACAGACAGACAGACAGACAGACAGACAGACAGACAGACAGACAGACAGACAGACATTTTTTTCAAAAATGTTATTTTTAGGTTCTGTGGCTTATATAGACCCTCTTTTTTTAGTTTTCACTTAAATATTCTTAATGTACAGACATGACCCCTCTACAGATTTATTATATGTATAGATGTACAGACATGACCCCTCTACAGATTTATTATATGTATAGATAGATATAGATAAATTATAAATACTATGATCTGTTTGTTAGCATTGGATAGGCTCCGAAAATATTGGGCCAATTTCGATGACAATTGTCACAGATGTGGAAAGCAAATCAAATCACATTTATTTCAGGCAAATAATGCAATCAATGTTATAAACAAACAATTTAAACGGTAAATGTAGAGTAGCAGAATATGATGATATGTTTTACATCGCGGCAAAGTGTACGGTTTCCGCAAAATTTCTGTTCGCAAACATGAAGTCGCGGGCAACAGGTTTTACAGTATAATTTTAAATAATAATAATAATATCTATGGACGCTTTACACCATGTCAATGTGGTCCCGTGCTAAGTATCCGAAGAACTTGTCTTACAGGTACCAGACAACTATACTTAATGCTTTTATACTATACACATTTTTAAGATTTTATTGTATTAAACACAAATTTAATATATATCCATGACCCGGGAAAATAGAAAACTTCTTGTTCCCTCGGAGGGACTCGAATCGCTCGAGCACCAACGCGTTCAACTACTGCGCTACAGAGGTTTGCTTTGAGGTAAATGATTTATGAATATTCATAAGTCAAAGTCAAAGTGAGTATTTTAATCTGATAATTATAATAAAGTTCAGTTTGCAATTTGGTTTGAATTTGTATAATTAAACTACGAAACTGCTTTCGCTAATTACTTCGTGGCATTCGCAAAAATACCAAGAACTAGTTCGCGTGTTGTGTACTTGCCCTTATGCCTGTAAATTTTAATCCATTAACTATTTTGTTATGACTTCCAATATATAAATACTTGCTGCTAATAACAAAAATAATAGTAAAAAAACTAAACGCTTAATGCATTTATTTCATTCAAGAAACGCATTTCCACAAGTCGAATGCGTACAATCGAGCCTTAGAACTTAAAATGCAAAAGGCATGACTCAAGCCGCTCGTTTGCCGAACATTACCGACGAGGAATGCCAAGTGTGATCGTTAAACTACATCAGCGACCACAATTTTGATGTGAATTAACAATCTTGTGCAGTAGCCAAATAAATATATTTAAGGCGGAGTTATATTGATTTCATATTAAGGAGACTAAGGCCGTGTTTCAGCAAGCAATGTTAAAGTTAACGCCATGTTAAAATACCATGCCATCTCATTCATTGACAGGAAATACGAGAGGGATAACATGATATTTAACATGGCGTTAACTTTAACATTGCTTGGTGAAACACGGCCTAAGCCTTTACATATACAGGTCGATTCATAGCGTAAATGCTTTATTAGTATTGGTATAATTGTGTCCATACAGTGTGTCCCATGGTTCATATTACAAGCCGGACGTAGTGTGAAGAGAAGATGGCGTAGAGCTTTTTTTGTTTTGGCACCTCATATAAATTTCTTTCCATAACGCGACAAATTGTGATTAAAGATCTCCGTGAAAGTCACTAATACAGATGAGATTCAACCCTGGTCAGGTGTTAGGTCAACAACCAGTGTGTTCCTGTGAATAGACTAGGAGCCAGCGAGCCCCAGCATACTAAGATTCACTCCTTGTGGTAATTTTAGATCTTGGATGTTTTTGAGTTATATTAAGTAACTAGCTGTTCCCGCGACTTTGTTCGCGTGGTTTTTGAGTGACTTAAACTGTTATGCAGCGCACGCAACGAAAGTCCCCAAATGTGAATAATTTTCCCCGTTTTTGGAACATTTCTCATTGACGCTTCGCTCCTACTGGTCGCAGCGTAATGTTATATAGCCTAAAGCCTCCCTTTATAAATGGACTAACCAACAAAAAAACAAATTTTCAAATCGGACCAGTATTTCCAGAGATTAGAGCATTAAAACAAACAAACAAGCAAACTCTTCCGCTTTATAATATTAGTATAGATATAGATTTATACGAGGTGCCAAACTTCTACGCGTCATTAATTCTGTTTACACTTTATATTCGGCTTAAAATTAACCATGAGTCGCTCTGAATAAGTCGATTAATATTTGTATGTACTTATCATGTGTCAATCCCTGTCTCTATTTAAACGTAGACAACAATAAATCGACCAACATTATAAAGACAAAGATATAAATTAAACCTCTTTGCTTCGACTTAGGATTAAGAAAAAAAGTGACATGCCAAAAAAAAAATACAACCATTTCAAAAATTATAATGTCAAAGATATTGATTTGTGCTGTATACATATTTTATTCGTAAATAAATTAAACTAATTGTAGTGAAACAACAACTTAAATCAATAATAAGTACTATTACAAAATAAAGTTTCGTTTAATATGTCTACTGTCTTCTCGCAGTAAGTTTTTAAATATTTTTTTAGTATTTAAGTTGTTAATTGGTTTACATCGAGACTGGGATTAAGCCTAACGATGGCCTATCATCCCAGACAATCTATGTTTAATACAAAAAAATTGCAATAGATGTCACTAATATTAACGTTTGTAAATTATAAAATGTAAATATGCCGAATTAAGTACAAATATTGACATTAAAATTAAGATAAGCATATTTAAGCATAACATCACATTGAGCTTAATTCTACTCCTTAATTCAGAAGAAGATACAAAATGAAACGAGTAATTAGTATTTTCCAATAGATGGCGTTTTCCGGAAAGTGCATGGACTTCACCCTTTGTCAGTCGCATTGCCAGTATTAGGGTGATACTATTTTCTAGTACTATGTCGTGTCTCTATATTATATTATCTACTTTATGGCCAAACGAAGAAGCCAAATAATATTATATTAGATACAACATAGTGATCGAAGCCACGACCTGGGGAGCTTAGCCAAGCTCCAAGCCTAATCATGGACCACTCGATATGTGAATCGTCGAAATGCTGACCAAGGATGTGCTGCTATCTGGCACAGTTCCCGGTACCGGTCTCCAGTTACAGCTATGCACAAGCGGCGTGGTCAGCGCACTACTGGGAACCCGGACGATAACATTGTTGTTTGTTAGACTAAACACGGATTGGGCTGACCGTGTACTTGAGTTTTATCACTCGACATCACAAATTAGATATATAAAAAAAACATGGAATCATCCCTCGACATAGAAAAGTTATTAATTTGTATGGCGCTAGAGACAAAATTGCTAATTCAATTTATTTATGCTAGCTGCCCCTTGATTACTTCGCTGAGCATAGAAACCTTTTAAGCCTTCCCGGGACTTCCACGAATATTTCATGACTAAAATAGCCGAATCAGTTCAGCCGTTCGAGTTTTAGCGAGACTAAAGAACATCAATTCATTTTTATATATAAGACAAGATCATTTTTATATGTAGATTAGCTGACCCTTGCCATGGAATCATCCCTCGACATAGAAAAGTTATTAATTTGTATGGCGCTAGAGACAAAATTGCTAATTCAATTTATTTATGCTAGCTGCCCCTTGATTACTTCGTTGTGCATACAAACCGTTTAAACCTTCCCTGGACGTCCACGAACATTTCAAGACCAAAAATAGCCGAATCGGTTCAGCCGTTCGACTTTTAGCGAGACTAACGAACAGCAAATGATTTTTATATGGCCTATGTTACTCATTGATAATGTAGCTTTCTAATGAAAAAAGAATGATTAAAATCGGTCCAGTACTATTTAAGTTAAGTCGTTACATACAAAATTACAAAAATACAAATCTTTCCTCTTTATAATATTAGTGTAGATTGAACTTAGGCCAGAATAATGGGGAATGTGTTTAAAAAATTTATAACGTTATTTCCTTGCAATTGGATTCCGTCCGTCTTATACATAAAAATGAATTTATTAAATTCATTTTTATGTATAAGACGGACGGAAGGTTTGTTTGGATGAGTACCAGCCGTTGCCACTAGTATACGGTACCAGGTCTATTAAAAAAACTATTTCGAATAAAGATAAGATCTGGTAGTAGGCAGTGAAATTGCTAGTAGACCTATATATCACAAAAATTGTACGCTCCACTTAGTAACGAGCACTTTACTACGGCTTATTATTGCCGATTATGGCTGCCGTCTACTTAAAAAGTATAAAAGAGCGCGAGACACAAAAACAGGTGAACGGCCGAATAATGAATTAAAGTTAAGAGCTGACTTTTACTGTCACTGCTTGGTGGAAGTACAAGAACAACATGTAACTTGAACAGTTAATGGAAAGGGCTTCCAATACTAATATGTCCCTCGGGCACCCCTTAGATCATATCAAAGGGTTTTTTAAGTTGGTTATGTCGATCCAGGTAGCACACGAGTTGCTATATATATAAGCTATTACATTGTATATATACGCCTCCGTGTTCTAGTGGTTCAGAGCTTCGTTCTCGACCCGGACGTCGTAGGTTCGATTCCCGCGGTGGATCAACAAAAAATGTTGTTTTCATGTACAGTCGTGGCGATTTACCGTCCCTGATGAGAGTAAAAGGATGGTGCGTAGCTGGTTTAAATTAAATCGGCTACCGACACCGAAATCGGTGTTGGGAGCTATTATATTATTATTATACTGTAATACTCAGGGCATTCCGGTTTGGCGGCTAACAAATAGACGTACATAAAATCGGTTTTCAAGATAGTATAATTATGATTAATGTTTGCCGGTGTTCGTTAACCTCAAAAACTCGCGTAGGGGAAATGATCAAGCCATATTTAACGATAGATATTACGGTGCGATAAGGCAGCGTGGAAATGAATAATACTTTTATGAATTACTGCCCGTTGTATAGAAGTTATATTCGGACGTATCCTGAAGGATAAGGGGAGGTAGTATTATGTTATAAAATAAATGAGTTACTATAATACTTACTACTTACTATAATACCGTTGTTATACATGCTGTAATAATAATAAGTGATAATACTTTAGGATGTGTGCGCTTCCTATGTAGAGTTTACTGTGAAATGCCAGCGTTGAAAGACTTATTTTTGACTTTCATGTTTGCCTCATAATTTTTTCCATACAATAATTATAAACGTACCTCTTTCAGCGCTGCTACTTTCTTAGTAAACTCTATATTATACGGAACCCATACACACCCTAAAGTATTATCACTTATTATTATTACAGCATGTATAACAACGGTTATATTAGTTTACTCAATACATGTATGAAAACATACAGTCGTTTGTGAAATCTCTCAATTCGTATTCAGAATGTTCTCATTTAATGGAGGAACTACCATTGCTCTTATTAATATTATTAAACTTATTCAATGTAGATGTCATTTCGACAATATACCTTTTAAAATCATCTTAAAATCTATTATTAATATAGTACACTGTAAGCTATTAGAGTCATGGCGTACTATATGCTACACCGGATTCGCTGTGGGAGGCATTATTATTTTATTTAATGGTTAAATAAAATAATAATACCTCCCACACCGAATTCGGTTTCATTAAAACCAAACTAGCCACGAAGCTGTTATTTTATAGTGCCCAGGTGTGTGCGCAATACACATAAACACTCTTTCTTCCTGCACTGACGTGACCCAGTGTGACGGATAGCAGACACGACTGGCGGGAGATCAGGCGCAGGACCGACTTTTTACATGCCCAATCTCTAAAGATTCGACGACTTGGTGCTCGAACGGGAGATCGCGGGTTTGAATCCCGCCGAGGGAACAAAAAGTTTTCTATGTTCCTGGGTCATGGATGTGTATTAAATTTGTGTATAATATATTAAAAATTATAAATATGTGTATAGTATAAAAAAATTAAATATATTTCCGTTGTCTGGTAACCTGTACCTAACACAAGTTATTCGGATACTTAGCGCGGGTGAACACACCAGATTGACGTGGTGTGAAGCGTCCATAGATATTATTATTATTATCACCGAGGATGTCCAATACGACGTCTACCAAGGTAGTATGTCCAGCGCGGCAGGACATCGGGCTGTAAGATGGCCGAGTAAGGGGCCCGACGTCCCTTGACCGAGGCGGCGGACACGCGAGGGGTCGCCGACCTGTCGCCGGAACCGACTTCGCGGTGAGGGTAGTGCTGGGGACACACTATATAACAATCATAATTTCTATGGACGCTCCAAACCACGTCAATCTGGCCCTGTGCTAAGTATCCGAGCAACTTGTGTTACAGGTACCAGACAGCGGAAACATATTTAATACTTTCATACTATACACATGTTTAAGATTATTATTATATTATATACACAAATTTAATACACATCCATGACCCAGGAACATTGAAAATTGTTCCCGAACCCTGCGAGCGACCTCTCGCTCGAACACCAAGGCGCTCAACGCTCAAAGGCGGAGGTCGTCTGGACACTGGAAGGGATGTAACTTTTTAAACATGTAGGAAACATGTGTGATTTTGATCGCCAAGTCGCAAATCGTCACTTTACCTTCACAACCACGTCGCTCTACCTCTCCAACTAAGGGCCTGTTCTAGGAGACGCTCTAAACGTTTAGATCATTCATAACGCTGACATTGACAGCTGACAGTGCCTATGAAAACAGTTCAAAACGACCCTAAACAGTGCTAAAGAAACGCAAAATTGAATGAAAAAAACGTTTTTTTCGTTTACTATTAGCTCCTGGAACACAGGGTAAAACGTTGCAGTTTTATAGATAACTAGCATACTCTAGCAACTACATTTCGTTGAGCATGGAAGCCGTTTAAACCTTCCCACGAATATTTGAAGACCAAAAATAGCAAACATTTTTTGGCTAATTTTTTTACACCCTCGGTTGGTTTTAATAGGAATTTCTAAAGATTTCTACAGTAATCCAGTACTAAATATCGCCTATATTACACAGTGATAATGTAGCTTTCTAAATATAGCCTATATTACTCAGTGATTTCTAATGAAAAAAGAATTATTGAAATCGGTCCAGTACTTTTTGAGTTTATTCGTTACATACAAAAATACAAATCTTTCCTCTTCATAATATTATTTTATAGATAATAAAACTACAACGTTTCAGTAGAGTGAAAAAACTTAATAATTGTAGATTTTATTATGACACGGATTTTGTTTTAAATGAGGCTCAGTTATGTACAGTAAATATCCAAAATCCATGTCATAATAAAATCTAAAATTATTATGTTTGTGACTGTAATGAAAAGTTGTAGTTTTTTAGATACGAAGTTGTGAAGGTACTCGTAAAGCAAAGAAATATATGTTACTTTTTTGAAAAGCACCTACCGTTTCCGATGTCAAAAAAATATTTTTAAATGTGTAACTAAAATGTGCTGGGATATTTTATGTATGTTTGTTCAACTTTGCCGGCAAACTCCAATACTTAAAAACCTTCCCTGAAAACCACTGTATCCTTTGGTGAAAACAACCCGAAGGCGAGAGTATTGCGAACAAATAGACGTGGCGGAGGACATTGTTTTACTATATAAGGATAAAATAAAAAAAGACGCTACCGGGGTCTAGTGGTTTAGTTTAGAGTCGGAGGACGTGGGTTCTATTCACTAGTTGGAACAACAAAAAATGTTGTTTTCAAGTTTGGCTAGGACAATGCTGATCACCTGATTGTCTGACAAGAAAGATGATCCATGTGTCGTATGGGCATGTAAAAAGTCCTGCGCCTGATCTCCCGCCAGTCGTGTCGGTTATCTATCCCACTGGGTTACGAGTACTTCTGTGTACTGCGCACACACTTGGGCACTATAAAATACGTAGCTGGCTGGCCGAGTTTCACCGGCCACCGTCACCGAAATCGGTGTGGGAGGCATTATTCAAGTGTCAAAAACCAAGGCGTCTTTCAAACACAGGGTCCGTGAGTGGTATCACAAACTCTTGGCAGAGTCTTAGTACCTTTAGTACACCTATAGTTTTCCTTGCTGTTACAAATTGTCTAATAATGTAATCATTAATGTTCTCATACATTTTATAACATTATTATTAAGTGTTATATGTATATGTATTTATTTTATATATACTTGCATTATTGAAATGTATATAATTTACCAATTATTATATCATATTATATTATATTACATAGTTATTTATATTAATATCTATTGAATTTAGAATTTGATTTCCCTATGTCCGATATCTCGTTTGGAATGCATATACTTTAACTTTATCTCTAAATCACCTAAAGGTTGACTGGTAGAAAATGCCTTGAGGCATTAAGTCCGCCTATGTACAAAATATGTGCATGATGTATTTAAATAAATAAATTATTATGTAAGGATAAGAAACGCTGAAACTGGCTAGTTTCGATATGATCGTTTCTCCCCAGTGTGTCCCCCGCGTTACATTTCGTCAGGTGTATTGAGGTTGTGAGGGTGTGCACACCTGCACCGTACAGCTGCGCCACGTAACAATTACATCGCCTTACGTTACCAGATTTATTGCGGTGTTTGCCGTGAACACACCGCGGGCTCGTCATCATCAGCGACCCACCAAACACTCTATTTTGGCTTTAATAACTCCTTACATTTTCCTTCCTTCTCCTTTCATCTTCTCTAATCCAAATCCATACATAGGCTACTATGTAGGCTACCTACATATCATTTGAACTGCATAAGCCCATATTTCATATTTAGTATACGGGCCTATATTCCAATGATGTATAAATATTAAAATAATATAACTACATCATTGGAACAACAAAAAAATTGGTTTGGTTAGGACACTGCAGGGTGATCACCTGCTTGTCTAATAGGAAAGATGATCCATGCGTCGGATAGGCATGTAAAAAGTCGGTCCTGCTCCTGTTCTCTTGCCAGTCGAGTCGGTTAACCGTTTCACTGGGCTATGAGAGTAAAAGACAGAGAGTGAGTCCTTGTGTATTGCGCGCATACTTGGGCACTATCAAATGAGTCCTGCGTAGGTTTCAATGAAATCGGCTACCGACACCGAAATCGGTGAGGGGAGCTATTTATTTTATTCCATATCCTCCGCCCTTATTTCGAATGAAATATCCTGCTACTGTTATGATGAGAATGAATGGACTTTCTCCACGCAATACTGCTGAACGGATTTTGATGAATGGCATGCTACTTTTCTATGCTACATGCAATGTTCCTGTAGGATACTAATTTACAAGGAAATTAAAAAAATGGACCTTTTTATAGAAGAAACCAACCCTACAAAAATATTTATTTATTTACTATGACTAACCAACACAAGTTATAATAATTCATTATATAAATACATTTTAATATTATTAAGAAAGAGCTAATTGTACTTAAAACAAGGTAAATTACCAAATAAAAATTAACAATTAAAAAGAATTACATAAAATAAAATCAAATCATAATCATAATAATAACAATTGATAGCGATGTCAACATACGTAATACTTATATTTTACACATACTAAGGCCAAACACATAATAAAATAAAATAAAATATAAAATTCAAAATAATAGATAAAAAATATATTATAATATAAACCATTAATTAAACATATTTTAATGATCTATGATTATATCTGAAATAATTTAAATATATTCAGATATATTTTTATTCAGAGATATTTAGGGTTTGTCTCTTCTATTAAACTATAACTATATAAAAAGTACGATTTTTTAAAAGTTTTATCCTTTGGTGAAAACAGCAACGAAAAAACCTTAACATGCAAATAAACCATCTAACACTTATCAGTTGATTGTAAAACAATGCTCTTAAGTCCTATAATTTTATATTAAAGTTTTAAATATAAACAAATATTAGTAAATACTTAATATTTAATTGCTTTAATATTGTTGCGTTATCTATTGAAATGAACGTAAGCCTTTAAAATAACAACTAATTTTGTTTTCACCTTATACACCACTAGCCTGAACATTAATTTAAAACTGCATTTTAAATTACTATGTCGCGTTAAAGTAATTTAAAACTGTAAAAAGTCAGCAAGGAAATGCTTAATGCAATTTCGTTTTCCAGTCCTCGCTCTACCGCGCTCGTAGCAAGTCGCTACGCCGTGGCTACGTCGTAGTGCATCTACGAAAAAGGTTATATTATTTATAATTAGTGTTTTTATTTATGTTTGTGTTTGTTTTCAATATGGCGGCGATGGTGTGTGAAAATCGCGGGAAAATATGGTATGTTGTTTTTTGAAATGTGTTTCGTTGATGATTTAAATTTCGTTAGTCGGCGGTGTTTGCTATTTTATTATTATATTTTAATAAATATTATAATATGATTTTTAATTATGTGGCGTTCAAGTCACACGTTGAGTAAAACCTACAAATAATTGAGGATATTCATCCATTTTGGTCGGTGCAAATAAAATAGAAATGATATAAATAAAACAAAATTTAAAAATGTAAGTGACCCCTGAATATTGTCCAGCAGTGAACAACATGTTAGCTTTAAAATAAAACTAGATCACAATTTGTTTATCTGTTTAGGAGCTACGATGCCACAGATACGTCAAAGTACTTCTTTAACCTTCTTTTTTTCGGGGGTTAAAAATAAATAAAAGTTTCTTCAATTTGGATAACACAGTGATACAAACATATCACTTTCTATCTTATGTTTAAATTTGAACTCTAGATATTTGTGTACTAATACTGTATGTAGATTCATACAGTAATAGTAAACAAACTAATTGTCCTTTTTTTCCACTTTATTAGTTGTTTCACATTAATTATTATTTCTTAAAATACGCGACCGGTTTCGACTTAGTCATCGTCAGGTGTTAGTCAAAGCCGTGTATTTTAATAAATAATTGTAACTAATAAAGTATAATAAATTTTTAAAACAACTAATAAAGTATGATAATTTTATTTATTTCTTAGTTTATAGTAAGCCAGTAGGTACAGTTTATCAAATAACAGGACATTTCAAAAAAGTACACAATAAAGGTAACATCCCAGCCGCACTAGTTTAACTGTGGCACAGCTGCCTGTGTTGTCAACTCATGGCACTAGAAATATCTATAAGATACAAGTATACCATGACCATTAAACAAAAATACAAGTATAAGTACCTACATTAAATTAATATCACTGAATCAAACTGTAGTTAGTGCTACTAAAAACTGTAGTTTCAATATGTTCTAGTGAAACTAAAAACATTTGTTTTCAATCATAATTTAAAAATCGAAAAAGCAAAAACGTGAAAACAAAAAGTTTTTTCAGGTTGCATTTTTTTTTTGCTTTTGCTTCTGTTTAGAACATTGTTAATCGACTTTAAAAAAAAGTAGTAGTTTTTTTATATCTATGTACACCGATTACACTGAGGTTAATGATCCGATTTGCGTGATTCTTTTTTTATTCGACGTAGAATAGCTGCCATTTGGTCCCATAAAAGTTTTCTGCATATCGGATTGGTATGATCGAGGCTTAAGTAATTTGTGTCAGCTGTAATTTAGTTAGCGTACTCTCTACTTAGCATAACAGTAGGAAAATACTATTGTGTAATGCTTAAATTATAGAACGACGATAATATATTGGAAATCCAGTCACGATTTGTGGAAAAATCGTGACTGGATTTCCAATGTACATTTATAAAAGTCCTAGTATAAGTTAATTTTAGAATAATTATTGTACATGAAGAATAAATAAATAAATAAATAAAAATTGAACTAAAATTTTCGTTGGGTATCTTTAGGGTCAGTTCACACCGGGATACGACGCGACGTTTGAAGATGCTGTAAGATTGTAATAATTTCGCAGCGCTTAAGCGCTTTAAGAAGCGCGCGTCGCGTTTCGTCAAGTCTCGGTGTTAATTGCCATGAGCACGTGTTTTGGCAATTATTCGGTGACCGTAGAATTTATACAACGCATAGGTTAAATATTGTACTCCTTACTAATATTATAAACCCCAAAATTTGTAGGAATGTGTGGATATGTGTTAATACGCGTAGAGCATTTTTTATTTTGACACCTCGTGTAAATTATTTACGCGATAAGAAAATACAAAGGTCTAAAACTACCACGAGGAGTCACAATCTTACTTTTGACTGTTGTCCTGACCAGGGGCCTTACTCTCCAAAGTGATTCGATTTTGATTCGGATTCAATCGTACCGTGCCGTGTACACCCGAATAAATTGACGTTTGTTATTTTTGATTCTCAGTCGATTGATATGATCGGGAGTACAAAAAGTTACCATCTAACGATTTTCTTTGTCCCGGTTAGTTTCAAAGTAATTCCACCAAATAAAACACCAAAAGCCGTTGAGATCGAACTGAATCGATTCTCGATTGTGTCGGGAGTAAGCCTGTAGGGTTGAAACTCATCTGTTTTATGACTTTTATGGAGATCTTTAACCGAGTTTTATCGCGTTATGGTAAGTAATTTGTATGAGGTGCCAAAACAAAAAATGCTCTTTGCGTCCTTCTCTTCACACTATATTCCGCTTGATATATTTTTTATTTTATTTTCTCATAATGGAAAACCAACAGCTTAACTATGATACAATAGAAATAAATTAGGTGACAGAAAGCCAATTACAGGTTCTCACGAGTAGGTACTAGGTAAAATCAGTTTACATTAAAACTACAGCTTCTAGATACAATTATTGATATCGTTAAATATTATTTGAGGCAATATGTACGAACCATGAGACACGCTGTACACGTTACATTGTTCAATCAATCAATCAATTATTTATTTGTTATAAAAGTGGTACAAAAGATGTTCAATACATAGATTACATTATGAATTAGCCATCACGTCTTGTATACATTTTAAATTTACTAAATACAATAATAGCATAACATTTCATCTTTTAGTTAAATAACAATAATTGTTCTAATAAAATCAGTTACATAGTGATTAAAGTCAATATAATTTTAAGAACATAATCCCAATATATTAGCTATGGAATCCATACAGTTCGGTAACGGGTTGGTGTTTGTTTGGTTATTGATTGTCGTCGGCGGTCGCGGCGGTGGGGCGGCCCGCCCGACTATCCGCTATCGAAGGAGACACGCAACTTTTTTCCATTCGAGCATCGACGTACACTTGTTCACGGACACCTACACGAGTTATCGAGAAAATATGTTCTTGATCTCATAGTATCCAGCACAAGACTTAGATGTTTTACGCAGTGAATAAAAATAATGAGCGATAATACTTTAGGGGGTGTATGTGCCTCCTATGTAGAGTATACTGTGAAAGTCCCAGCGATGAAATACTTACTTTTGACTTTCATGTTTGTATGAAAAATGCCCCAACGTTATAAATTTTCCCATACCATAATAAAAAAAGTACACTAAACTCTATAAACGGGACCCTCACCATCGCAAAATATTATCACTCATTAATTATACATATACAGCTTGAATATAATAAATCTCCAGTCCAAAGGCTTTAGCACAATTGACAACAACGTAATGTCCGTTACAATACGTCGATATAGAATTGTAAACATTAAGCCCGCAATTTTCATTCGATAACGTTAAGAATAGGTACTAAAAGAGAAATGTAAAAAAATGGTTGTGAAAATTCATTGCATCGTACATTATTTAATTTTGTAAATTCATTTTTGAATAAGACATACTTAAGCCAGTTTTTAGCGTACAAAAAATAAAAGTTCTCCTTTTGTAAATGTTTGGTCAATCAGTAGAACAAGTAATGGGGCGACCTAATAATTCTATATGCTTTCCCCGTTTTACTGGCTAACGCTCGCAATACCACGTCTATAGATACGGCACGTCGATGTGACCACTAATTCCGTGAGGGTGAACTTGGGGACAGTAAATTTCGTTTCGTTTTAAATTCCACGCAAATGAACATTTCTTTTAATTTGTTTGTCGTTGCATAAATGACGAGCTGATTTAAGTTATATATTCTCTATTGTCAAGTCGTATATTAAAAGTAAAATACGCTTCTTTCTTGCTTATGAGTGTAAAACAATTTTAACAAAATCATCAAATAAATGTCATTGTAATAATTTAGATTGCCAATTGATTCTTCACAGATATGACGCGTACTAATGATCCCACCCCACCTGCACCTGCAGTGCATCTGCATCTACAATAACAAAAACAAGTTGTTTGTTCAAGTTTATAAAAGGGGCTAATTCAATATCGACAGATGAGACGTTGTTCAATTCTGGGCACAGCAAGACATTGCTCTGAACTAGTCCTAGTTTATATAAAGGAATTTATATAATAAAAGGAAAGGAAAGGAAATGAATTATTATTTGTTAATTTATTTATTTATATATTTAGGTAACAGTCATTTACAAATATTTATAAATTTTATAACAATAACTAGACCTAAAGTACCATTAACTTACAATGTATTATATTAACATTCAGTTAAAAAATTTCAAAATTTAAAAATTTACACATTCAACCTTCATTTTCAGAAAGTTTCCTTTCAAATTTATATCAAAAGGAAAAGGGATTTATTACACGACGTTAAGCGTCGCGGCGTCGCGATGTCGGGTGTCGCGGCGTCGGGCGTCGGCGTCGTGATGTTGGGCGTCGCGGCGTCGGGCGTCGTGGCGTCGGGCGTCGGGCGTCGGGCGTCGGGCGTCGGGCGTCGGGCGTCGGGCGTCGGGCGTCGGGCGTCGGGCGTCGGGCGTCGGGCGTCGGGCATCGCGGCGTCGGGCGTCGGCGTCGCGACGTCGGGCGTCGGCGTCGCGACGTCGGGCGTTGGCGTCGCGGCGTCGGGCGTCGGCGTCGCGGCGTCGGGCGTCGGGCGTCGGGCGTCGGGCGTCGGGCGTCGGGCGTCGGGCGTCGGTCGTCGGGCGTCGGGCGTCGGGCGTCGGGCGTCGGGCGTCGGGCGTCGGGCGTCGGGCGTCGGGCGTCGGGCGTCGGGCGTCGGGCGTCGGGCGTCGGGCGTCGGGCGTCGGGCGTCGGGCGTCGGGCGTCGGGCGTCGGGCGTCGGGCGTCGGGCGTCGGGCGTCGGGCGTCGGGCGTCGGGCGTCGGGCGTCGGGCGTCGGGCGTCGGGTGTTGGGCGTCGGGCGTCGGGCGTCGGGCGTCGTGGCGTCGGGCGTCGGCGTCGCGTCGCGACGTTGGGCGTTGAGGCGTCGGGCGTCGGCGTTGGCGTTGCGACGTTGGGCGTCTGCGTCGCGACGTCGGGCGTCGGCGTCGCGACGTCGGGCGTCGGCGTCGTGACGTCAGACGTCGGAGTCGCGACGTTGGGCGTCGCGGCGTCGGGCGTCGGCGTCGCGGCGTCGGGCGTCGGCGTCGCGACGTCGGGCGTCGGCGTCGTGACGTCAGACGTCGGAGTCGCGACGTTGGGCGTCGCGGCGTCGGGCGTCGGCGTCGCGGCGTCGGGCGTCGGCGTCGCGACGTTGGGCGTATGCGTCGCGACGTCGGGCGTCGCGGCGTCGGGCGTCGGGCGTCGGGCGTCGGGCGTCGGGCGTCGGGCGTCGGGCGTTGGGCGTCGGGCGTCGGGCGTCGGGCGTCGGGCGTCGTAGCGTCGGGCGTCGGCGTCGCGACGTTGGGCGTCGAGGCGTCGGGCGTCGGCGTCGGCGTCGCGACGTCGGGCGTCGGCGTCGCGGCGTCACGACGTCGGGCTTCACGACGTCGGGCTTCACGACGTCGGGCGACGCGGCGTCGGGCGTCGGCGTCACGACGTTGGGCGTCGGCGTCGCGACGTTCGGCTTCGGCGTCGCGACGTCCGACGTGCGACGCCCGACGCCGACGCAGCTGTACAAGGTGTAAAATATATTAGTGATAATACTTTAGGGTGTGTATGTGCCTCCTGTGTAGAGTATACCAAATGTGTATTGAATAAAATAATGTCTATTATTATTGGAATTAATTTTAGGAGTAAGAGGCATTGCTTATAGCCAAATCACTTACGCAGTTCGAAAATAATATCATTTCGTATGTCTCTTAGCGAAGCTTACGTCAATTCCCATCCATTTTTGTTTTTAACTTCGCAAATAAAAAAAAAACTGTTTTTATTTTGTAACTGTACAAATAATGAGGTTATTATTATGCCATTACTCTGACATTTTCAGTCCCATCGGCGGGTTACGTAATCGACCATAGAGTATATAGTCATTACGGCCTGACATTGAGTCAACGTCCATTACCAGCACGACATACATAGGACTCGATTTTTTATTGAAGGGCCTGGAAATAGCACCAAGGTTGCCCCGCAGTGGACACCACAGAGAATATTATATTGCGGTGTAGCCATTTATAATTGACAGGTTTTTTCATGGTTAAATTAGGGACTTTACACATGATGTGGTGTACAACTGGCGGCGGGGAAACACCAAGCTCGGCATGTGTGTGCAGGCGTTTAGTTAAGATTAATAAGTTGTGATAATAGCACATTTTTTTACAAATGTATTTTAATTGCATATCTGATTCCGAAGTTTTACTGGAGACTAATTTATCTGTTCTCATATTATGTAGCAATATGAATTCAAATAGTATTTTCGCGTCGAGATAAACTGACAAGATGTGTGTGTAACATGCTTAATCTTACTGTACCTCACAATTTTATGGCAAGTAAATTATATTATTATTAATATAAAAAATCGTTATAAGAACGTGTGCGTCTCGTCACGCCCGACCGAAGTGATAACTTAAGCCAGACAGAATGGCGCCGTAACGCGTTGCGTAACGAAGCTGGGCCCTGATTCAAGATGCCATCATTATTTATTGCTTACGAAGTTCGGAAACAAAATGTATGTGATTTGACAGAAGCTTCGCTAAATTACGAGCGAATTTGTATATCATTTAGCGATGCGTATGTCAAATTTCACACATTTTACTTTCGAACTTCGTAAGCAATAAATAGCGATGGTATCTTGAATCAGGGCCCTAATTCTGAGGCCTCGAACTTAGTTTCGAATATTAGTATATCCCGCTCGCACGCGCGCTAAATCTCATTTGCATGAGCGGGACAGACCGATAGTAAAAACTAAGTTCGAGGCCTGAGAATTAGGGCCCAGGGCCCACAGTGTTTACATACACTGCTAAAATCATTACTCTCCCTTTTGGATGCGTCATACTCGAGTAGAAATATGAATTCGACGACAGTGTGAGTTAAGCCTAAAGCACATTATCAGTCATTACGGTTAACTTAACTATTTAACGTGGAAGTTTATGTATTCATTAATCTCTGTTTGTCGTGGATCAACGGTGACCGTGAACGTTGGTGACAGCACACGTGACCTTGTGGAGGTTCATTTGTTTACTCTTAATCATTTATTGTACACGCAACGGTTAAGTCGATTAATAAATAAAATCTTTATTCAGATCATAAATGTCTTTAATGTTCAGTAGGTTCTTGGTGGAAATTCATGTTACACAGTAATTATACACAAACCAACTTTTATTTAAGATATTGTTTTAAGATGCAACACGACTTGTCTCGTACAAGTCATGTTTAGATCATTTTAGACATTACATATCAAAAAATATTATGTATAATAATAATAATAATATCTATGGACGCGACCTCTCGTTCGAACACCCACGCGCTTAACTACTGCGCTACGGAGGTCGTAAATTTTTTTAAGAACATTTTTTAAAACATCAGAAAAGATGGCGATGAAAAATAATATGTCACATTGTAAAATATTCACCGGCCATATAATTGGAGTTTTGTATAATTAAAGAGGTTTCACCGTGGGAAGCGACAAGTGTTGAGGTCTTAGTCATAAGCGACTAGCGTTTTACTTAATAAAAAAACTGTGTGACTGTGTTTGGTAAGAATTATTAGTGATTTGTGAAAATAAATATGGAATAAAAAAATCGAAGGTGAAAACAAAATTTATCGAAAAAATGTTAATTCTTAAAAAAATTCTTAACAACACATATTACATACAAAAGTAAATATCAATTGGGGTTTATTCCATAAAATATGAAATTTTCGGTTTCACAAATTGTATACTTGAAATTGTTTTGTGTAAAATCGAAAAAGTTTAAAATTGGGAAATGCAATGCATTGAATCTCTAAAACTAACAATTCCTAGCATTTGTCAAAAAACAAAATCGCTATCTCTTATGAGTTATACAACCTCTACTGAATGAATGTTTTAAGAGCAGCTTGAAACAGTGGCCAGTAGTTGTATTATACAGTTATTCACAAGTGTAGCACGTAACCAATAATTACTATATACTATATTCTGTCTATCATTGGCAATTCTTCCTTTAAGACTTAAATAATGTGAGTTATACCTGTTACCGAGTTGTTGCTGTTTAATAGTTTTGTTGCTTTTGGGTTAAATCGTAACAGAAAGAAAATGCAAGTGCCTTAAGCTTCCATCTCTCTACTTCTTAAACTCGAGCAACCCAGTGGAACAGAGGACTGACACGACTGTCATGTCAGCACCAGGACCGACTTTTTGCATGACCATGGATCACCTTTATTGTCAAACTTCTACACGCATGATCATGGATCACCTTTAATATCAGACTTCGAGATACTTCGAGACTGGTTGAATTGAAGCGGTGGTAGCTTTTTGTGTTGACATTACGAGTATAATTATTTGAAAATAAAATTTTCATTTTCAGACAATCAGGTGATCAGCCTGCGTTGTCGAAACTACTTTTTTTTGGCTACGACGACATTTTTGATTCTAACAAATCGGGGATGACCTACACTATGACCTGCGTCGAATGCCTAACTCTAAAGTTTAAGCCCCGCTGGCGCTCAAAAAAAAAAGGAAGAGTGTAAAGTACATTTTGTCTGTTGCAGGTTTCTGATGTGGCTGTAGGGATGTGCTCAGCTGCCGTGAAGGATGGATCGACGCGCCGTCATCTCCGCCTCCACTCCTAGGAGCAGGGCGATGGATAAATATGAACAGCTATCTGTGGTGAGCAGCGAACCATAGTTAAATTAAGGCACTCTAGTCAAATGCTGTCCTTATCATTTCCCCAAACAGTGACAAAGATAGCCTAATTGGTGGTAAAAAAAAAATATTCGGCCGAATGTTACGTAATACAGGCTTACTCCCGACACAATCGAGAATTGAATCAGTTCGATCTCAATGGCTTATGGTATTTTATTTGGTGGATTGCTTTGAGATTAACCAGGACAAGAAAATCATTAAATCGTAACTTTTTGTACTCCCGACTATATGAATCGACTGAGAATCAAAATAAACAAACGTCAATTTATTCGGACTATGTTTTGCATTATAATGAGTCGCGTTATATTTCTTAACTTAAAAAAAAAGACACACGGTATAAACTTTATTTTATCCACTTCGGATGATAAAGTTGAGTAGAGCGTGCATGTTTCGGCCGTCCTCGCTCGTACGTGTGTGACCCGCTCTCGTTTGCGAAACGTCCCCCTGGCACGACACTGATATTTATGGTGATGTTCGCAAACATAAAAGCAAAATGAATATGGCTACTGTAAACTAAGACTCTTTTTTAAGAATATGTAGACTCTGCGAACAATGGTCACTTAACGAACATTGTTTGCAGAATCTACATGCTGAGGATGCTCCGGGGTCGGGTGTGCGCGCCGAGCTTTGCAACCTGCATGGTGGTGTGGGGTTTTGCGAGATCGTGTTAACATTATTGCTTGTGTGGTGGTGGTATTATCACGTTTTTGCTTGCGAGTGTATGCATAAATAGTGTGAAAAGGAGGAAAGTGCATTAATCGCATGCCTATGCGTACACTCACTCATTTGCTCGCATGTTGTGGTTATCATTTTTCGCGGGATATTGCTAGATATAATATATTTAAATTTTATGCTATGTATTTCCGCAAAGTAACGCCTGATTCCATAGTTAATGGAAACTAGAATAGAACTGACAAACAAGTAAATGGATCGTCTGGTGGTAAGTGGTTATCGCCATCTACGGTCACCTGGGTTATCAAGGTTATTGCTGGTGCGTTATAAGTCTTTGAACGACCAACCTACCCTTTTGTCTTCGGTACAATCAAATATTTGCCACTGTGGAAAAGATAAGAACAATGTACATAGAAGACGTGCCAGATATTATACTTCAAGTCACATTTATAGTCTAAAATCGTATCGCTCGTGGCGTGACCTTGAAATTTTACTCTATATGTCTAAAGAAGTTCCAAAATATGATGTAGGTGGGTGAGGGCTCTTATGGTGTGGTTCTGAAGTGCCGGCGGCGCGACACCGGCCAGCTGGTGGCCATCAAGAAATTCCTGGAGACGGAGGAGGACGCGGCCGTGAGGAAGATGGCGCTGCGGGAGATCAGGATGCTGAAGGTGAGAATCAATTAGCGTTTGAAAGAAGTCAGATGGAATTAGCTTAACTAGAAATATGCTGAAAATAAAATGGATGCTTTTAGAAAAGAAGCTCCAATATGATATGACTTAAAAATGGTCGTAAATAAGATAGATGTTTCAGATATTCTGTTCAACAGTTTTATAATTTTAATTCCTTCCGCAATTATTATAATGATTTGAATCGACATCAAACAGAAAAGGAAGTCATCCTTTTTCGTCTTGTACAACTTTTTGCACATGTATTAATTTGAAAATCGAAATTTTTAGAAACTACGTCACGATCACCTGGTCAACATGATCGAGGTGTTCCGTCGAAAGCGGCGGTTCTACCTAGTGTTTGAGTACCTGGACCACACGCTGCTGGACGAGCTGGAAAGCACTCCGGGAGGTCTAGGCGAGGAGACCGCTAAGAAGCACTTGTACCAGCTGCTGAAGGGCATCGAGTATTGCCATCACAATTCTGTAAGTTATCTATGTAATTTGTGAAATTGGATAATAAGTAGGCCGGCAGTAGTCATAAGGATTGCCAGTTGTTAAAAACCTTCGACCTCTCCAAATACTATGATAAACAGATCGTTGAGTTCTCTCCCATCGCTGATGAAGACATTCCTGTCCTAAATCACTCTTAGGACCGAATATTGAAACGCTAATTAAAGTTGGGAGCCATCCGAATCACAGGCCGTCATACTCGTAGTCACTTATTGACGGAATAACAAGATAGCATGAGACTTAGCGCCACTATGTTTAATTATCGTTTCAGTGTTCGATAGAAGTTTAACTTAGGCTCAGCTTACAGACCCACTAGAGCAGAATCAAAGCGTCATAAGTTACGAAACTCTCACGTAGTTTAAATTTCCTTAGATAATACACAGAGATGTGAAGCCGGAGAACGTTCTGGTGTCCAACAATGGCATAGTGAAGCTGTGTGACCTAGGGTTCGCCAGAGCCCTCGCCGCGCCGGGGGAACCGTACACAGAGTATGTGGCCACGCGGTGGTACAGAGCGCCAGAGTTGTTGGTGGCAGAACACAGGTACATAGGAATTGAGGAGATGTGCATGCACTGACCGTGAAATTATATTTATCCAAAGCTGGCCCTTCAAAGGGCTTATTTAGTTTTTTTTAGTTTCAGAAAATCTATCTTTATGTCGTGTCAACATTTAGTACTGATTCGTCAAAATTATTAGTGATTGCTAATTACTTTCACTTTTTAAAGTGGAGTTGCTCCACTTTAAAAAGTGAAAGTTTAAAAGGTTTTGGCCATATTATATTCTCTTTACTTGTCCAACACATCTATCTTTATTTCTGCTTATATACCTAATACTTGACGGTATCTGGTATCAAATATCAACATAATATAGTTCATACCTCCAAGGTATATTCCACAGATACGGCCCAGAAGTGGACATCTGGGCGGTGGGATGCCTCCTCGCTGAAATGCTGACGGGCGACCCGCTGTTCCCCGGTGATTCCGATATCGACCAGCTCGCGCTCATCGTCAAGATCATAGGTGATTTATAGAACTATCCAGATAGTGGTGGTACTGCTCGCATATGGAACTTCTGGATCATCTGGATATCACAATACAATTGATTCCTTCTAGCTTCTGTTTCAATATAGTACTTATTCCCCAGGTAAACTAGCCCCCCGGCACCAGCAAGTGGTGTCGCGGCTGGCGGGCGCAGGGGGTACCGGGATGAGAGGGGCAGCGCGTGCAGGTAATGGTTTTTTTGTTAATCGATAACTGGTCGTCATTAGCTAAGTCAAAAAAAAATATATAACAACAATGTTCGAAAACAACATCGACGTAAGCATTGCTAAGTGGAATTGGAATCGCTTTGTTAAATCAAGTCAAATCTAATCGTCATCAGATCCACAGACATTAGCCAAGTTGCCAACGTTAATTATTACAACAATGTTCGATAACAACATGGGACATATCGGTAAGAATTGGAATTGGAATCGCTTTGTTAAATCAAGTCAAATCTAATCGTCATCAGATCCACAGACATTAGCCAAGTTGCCAACGTTAATTATTACAACAATATTCGATAACAACATGGGACATATCGGTAAGAATTGGAATTGGAATCGCTTTGTCAAATCAAGTCAAATCTAATCGTCATCAGATCCTGAGACTTTTATCAAGTTGTCATCGTTATTTATTACAACAATGTTCGGAAACAACATGGCACATAAACATCGGTAAGTGGAATAGGAATCGCTTTGACAAATCAAGTCAAATTCCAAACACTTTTATTTTTGAACTTCGTCACTGTAAACAGCAACTTGGCTAAAGGCTGTGACGTTACTGCGACCCAAGTATTCTGACTTTCAGGCAGTGTGCTGGGCTCGGGACTGGCTCGCGAGTTGCTAACCGCGTGTCTCCGGACTGAGCCCCGGGCGAGGCCAACTGCGAGCGCGCTGCTGAGGCACAAGTGAGTCCTCCTCATATTGATGTTCCTCGGCGTATTTCTACGACAGATGCATGGAAGTTTCTCGAAATATTTTATTGAGCTTTATAATGTGTATGTTTATAACGATTATTAGAGAGAGAGAAGAGATTATTTCAGGGATTTTCTAATATCGTGCATGTTTTTTTGGAAGGATACTATTGGCCAAATGGTGAAACGATAGTACAATTAAGGGAACTCAAATCGTGGTTGTTCTTGTGATTTTACAAAAGGTGACAATTACAGTCTCGAATAGGGCCTTAACTTTAATTAGCGTTTTAGTATTCGCCCGAAAGATTATGCCTTTTATAAATCTGAGCGAACAAACATGTTGGAGTTATGTTTTTGATTGACTTTTGATTTGATGAACGATTAATAGCCATAGTACAATTTACCGTGTTGGGCTAGGTTCTAAATTGCAAAAGAAAAATCTTGATGTCAAGTATTGTTTACAGATATTTTGTCGCGGACGGTTTTGCGGAGAGCTTCAATGCAGAACTGAGGAAGAAATTAGGCAAGGACATCGAGGCTAGAGTAAGGTTTTTTATAGTATCACTTGCATTTTGTGTAACCTTCTTGAATTATTTTTGCAGTCTATGTATGTATGTATGTTCAAACTATAAACCAGTCCGATTTAAATAAATGAAAAATAAATAAATGAATGATATAAAATGGTCTAGGCAGAGCCATGGTCGTACCCACTTATAAAATCTGAGCGACAGCTTACACCGAAATACGGCAAAAAAAAAACTAATTCGTCTGTTACACTATTCGATGTCAATAAAGAGAGCGACCACGGCTCTACCTTGACCATTTTTGTACCTATGCATCTCTAGATTTCTATCTGAATTACCTTTTAGACCCCTTTTTTGCGAGGTCGGGAATAAAGTTTTCGTAGAAACTCAGGTTTTTTTAACGTGGATATTTATTACAGTCACCGCAGCCTCCGCAGGCGCCTCGCGGCCCGGGGAAGCCTCGACACCAGTGGACACTGAATGTTATATCAGCGGTGAGATCATGGTCATTCATGGATGGTTCACTTTAGCATGGCCTACCATTTCATACAATCTATCTTTAAAACAAAAAAATGCAATAGATGTCACTACTATTAACGTTTGTAAATTATAAAATATAAATATGCCGAATTAAATACAAATATTTACATTAAAATTAAAATAAGCATATTTTTTAAGCATATCATCACATTCAGCTAAATTCAACTTATTAATTATGAGGAAGATGCAAAACGAAATTAGTAATTTGTATTTTTCAATAGCTAGATGGCGGTTTCCAGAATGTGCCTGGAAATCGAAGAAAACAAAAATAGCCAGTCAAATTGCCAGTATTATTAGGGTGATACCATTTTCTAGTACTACGTCGTGTCTCTGTTATATATCTACTTGGTGACTTTAACCAGATTAGTTACCATAGTTTGGCACTATGGGCGCTGTTTCGATGGCATACAAATTGTAGTTACCTTCGTCACCGTGAGTAATGACGAAAACTCACACTAGGCTCACAGACGTGTTGTGATGTGGTAAGTTATGCACTTTTACAATACCCACGGATTAAGATGTTTGTAATAAGAATATGGCCGCGTTTTGACGTCACACGTGCAGCGTTCCTGTTGGAGTATGTGTTGTCGGCTTCGATGAACAACGGGGCAACGATGCCAACGAGATTTTAATTTGGTTCGGGAGTATGCGGCACGATCGAATCTAAATCAAAATTGAAATGAAATTGGTGGTTTACAATTTTAAAATGTGTACCTTTTTTAATAGTGATTATGTTTTGTGCTTTCAGGATCTCAGCAGATCTCACCCCAGCAGCACCGCGGGGGACTCTCTTATCGACTACAACTATGTACCGAGTATGATATTTCAAATTAATTTTTTTTTGTTATTTCGCAAGGGAAATGCGTTCCGCATCCCCCTTGCGAAATAACAAAACCCTCCCCTAGGAGTATGTGGGACTCCCAGCTCGCTACGGCCGGTTTACCCACTAAAACCACTTGCGGATTGCCATCAGCCGTTATGTTGAGCGACTGACCATTTGAAAATAATTTAACACAGAGATTAGAACTGTCGAAGCATATTAGGTTGTTTTCGAATTACTTCAAAAGTTACAGTCCGATTTTTCGTGTTCTCACTGGTGCCTCTACTGGAAATCGTCGTGTGAAAATGTCGTCATATTTTGCTATTTAGACTTGTATTTTATTTCAGATGCACGCGAGAACATTGACATGGCCGACAAGAAGTCGCTCAGTCCACCCCTAGTTACAGACACAGTATGAACTTCTTATTACATAATTAATAGATATAATAAAAATCTATGGGCGCTTCACACCAAGTCAATCTGGCCCCGTAGTAAGTATCCGAAGAATTTGTGTGACAGGTACCAGACAACGTAAATGTATTTAATGCTTTTTATACTATAACCATATTTAAGATTTTTATTATATTAATAAACATATTTAATACACATCCATGACTCAGGAACACAGAAAACTTTTTGTTCCATCGGCAGGATTCGAACCTGCGATCTCCCGCTAAAGCACCAATGCGCTACGGAGGTCGTCAAATTATGTTTATGTAGTACTATATCCTATAATATAGGATTAAGTTTCTCGAACCTATATGGTTCCATTATTATTACGCAGTGTTTTATAGCATGCGAGGGAATCTTCAAACGATGTGATCGTTATCAAGCTTTTTCAAAGGTTATGTAGTTAAAAACTGGCTAAGTGCGATTTACTTTTGAACTTACGGAAGGGTCGAGGGTAACATCTAGGCTCGTAATAATGTCGAGTTAACACTACAGTACTTTATGGCTATTGGCATATTGGACAACTTGGACCAACTGTTTCAGGGTGTCAGCAGCACGGGCTTCGGCGCGCGTCCGCTGGCGCGGGCGGTGCACACCTTCCAGCACTTCCCACAGCCCAACAACACCTACCCCAGGACACCGTACATTAAAAAGTAAGTATTAAACTGTAATGTCGGGCGCTACTATCGGAGGACACCGAAGTCGTATCTGTGTTGTCCGCCTCAGAAATGGGAGAAGGACTAAGGCTGCGTATCCACCAGAGCTGTGCTGTGTAGCGAGGAATGTGTTTTTAGGTACCAATAAATTCGCTTCATTTATCACGCATCGGTCAGCGCGGCTCTTGACAAGCGACTCTATTGGTTCTTAAAAACACATTCCTCGCAACACAGCAAAGCACAGCTCTGGTGGATACGCAGCCTTAGGGACGAATAGAAAGAGATTAAATAACTTGTATGGAATCAAGAATTGCGCATCTGAAGGGAATTGCTCGAGACAAGAGTGTGCGCACCCTACTAAAATTATTATGTTTTATTCCTAAGTTTCGGCCCGTATAACCACGATCGGTTGATGGGGCCATGGGTTAGTGGAGGGATTTGTAATGTCGGACGCAACCAGGGCCCTTTGGCCCGTATAAACAAATCTCAAACTCAGTCTCAAGAATTGTAAAGAAAAAAATCTGAAGATCGCAATTTGATGCAATATTCAAGCAGTTTTTATCAAACGCATCAGTTTATCCTTTTATTAACCTTTATTCATCTTCAGCAATATTTTTCAGAGTGAACACCAAGTTGTTGATGGACGACGAGCTTCTAAGAGCTCGGGGAATGACGAAGAAGACCAGCAAGAAGACCCTGCCGGACCTCTCGCTCCCCTACGTGCCAGGAGGTAAAGGCTTTGGGAGTAAGTTGTGCTTTTCTAGCGACCACAATTTTTATGGAAATTTTATTTATTTTTATTTTACGGATACGTCATAGGTAAAATTATGGTCTCACAATTCAATGTATTATTGTGGTGTGAGTGTAATATTTAAAATATTCTGTAATTGAAAATGTATTTATCTCTTATGATGAGGAATATAACCTTTTGTTAGTAGATGATGATTATAGGCACTTCATGCACTGGTCTCCTTTGCTAATAAGCTCTTTCCCTATCATACAATAAAATACATATTTTTGAATTCCTGGGTTTTTTCATTGAGATAGGAAATGGAAACATCGGAGCCATCCATAGGAATATGTAGATTTTAATAAACTTTGCTCGGTGCTCTACTCTACGTGCATAACATATATTTTACAATTTATAATGTATATTATAATAAATTATTATTATATTTTCTTCCATAACTTTGTAGGAATAATAACTTGTAAATAAAAACACACCCCTATGAGATTATATCAATTTTTATACTCTTTTTCTTTTGGGATCTTACAGAGTAAGGTGATTTAAGATTCCACCGCGCGATCACAGGGACGCGTCTAGAGGACTTCTCTGACGGGAAGGACTCTAGAGGACTCTATAGAGGACTTCTATCACGAGAAGGACTCTTACCTACTTGTTTTTTGTTACAGCAAGTAACAGTCCATTGAAGAAGGCTAAGAAACCACAGAAGACGATCATCAAAAATTATGACCCCTGGGAGTTCCAGGTAAGAATTAAGCACTTTATTTATTTGAAAAGTTACAAAGTATAAATGTAGAGTGGATTACAGTTTTGCAATTTAGCAAATTACGATAATGTTCGTATTGTTATCAAATGAAAGTTCTAGGAATGCCATGACATCGGCGCTTCATATACCTGTAATAATTGAAGACATGAATCGATGAAGGGTTACGTCGCAAAAAAAAAATTACCGAGAAAATTTTGTTTAAATTGTCACTTAAACATATGTAGTAACGTATTAAGCACATATATTTTAAAGACGGATCTTTAAATTAACGTACTTAATACTTTACGACGTGTTCTACACTCACTCATCTGCTTGCAGGTTGTGGTTATAATTATTTCGCGGGATATTGCTAGATATAATACATTTGAATTTTATGCTATGGATTACCGCAAAGTAACGCCTGATTCCATTAACTACAGATGTGTTAACCTCTTTCCAGAGCAACATCTCTGACGTCACGGGCCAGAAGACCCCCACTCTCCCGTACATGTGACTGTATGGGCGCGGCTTGTGGAGAGCCAACTACTGACTACTGGTAGAATATACCCTGTAGGCCAAGTAGGGATGATACCTCCGTAAAAGCAACGTTTACGTTGTATTGGCGCTGTCATGCGTTTCATACAATTTATTTTCATGCAATGAAAATCATGACAGCGCCTATAGAATTATCAGTCGATAACGTTACTTTTACGCAGATGTCTAATGATGCTGCTTGGCCTACCGATGGATGTTTGAGAGTCGCCACTTATGCTGGGATATAACCTGATCCAAAAAGGTGCGATATTTTTAGTAATGCAACACTGGCAGGGCAGAAATCTGAAGCGTAACCTCTTACTAATAAAAATATTATTTACTCACTGCTATACAATGTTTTCTCCTTACCTTACAAGGGACTTATATAACATATCAGACAATTAGGAAACATTTATACGGTAAGTACATGTTTTTACTAGTATGGGGGTTAATGTATTGTTGCCTCATATTTTATAGGTTATACCTACTATCTTTTTGGGTCTTTTTATTTTTGATCAACCGTAATTGTATTGTCTATTTATGTGGCGACACTCAACTGTTTATTGCGGTGTATTTAAGCAACGTAGCAGCTTACAGCCTTCAAAATTTCTTTGGCAATGTTCGCAGTATTTATATTATGGCCATTGCGCTGTTTTTTTAAATAGGCGTCAAATATTTTATATTTCATTTTAGTCGTCATATAATAATAATATCATCATGTTATTTCATCTTATTTTGTATCTTTTACAAAATATGTTAAAATCTTACTATAATCCTATTCCTTTTTTTTACTGTAGGTGTTGCCAGAGCTGTTGATAATTTGTCTGTTTTGTATTTATTTAAAAAAATGCCTAAAAACATTGTTATGAGTAATAAATTATTCGATACGATTTATAAAAATATCATTTAGGAATATTTATTGATAAAATTTGTAAATGTGTATGAAATGCATTTTGTAACGTTTTATAAATTAACTGTAATTGTTTTGTTAATTGTAATTAAAGGATTAGAATAATTTATTTGCTGTTTCTTTTTTCAATTTTGTATTTCTTTGGTAAGTTCACTCAGATGTTCGTTGCTCTATATATGTCTATTGGCTATTGTTTTATAAGCTGTGTTGCATCCATTAAAAAGTTAATAGATTGGAAAAACATTTTATAGTTTAGGACTTTTGTCTTCATTATTGTGCTTTTTTCTTCATTTAAAACAAGTAATAATATAAGGTTGAGAAATGAAAATTAAACATAGAATAATAATTACAAGTTTATTATTTAATTGGCAGTTACAATGATGATGCCATTGCATATTGGTCGTTTTTAAAACCAAGCCGCGAGTTGAAATATACAAAACAATATACTTATAACTCGTACCTTATGCAACTACATAAAGCAATCACTGAAAATGACGTAAACCTTATTCATAAAAATATTTAAATGATTATTAGGCTTGAAGTAAGAATATAGGTATATACTACATGAAAGGAGCATTACAGCTTTAGTGAGTAGGTTTCGTTAAAGTTCAACAAAAACATTTCTCTTCTTGTTCTTTTGCTTCTCCTTCTTCTAATAGTATCTATGTTATTTAGTAGATATTTTATATATAGCAGCGTCCTCTTACTGTCGTTTTGAAAGTATAGTCTCTTACAAAGGCAGGGAAATTCCTTAGCTAAAAATTCATTAAAATATTTTTATGAAAGGCAGTTTTATTAATTCTAATAAAATGCAGTAAATACTTTTCAAGGCCACAAAGCCTTAGAGATCGAGCTAGTTGAGTATATATAGAATTAGCACCAAATTAAACTATGCGAATATTTTTGAGTTTCAGCGAAATAATACACATCTTAAATCTAAAAATACTAAGCATAGAACACTAAATAATTACAATGACTACAGGATTACTGTGACTACGTGGTCCCTTTTAAAGTTTATAACCGACAAACAAACTCTCGAATTTAGTTTTCTTCCAGATAATCCAATGGTAAAATAGTACTTTACCTAACCACAAGGGTTATAGGTATTTTATTTACTAAAACTTCTGACATTTTATGTTTTCTGCTTTTTATAACGTTTTCTGCATCTAAAACTGTCCCGGGACAGGATAGCACAATGGATATGGAGACTGTAAAACGAAACCGTAACTAAAGTAGTACTGAAATTCAGTAGCTTTTAATTTTATATTTCTTATTCTAACTACTTGTGTATTATATTACAACTACTCAAGTTTACAGCAGATGTAAATTTACATTCGCCCATTCAGTCTTAGTTTTAGATGTCGATAACGCTATTAGTTCTGGAATGCATTTGTCGTTTATATGTATTGTTATGTCACATGTTTCAAGATGGCGCCGTTAGATGTTTCACAAAATGGCGCCTAGGTTACTTCACATGGCGGTTAGATGACAGGCGGCGTGGTGGCCGGGCATGCAGTTTCCAGCAGCTCCTTACCGCTCTCCGTGATCGGCACCTTCTTGTGATAGTTCACCAGATCAGCTGGAAACAGGACATTATTTTTATTAAAATGATAAATAGCTTTTTTGATAGGGCAGGGCAAATCATCACATCCAACTACTTCAGCGAGCATCCTTAGGTACTATTGAGAGTATTAAAAAGAGCAATTTTAAAATTGAGCCAACTGTGGTACGCGAAAAGGATGCCCCTCCTATAGGAGTAGTAACTACTTTCCTCTCGTGTCTTCATTTCAGCTAGGAGGCCGCAGCGCTGCTGAACATAAGCCTCTTCCAAAAATTTGCAGTGCGACCGGTCGCTCGCAGCCTATATCCGACGCCAAAGGTTGCAACCTTCTGACATGGAAGTCGTACAACGCTTTGACGTCCCATCCGTGGTACCCACTTGACCTTTCTGCGGCCTTTCCTCTGAGAGATAAATAATTTCATACCCAGCGTGCGATGTTCCTTCTGCCCCGAGCCCAGCAGCCGGTATCCACTCCCGGCTTCCACCAGGAAGTGCTTGCAGCGGTCCTCCGCGCGCACCGACAGCGCGTACCCCCACACGCGCTCCGACACGCGCACGAGGTAGCTGCCGGCCGCGCGTGGAAACAGCAGGCGCTCCGCTTCCACTCGGGTGATTACGCCTGGAAACATAGATTAACCCCCTTGTTAAAAAATACACCTCGGATATTGCAATGCAATAAACTCACTTATCTGACTACTGCGACCTGCCTTATAGCATGAAGAAATATTTGCGTTGTTTCGAAGAGTCAGGGCAGGCCAATGGGCGGTGGGTGTTCAAAATATTACATCGCATTTGTGTAACTTCTTTGATTTATAAGTACATGAGTGACGGTCATCGCTTTCTATCAGATGATGGCGGATTTATTCCTTAGTTACTCACCATGAAACCAATCTATTGGCTTGTTGTTCTCATCGAGTCCTACACCGCGCTTCTGCTCGTTATTCCTGAACCACTCCAGCACAGCCTCTTTGTTTGGTGGTTTGCCAACTGCAAAAATCAAATTGAATTATGTAGATGCTCGACTAAAGGCCGAATAAAAAAATAATAGTTAAATTAAATGATACACAAGTCACATGATGTTATTGTCACACAGTCAAGCAGTGGCGGTCTCAGCCTGTAAATACGAGGGAACCTTACTTTCATTAGCGTTTCTGGATTCGATTGTATGGCCGCGAACGTATCGTAATGTTGTGTTAACGCCTATGTGGTCTAGAGGTTCAGAGCTTCGCTCTCGACCCAGAGTTCGTCGTCGAAACAAAAAAAAAGTTGCTTCCAAGTTTTGATCTATTTGAGTAAGAGAGAGTCTCTTTGTTTATTGCGCACACACTTGGACACTATAAAACGACTCCAGCGTAGCTGGCCCGGTTTCAAGAAAATCGGCTACCAACACCGAAATCGCGAGGGGAGCTATTATAATGTTGTGTTGCTGGTATAATACATGTTCCATACAAACACAACAACTATGAGTTTTTAAATTGCCCATATGCCGAAGACAAGTACATTAGTACGACAAAAATGAATTATCTTACTTTGTGTAGCAATTGGTGTGACTTCGCTACTGCGCCGATGTGCCTCTCGCGCGGCGCGGGCGATCTCCCTCATCGCCGCTTCAGCTTCCTTTGCTTTACGTTCTGAAAGCCGACAATAACATTTTACACCTTTGTGAACCTTTTTTTTTTTTTTTTTTTTTTTTTTTTTCGCAAGGGAAATGCGTTACGCATCCCCCCGGGAGGGTCCCCGAGGGGTATGTGGGACTCCCGGCTCTTTACGGCCGGTTTACCCACTAAAACCACTTGCGGATTGCCATCAGCCGTTTAGTGGAAGGCGTGCCCTGGATCTTTCAAAACACAGGCCACGCCCCCCCGACCGGCCGGTCTACCTCATAAGGGACCGGACTTCCATCGAATTAAGAGAGCATTTCGGCAAACTGAAACGCTCCCCTCGGCGCCGAGACTGACAAAGCCGGGGAGGTTACCCATCCCTCTACCCGGAGCCCCGTACTAGACGTGAGATGAGAGGGCCGCATAGCGACGCCTCCGCACCCCCGTCCTGCGCCGGCGAAGTGGAACAGAGGATGGATCTATCTCTCTGTCCCGCTCCGAGGCCTCCTTCTGCGAGATGACGTATTCGCAGAAGGAGACCACCGCCTGCCAGGCCTCGTCGCTCTCGAGCATGCAGCGAACCATGTTCGGGAGCGAGAGGTCCCGCCCAATCACTGCCATGAGATCGTGGCGCTGCACGGCCCAACGATCGCACACCTCAAGGGTGTGCTGGGCCGTGTCCTCCGCAGCGCCGCATTCATGGCAGGCTGGCGTAGGCTCCCTCCTGGCGACCTTACACAAATACGCACCGAAGCATCCGTGTCCGGTGAGCATCTGTGTAAGGCGGAAGGTGAGGGGTTTCTTCTTGCGGCGCATCCAAGCCGCAAGAACTGGACGCAGTGCAATGGCCGTATGTTTACCATACGGTGCCTGCGCCAGAACCTCACCCCACCTCCGCAGCAACCACTGTTGTCCCAGCCTCCGCAATCGTAAGAACTCCTCCCAAGTCGGCGCCTCACCTTGCAACCTCTTCTCAGCGCGGAAGAGGTGCATTTCGGCGAGCACCGACGCCTCGAGCTCCCACGGCGGATCTCCAGCCAGAGCAGTGGCTGCCACCCAGGAGACTGTACGGTAGCCTCTGACTACCCTCACCGCTATGACCCGCTGCGCTTTTCGCAGCTGGGCCTTATTACGTGTGGTGAGGGAGTCCGCCCATATGGGGGCTCCGTACAGGGCCATACTCCGACAGACTCCAGAGTACAGTCGCCTGCAGGCTTCGCTGGGGCCCCCTATATTCGGTAGGAGCCGGCCCAGCGCTGATGCCGCCCTCACGACCTTCGGCCCCAATAGTTGGAAATGGGGGCCGAAGGTCCACCTCCCATCCAGAGTGAGTCCCAAACATTTAAGTGTTGGGCTCACCCTGACCACCGTCTCTCCGATAAGGAGACGTGCACCCGGCGGGGGTCCTTTCCTCCCAGGTCCGCGGAAAAGCAGGGCTTCGGTCTTGTCGAGACGTACCCGAAGCCCTAATCGTTCAATGCGGCTGACAACGAGGGATACTCCCACCTCGGCCAGCCGCGCAGCCTCCTTAAATGTTGGTCCCCGAGATGTGACGTAAGTGTCATCCGCATAGCAGATGACACTCATCCCGGGGAGAAGGCCACTCCGCAGGACCCAGTCGTAGCCGACGTCCCAGAGGTTTGGACCCAGAACCGAACCTTGAGGGACGCCGCACTCGACTTGCCGCCTCACAATGGACCCCGACCGGTCCTCCAGCACGATCTCCCTATCGGAGAGGTATGCATTCAACAGCCTCCTGAGATACGGAGGCACCTCGTGGAACGTCAGTGCCTCCCGTATTACGCTGTGAGGGAGACTGTTGAATGCATTGGCGATATCCAAAGACACCGCCACCACCACCTCCTTCCGGCGTTCCGCTTCACTTGCCACCGACTTGAGGCGCCCTAATGCGTCGACGGTCGACCGACCGGCCCGAAACCCAAACTGTGAATCAGAAAGTCCGGGCCCCGGGCCTTCCTCCAAATGCTGAACAAGACGGGAGGCTAAAATACGTTCGAACGCCTTACCCACCTCGTTCAGCAATACGATCGGCCGAATTGCCGACGCGCAGTCCGGTTGTCGCCCACCCTTCGGTAGTAGGACGAGCCGACCTTCCTTCCATTTCTCCGGGAACCGTCCGCTTTGTAGACAGCGGTTAAAAAGTTCCCGGAGATTATCTCCGAGGTGCACGAGAGCTATAGCAAGAACTCTTCCATGCACCCCGTCCGGACCGGGCGCCCTTTTCTTACTACGGAGGCGAGACATAACCGCCTCCATTTCCTCGTCGGTGACAAGTGGCGGAACACCCTCCTCCATCGAGTCCGGCGTCCGTCGGGCCATCCGCGGCGGGACAAAATCTGCTGGAGGGTCCGGAAACAATTCTCGGACAATGTTCTCCAGCAGGTCCGGCTGGAGCGTCACCGTGAGTGGGGCAGACTGGGCGCGAAGTTTATCTCGCGCCCTTTACACCTTTGTGAACCTTGAACCAACAAAACTTTGTGCCTCTTTGTCAGCACAGCTTACATGACGGTAAGAGCCATCTGTGACTCTTCATATTCTCATTTAACTTCCTATTTTTTTGATATAATAATTATAACTTGTGTAAAAAGAAGAGTCACTATAACTTTGGGATATGATTAAACTACCTTTTCTCATTCTAGAAATATATTTTTTTTTTCCAAAAATTAAAATAAATCTTTTTTTTTACTTTTTCGTTATTCTTGCGACAAAAAATAAGAAATGGTAAAAAGTAAAAAAAAAAAAAAAAATTTTGTGGGTATGTACTAGACAAAAAAAAAAAAAAAAAAAAAAAAAAAAAAAAAAAAAAAAAAAAAAAAATTACAAAATGAGAAAAGTTAGCATAATCGCATATCAAAGTAGTAGTGAGTGTTCGTTTTATACACTGTATTTCATGGCTGTTATAGTTAGTTACTAGTAACGCCAAGATAGCTGATGGTATTATGTCAAGTTTTCTCAGTGCCATCATGTTGTTCTCCTGGTATTTTATCTTTGCATGTTTCTAGCGTACCCTGGTCTCGCCACGCCGCATGGTCCCTGCTGGCCTGTAGCTGCGCGTCCCGCAACGTGCGCGCACGTCGCGCTCGGAGTCCGCGCAGGATGTCGCCTGCACGCGCCGCCGTCACGCGCCGCTCCCATGCCGCCACGCGCACGCTCACGCCTTCAGTTCCACCTCCCATACCCTCCTGTAGCAACGTAAAGTGATGATTAAGTGAAACTATTGATCCTTGAGTAACTTTGATTGGAGATTGTGATTCGTCTGAGAGGAGTTATTGTTACAGAACGTAGATAAAAGTCCTTAGTTACTTATAGGGGTACCTAATACTGACAGTTAAATTAGGTGGCGCTCAAATCTCTGCCAAGTAGTGATAGTAACATCCTCTAATATTCTCATGAAGTTTTTTTTTGGATAAGCGTAAGATTTCCAAATCTACAAAGCGATAAACACGTGTTGAGCACATTAATATTAACGCGCACCGAATCTGCTGGTGAATATGAGACGTTGTTTACCCAGAAACAAAAAACGACCAGGCACGTATTTAACCCAGAAATCCCGGCACAATAACGCCATTGTGCTCAGGTTACTGACCCAGTATTTCTTATGCTGATGATTCATCGCTTGAATGGACGCGTTATGAATTCTATTTAAGGGCCCAAATTAGGTCGGTAAATAAAAAAAAAAAAAAAAAAAAACACACAGTTCATATTTTATGGCAGCAGGCAAAATTGCAGATAATCAGCTCACGATAAGTTTTGGGCAACCAGAAGCCTAATCGACAGAACACAACAACAAGAGTTTGATTGACGTTGTAGTACCTACTATCTATATTTTATGGCATAAGGCAAACTGGCAGTTCACAATAAGTTTCAATACGTCCGTGGAATCCCTTCGCCAAGCTGACCTTGGAATGGTTCAGCATATTATGAATCCTACCTGAATAACCTCTTTCTTTCCCTCAATAAAGTTGAAATGCATGGTATTCTTCTTGATGTCCAGCTTCAGGGACTCGTCGCAGTCGCTCAGGTCCTCCTTATCCTTCAGCTCCGGCTCCAACTCCTCGATCCTCTGCCTCAGCTCGTCCACCGAGCAGTACAGGTCCAACGCGTCGTCTATTGACTCCACGTCCTTTGGGGATAGGTCGAATTTCTGGAAGATTCAATAAATTTTACTTTGTAGTACATTATTTTTGACTGTCACTGAAGACGTAAAAATTAATTTAAAGGGAAAAAAGGGGATTGGCTTTAGCGCTATCGTGAAATATATTCATATTTTTTAACAGTTTTTCTAGTAATCCAATAGGGTCGTCATAACTATCTAATCTAAATAGTCTTATTACTGAGATGCTATTATTACGTTTCTTTCTTTCTAGGTCTTCTATAAGCTAATTAGAAAAGAAACATTAGTCGCTGAGCATTCGACTTATTATTGAAATCTTACAATGGGGGCTATAATTTTTTGTCTCACCAGATGGCGCACTGTACAATGAGGTCCTAAAGTATGTTAGGTCGTTTTGTTTCGAAAAAAGTTTTCGAAAGCCTCTCTCTCAAAGGAACGTCCACTAACAGTGTCATCGCGAAATCTCGAAAAAAATCTCCATTCTATATCTTTGACCTTTCCAAAGTAAGCATTGACAATGATAATATTATAATACCTGCTCTAAGCTGTCTAAAGGGTTGTAGTCGATCAGGTGCGTGAGCTCCTTCTCCACAGACTTCCGCAGCTGATGGGCCTCCTCCCTGGCCTGGGCCAAAGCTCGTTTCTTCGCCTCCTCCGCCAGGATACTATCGATGGACGGGTCATCTGGATGCTCTCCCATAACCCAAACCTGAAATAATTAGAATTTTATGAGAATTACTTAACACTGAACAAGGCAGATTTAGTTTCTAATTCAGTTCTCGTTTTAGCGATGTAGGTCGTTGTGTGGATTACCAGTAAGTTCAAATTTAACTTAATAATATGGCCGTCAATAAATTACAATGCTTGTTGTTGAAATGTTTAACTCCAATTTAACTCCTGAATATGGGCCCATTCTAGGTAAGTAATTTAACCCAGATGGGAGCAAGTGGGCTTATGTAGGTTATATTGTATGAAGGTATCTGTATTGTCACTTTGCGTAACAATGTTTATTGAATTAATGGTGTTTGAACGCTCAGCTTCAATATGCTCTGTTAACTTGAATGCCATGTTGTTGATCATACATTTGAATAGCCTTTCAAAACCGGCTGATAGTTTTCCAAGTTCCTAGCGCTTGTCTCTTTTAAATTGCAACTATATGGAGCTAGTTGTCTAAGGAGTTGATGAGTGAAGCTGATACTTTTAGGATTATGGTTAAGAATTTTATCTAAAGAGCAATGCCTGATTTTGGCCTTTTCGTAATACTTTATCGTCCAGCCGTCAATATAACTTGATATTTGTGTTATGTAAGGAATAAACATTATTATGGTTAGCATCGGCGTGTAGTTTTGTAGAATGAAGCTACAGTATGTCCGAGATAAATTTAACCCAAACGTAAACAAAGCCATCTATGACACAACCATAGACTATGGATTATATTCTACAGTCGACAGTGTCAAAATAGCATATTTTTACTGTGAAGTTTTTACATTTAAATATATTAATTATTGTTTAATTGTTATAAAATGTATTGGATAATGAAGTTTGATTCTTTAATATACCTGTGAAAGTGTTGATAAGTGTGCACAATAAGCGAATAAGTGAAAATTTCAATGTTTTCGGTTTGTTTACCTTTAGGTTAAATTTATCAGGGACGAACTATATATCTTCGGTGGTCCTATGTGTGTCAACTTACCCAGGGCTCTCCATCTTCGCCTTGAAGGAACGAAACTGTTTTCTTCCCATTGGATGTAAATTTCGTCTGCTCTGACTCATCTTTGCTAACTTTCTGGTCCCAGTCCCTCCAACGCCGCACCTTGAAAAAACAGGGATTCTCATGAATTACTTCTTACTAAGTGCAAGTGCTAATATTTATGTGAAATTCGAATTTATACATTTTTGTTTTCGATCTTCGTATGTGATGATAGCGATGATTTCTTGACTAGACTCCTGATTCAAAATGCCATTGCTATTGTCACTTACGTAGTCGGAAAAGCAAATGATTTGACATAAACTTCGCTAAATGACATACTAATTCGCGTATGATTTAGCGCACCTTATGTCAAATCCTACGCATTGTTGTTTTCGAACTTCGTTAAATAACAGCGATGGCATCTGGAGGCTCTTATGTCAAATCCCATACATTTTATTTTCGACCTTCATTAGTGATAATAGCGATGACACCTTGAATAAGGGCCCTGATTATGTAAAGATATAAAATGTTTAACGATGTTCTGCGATTTATGACACTTCACGAATACGTTCACTTCATCTTCAGGAAATTGATGCAAAGCCCTTCTAAACAATAAAATATCGTACGTTTCGCAATCTAATCCTCGGTTACGGACCGCTGCATCTGAATTTATTGTTATTGGCGGCAAATCCGCTCACACCTCAAGGCCATGCCAGATTGATCAATTATTTAGGAGTAGAGCCTATACCCTTCACTTTATCCCAAGACATTGAGGAGGTAATTGGATTCTATGCAATTATATTGATAGGTTCTTGTGAGCTTCCAAGAGTCTGCAAAAACACGGTTGGGTTTTTGTTGAAGATGTTTCCACCGACTGGAAATTACACATTTTACAAAATAAATATCTTGGGAAATTGGCATGATTTTTGTTCAAGTAGTTTTTTCTTCAAAAATACCTTCAGTATTGTCTATATAGTATTACTCAAATCTGTGTTCTGTATCCATATCGCACACAGCACAACTGTGTGCAACTTTGTGTCATTGCTTACCATAAAGAAGTTGTATTTTATGGTATCCTATGGACCTTGTATGGTATCGAATATATGGTAACCACCATTGTTTGCCACAAGGGACGTTGTTTTGATGTCTTAGAAATTATAGCTACCTTCTTCATTGCGAGCAGTGACCCCACACAGCACACTGACTGCCCAAAAACCTTCACCTGCTCTAACAGCACACTGACTGCACAGAAACTCTCACCTGCTCCTCACGCATCTTGCAGAACAGCGTCTGCTTCTGCGTCTCGTCCAGCTCGGCGAGGATCTCCGGGTCCACCCACATGTCGCGCAATATCTGCTGCAGCATCGTGCCTCTGCAACAAACGACATAATTGTGATCATGTTGTAATACCATACTCTCTCTTTTTGATCTCCAGTTGTACACAAGCAATTGGTATGCTTGTGACTTCATTCACGTTGAAAATTAATTATTTAATACGTGTGTAAAGCTTAAACAGTTTGCGGAATTCACTGCCCCGGGGTAGGTTAGCTGCCGTAATGCCGAATGTAAATGTCATTGTCTAAACTCTAATCAGTGCGGAACAAGAAATAAAAAATGGAAATCTCTGGACATCAAATAGAGCCCTAGCCGTAGAAAAATAAGAAGACGCAGCGCTGTTATCGTTATATCAAAGTGTAATAAAAGAAAAAAGTTTAAAAGCATTTGCTGAAAAATAATAAATAGAAAGTTTATCTATACTAATATTATAAAGAGGTAACATTTGATTGTTTGTTTGTTTGTTTGTTTGAATGGAATAGGCTCTGAAACCACTGAACCAATATGAAAAATTCTTTCGCCGTTGGAAAGCTACATTCCTAGCGCTGAACATAGGCTATATTATATTTTTAACAAAAATAGGGTTCCTTACTAAAACCCCAAAAATGTAGCCCAAAGTGTAAAAAACCAACCTTCAAAATTTCTTACATCGTGTGCGCTTCGACAACGGCTTGACCGATTTCTCAATTTTTTTTACAGTATGTTCGTTATTGTCATGAAAAGGTTATTATGAAAGAAAATGTTGAAAAAAATAAGCAGAAAATTAGAAAAAAGAAGAAAATATACGTATTGGTCACACGGGGTTTGAACCTGGACTCGATCAATTCACGTCGTTGCCAATCTATATGACACGGGAGTCATGGTAACAACATTGTTTACAAATGGAAAATAAAAATTATAAAATGCTATAAATAACGTATTTACATAAGCTTAAACTATTTGGCGCTTCATAAAACTATTTGGACTAACAAAAATATTAATCCAAATAGTTTAAGCTGATACAAATACGGTATTTATAACATTTCATAATTTTTGTTTTCCATTTGTAAACAATGTTGTTACCATGACAACCATTAGACGTTATAGACGTTAAACTGCGTTTCCATTGACGCGGAGCGAGGCGGACAGGACCTTGCGGTACCCGAATTGACCAATAACTATGCTCGAAATCTCCGCTCCGCTCCGCTTGAGCACAACTAAGTTCCTATACGCCCCGCTCCGCGTCAGTGGAAACGATGCCTTACAGACGGGCCAAGATCGGGGAGGTTTTCCAAATCTATACATCTATACAAATAAATAAAATTGAAGTGTCAGTTTGTAACTTTCAATTAGCAACGTTTTTCTAAATGCTTATGACATTTTAAACGATATCTTCTTCTCTTTTTTTGGCATTGGCAACGATATCTAATAAAAACGAAAATGCAATTTAAAAAAAAAATGTCTGTCTGTCTGTCAGCGTGTCTCTTTGCTCCGGCTAATCTCTGGAATGGCTGGACCGATTTTAATGAGACTTTCATTGGTAGATAGCTAAAGTTATAAGGATTAATTTAGGCTACTTTTCATCATCATCATCATCATCGTCATCTAACTAATGATCACCGAATCGGCTGGACCGACTGTGACGGGAGCATTCACCGGGCGTTAGCTTATGTTAGTAGGAGTAATCTATACATCTATATGTATAAAAATAAGTCGTGTTAGTTAAATTATTTATAACTCAAGAACGGCTTTATCGATATGGCTGGAAATTGGTGAGGAAGTAGCTTAGAGCAAGTAGACGGACATAGGATACTATTTATTCCATTTGACAGCGTTTCCGTGAACGTTGCGGGTTCTGCGTTAGGGTTTCGCGTTGTGGGTTCCGCGTTGCGGGTTCCGCGTTGTGGGTTCCGCGTTGCGGGTTCCGGGTACCCGTGCTGTGGTTTCCGCGTTGTGGGTTCCGGGTTCCCGCGTTGCGGGTTTCGGGTTCCCGCGTTGCGGGTTCCGGGTTCCCGCGTTGCGGGTTCCGGGTTCCCGCGTTGCAGGTTCCGGGTTCCCGCGTTGCGGGTTCCGCGTTGTAGGTTCCACGTTGCGGGTTCCGCGTTGCGGGTTCCGCGTTGCGGGTTCCGCGTTGTAGGTTCCGCGTTGCGGGTTCCACGTTACTGGTTCCCGGGTTGTGGGTTCCGCGTTTCCGGTGCCGCGTTGTTTTTTTTTCGTTGAATTTCATCATAAACTGTTTTTATGCTCAACGAAGTGGGCAAGGGTCAGCTAGTTATATAGATTTTTATTCCGCTAGTTGCAGTTATTAGGTGGCTTCTTTCATAGAAGGATTCGACTTTATAAACTACCGGTTTCGTTCTGTAGTAGTATTCATTCATCTGCCTTTCCCAAAGGTAGTTTCCTATACAGAAAACTATTTATTTTATTCCGATTTCTTGGTTCAATATGAGTTTAGTTTTTCCTGACTATTGTATAAAGTAACATGCGAGCGAGCTAGCTAATCCTATTATCTTTTCTGGCTTCAGACTAGATTAGTCTGAGAACATACGTTTTATCACCAAGTTTACTTCACCATTTATAGTTAATATCTAAATTATTCAAAATACGATTGTATGTTTGTTTGTTAGTTACGCCATAGCCATTTAGATTATCACATAGTGATCACATACTATATAAATAATTTAAAATTATAAGGTTTAGATTCATTTAAGTTTTAAGTTTAAGTAAACTAATTTCATCTAGAACCAGCCTCTGTGGTCGAAATTGGATTTCCTTTTTTGAGTTAATTGCCTCTTTTGACATTTGTATCAAACCTACTGATAAATTATACATTGTACCACTCACGTAACTGTTGTTATTTTTATTAATTTGATAAACTTCTAATCATGTTTTTATGATTGTGCACTCCTCTGTATAATAACTGTAGGAAGGTTTATAGCAAATTTCTTAAAAAGGTGTTTCACGTATACATTTTTAAACAATGCCCTTGCTGTACCTATTTAATACATTGACTTTGACTTTATTATCTAGTGATAGCAAGATGTTTTCTCGTAAATGATAATATTTTTATCAGTTTCTTCTCTTGATAAGAACATGGTTTTTACGTTCCTTTGCCGAAAAATGTTATTTAGATTTATCTGCACTAACTTTTATCTAGTTGATCTAAAACTAGGTTTTTTTTTAAAACTAGTACCTATTTATAAGATAAAAAGATTAACCATCTATTTATTTCTTAAAAACTTATACCTATCGATAGACAAAATACCTTCACTAGAAAACAGTAATGTGTATAATTTATCAATCATCGAAACTCATCCAACGGTCATTGAAGATCACAAAAAGCATCACTAAACTTGTATGACTCACAGGTATAATATATTACATGTGTTTTTGTAGACATTCCGTTAAAGTTTAAATTCTGACCTCGTGTGTGGAAAGGTTTGACTACCTGATTTATGTACAATGTAAGTATGTACACTACTCGTCCTAAATAATCCATTTAGGAAAAGCGTAGGTACATTAGCCTATAGGACCGGTGAATTTTTGATTATTACATTAACGCCGAAAAGTGGAACTAGGGCCCGAAAGAGATGATGAGGTATATGACATAAGCTTCGCTAAGTGGCTTACGAATTCGCTTGTCATTTAGCGAACCTTATGTCAAAACCCATTATATTTTGTTATAGAAATTTGTAAGCGATACTTAGCGATGGCATCTTGAATCAGCCCGCCGATTTGTCAGCGACCGTACCTACATATCCACCTTTCCACCTTCAGGGCCTGATTCTCGCTATCACAAAAGTTGACAGAGGGAATATTACTCTATATCCGTAAATGGGCCGCAGCGGATATCTTAAAATTGCGGTCGCCAGCTCGCCTACCAAAAGTGGCAAATATAGTCTACTTCTCATGTAAATACTCTGTGGGAGGCTTATGATCAGCAGTGAACGTCTTAACTGCATTATCTACGAAAACGAAGTGACGATGGATGTCATGCTTTATGCGAAAAATTTGAGTTGAGCCTCGTGATATTTTTAGAGAAATTATTAACCTTCTTGACACTTTTCATTCTCACCTTTCCTAATACGCAATGGTCCAAAATGACACAAAATCAAATTTCACGTTCATCAAATGGTCCCGAAACTATAATATGACAAAAATAAAAAACTTTAGAATATTTGAAACCTAAAAACCTATTCCGACGGGTCTATAAAGTATCTTAAAGCGGTGGTATGCACTATATTTAACTTGTCTTCTATATTGCTGTGTTCTTGAATCTATTCTATTATAGAAATAGCTGACTAGCCTAATTGGATAGACTCGTAGGTACATCATATAAAAAGCGGTCAAGTGCGAGTCAGACGTGCGCAAGAACCGTTTTTTTTTTTTACTAATACTATTGTATAATACTGAGGATGTGTTTCACCAAGCAATGTTAATCCTTCGTTAAATATAATGTTGTTCCTTTCGTAATTCTTATCGATGAAAGAGATTTTTTTAAAGCGGCCATTGGCCCACCTCACTTTCCCACCACTGCAACTCCTGTAAGCCAGGATCAACAGCGGTAACCAACCACGACAAACCCTTTGATATGGTCTCAAGGGTGCCCGATGGACAAGCTAAATCTGTCTTGGGACCCACAACGAAATTAATCAGAAGAAAAAAAAGGAGGAGTAGGAAGTATTTCAGTTAAGTCGATGAATGAGAAGGCTTGGTAATTTAACAAGCCGTTAACAATAACATGCGTTGGTGAAATCGGGACTGAGGCTTGGCTGCCTGTCTGTATATTCCAATCCTGTTTAAAACGCCTTTGGGCTTTGAGTATGGAACCCTAAAGAGCACTACGTGTCATATCATAATATGTATCTTGTTGTGACTTAGGCCACTTAGTACAGATCTTGTTTACTTCCTACTTGACGGCGGCCTTATAGTCAGCTTATTAGGTTATGCGTCTTACATTCTTCATAATAATTACCTTCAAGTGCGCAGTGAGCTTATTCTGCACTAGATCATACTTTGTTGCAGGCGGATCCACCCGCATGTATTGATTGGAACACTACTTTTTCGGTTTAATAGTAATCTATGTTCTTCCCCGTGATTTATTCTATACTAGCTGTTCCCGCGACTTCATTCGCGTGATTTTTGAGTGACTTAAACCGTTTATGCAGCGCACGCAACGAAAGTCCCCAAATGAGAATAATTTTCCCCTATTTTGCAACATTTCTTACTGACGCTTCGTTCCTATTGGTCGCAGCGTAATTTTATGTAGCCTAAAGCCTTCCTCTATAAATGGACTAAAAAAGATTTTTTCAAATTGCACCAGTAGTTCCTGAGATTAACGCGTTTAAACAAACAAACAAACTCTTCCGCTTTATAATGTTAGTATAGATATATGCCGAATTTTATCAAAACCGACGCAAAAGTATCGGAGCAAATAATAATTAATGAAGGTGCTATGTAGCAAAATTATGATTTTAAGAAAATTTAGTTCAAACTGTCACTTAATTAAAAACATTTGAGAATACGTCGTAACGTAAGTAACGTTAAGTACATTAATCTAAAGATCCGTCTCTAGAATCAATGTACTTAATATGTTGCGACTTATCCTAAAATGTTTAAGTGACTGTTTAAGCTCAATTTTCTGGGGAAATTTTTTTGTGACGGAAAAGAAATTAAAGTCATAGCTAACATTAATAAAATTTTTCATTTTTAAAAGAGAAACGAATCGTTGTTTTATCTGTCAAATAGGTTCTGAAGTAGAGTTTACGTTTGATAATGTTTTATATAAAGGGCCTTTAGATCGGAGAGTAAAGACCAGTGAATTATTATACTTCAAATGATTTCATCACTTCCAAGGTGAATAATATCATCATTTTGAAAGCCTATTTTTGATTATCACAAGGTCTCATTAGACGTAAATATTATGATAGCCGTGAGGTCTTGTGTTGTGTGTAACATGTTTAATGCATTGCAATATCTAGATTCAGTATGTATTCTTTCTATTTTTGCCTACTTAGTACTTACCCAACATCTAGTTTCCTCAATTTGATACGAAAATTTTGCTACGACTTCGCACGTATATTTGATAGTCGAATTTTTCAGTAGGTAAATAGGTATATTATGGTTTCATGCATGATTTTAATTATGTTAACCATTATCAAATAAATTAAAAAAGCAGTTTATTCGAGACAACCTACCTACATCATTGTCATTTACAAATAATAATAAAAAAGTGTGGTATGGTAATAAAAATAAAAATATTACTGTTAAAATATTACTGATTACTGAATATTAATGATAGTGATGATGACTACAATTCTCCACACAATGATAACAACATACCAGCATAAATATGTTTCCTGGCATGGCGGTTGCCGCACCCTCGAGTCGAGCGCAAACAATGCATACCAATCAGCCACCGCGCACGTGGTCACCACTCACACCCAGACCATACATTATTCATTACTCAAGCTCTACTTCATGTCCCACGGTGATGGAGTAACTCAAGACCGTACAGGCTCCGGGGGCTTATTCTTTTTCCTCTAATATCGGCTGAATTCATTCTGTCCCACTGTATTTTGACAGGCGAACGGAACAGACTAATTGAACCGATATTCGAAGCACTCGAATCGGGGCCCGGGGCGGCGATTCTCAGGCCTCGAACTTAGTTCCGAATATTAGTTCCCGCTCGCACGCGCGCTAAATCTCATTTGCATGAGCGGGACAGACGATAGTAAAAACTAAGCTCGAGGCCTGAGAATTAGGGCCCTGGGCTTCAATTCTCATACTCCGAACTTCGTTTCTATTGTCAGGCTGTCCCTCTCATGCAAATGTGATTTAGTGCGCGTGCGAGCGGGATAGACTAATATTCGAAACTAAGTTCGAGGCATGAGAATTAGGGCCCAGGAGCTGTCACGAAGAGTCATTCAACTCCTATTCGACAGACAACTTCCCTAGGCAACAGCCAATGAACGTTTGTCGCGCTGAACGTTGACCAATAACTAGGTAAGTTTTCCGATCAGATTGTCTGATGAATCTGAGAATCAAATGTGGTGCACTCGCCTTTGTCTTCTTGATTTGTCGCCTCAATGTATGCGCCCGCGACTCGCGACTAGCTAATCAGGTTTTATGGCCACGCCCAACGGTCGCGCACACAGACTGTTTAGTTTGTTTGTTTAGTTCTCCATATAAATTGAAGAGAAGAAGAGAATGAATAAAGGTGATATGCAAAAAAAAATTTCAATGAAAAATGGAATTTAAGCTGCCATTTAAATATTCTAGGTTATGTAGTAACGTATTAAACTAGTACGTTGATTCTAGAGACGGAACTTTAGATTAATGTACTTAATCTTTACGACGTATTCTAAAATGTGATAGTTTGAACTCAATTTTCTCGAAATCAGAATTTTGCCATATCACCTTCATCCATTTATGTCTTCAATTCTTAAGGTTCTCTCTTGGGTCCGCGACTCTATTTCGGTATCAGCATGCATCGCGTGGCGCGACTTATAGAAAGTAACCTTGTGGTTCAGTTGCTAAGCGGAAGGTCCGGAGGTCGCAGGTTCGAATACCATCTGGTTCCAGTATAACAATTCTTCGGATACTAAGAGGTCAGATTGACATGAAAATGTCCATAGATAAAATCTTACGAGTGTACGTTAGAAAAATTCATGCGCGTACCTCTTGCCCCTACAGTAATAAATGAAACTCTCTCTTTCTTCATATCTTAGTAGTAAGGATACGCCGGTTCTGGCTCAAGAGCCAGAACCGGCGTATCTACAGGGGTTGGTCGGCCAACTACAGGGGTTGGTCGGCTAAAAAAAAAAAAAAAAAAGTTTGGTGTCAAAATAGGGGTTTTCCGCTACGCCCGATCGATAGCAAGCATTCCCATGGCGCTATCTCTCACCGTTCCTGACTTACGACATGATCTAATAAACTCATTAGTATTTATCTACTCCACTAATGACATTCCTCATTCATTACTATTGTCCTATTGTTCTATGTCAAGCCCTTGTTCACTGAGTATTGGGCAGGTTATTTGAATGATTTCATTAAATAAAAAACTTATAATTTTATTGCAATTGTTTTATTTTATGTATAACTTTCTTAATAATACACAGTGTTAATTACACAACAATCCAACGTGATGTTCATATTTCAAAAACAAGACTGAAACATCATATTATGCAATAACATATCATTTTTCAAAGTATCTCTACTATTAAAATCGCTTATAAAATCTATCAACGACTTCTTATTAAACTTATATAACAAATATGGGCAGGTTATTTGAATGATTTCATTAAATAAAAAACTTATAATTTTATTGCAATTGTTTTATTTTATATATAACTTTCTTAATAATACACAGTGTTAATTACACAACAATCCAACGTGATGTTCATATTTCAAAAACAAGACTGAAACATCATATGCAATAACATATCATTTTTCAAAGTATCTCTACTATTAAATTCGCTTATAAAATCTATCAACGACTTCTTATTAAACTTATATAACAAGTACATTAAACAATACTCCCCACAAACTGAAGTGAAATCGTTTTGCACCTGGTACGGACTAAAATTCCAATATTTCGAATTCCGATTCATGAACTTTCTGTGATGACCCGTGGGTGCTCTCCCGTATGTGTCAAAAAATTGTCCAATACCGTGAATGTCTATGTGTATAGCTATCCAATGAGAACCTGGTTGTGTGTCCAAATCCAAATTGCTTATAATGTATGCAGGGAGTTGAAAATGTATGGGTAATCTGTTTGCTGCATATACATTGTATTGTAAGCTCGGGTGTATTTTTCCCAAATTTCTTTGAATTTCAATAGTATTCATTTTGACATACAGAAGTGGTACATTACTTAGTCAATGGCTTTATCACATGAGAGTGAAAAGACACGGGTAAGACATCCACATTTTATGGATATTTATATTAGAAGTGGTAAGTAGTATAAATAAAAGATATGTATAATATATACCAATGTTTTATTTAAATCATAAACCTATGTGATACAATATTTGTTACCCCTAGCTACTATAATCTACAGTTACATTTCTATTCTTATCTATTTCAATTACATTATCAAACTCCGCATACACAACGCAGTTTATTGTTTCAGTAAGAGTCGATTCGAAACGCACCTCTAATCTTACACTACCATGTTTTATAAGATTCCAATGATTGGATGAGTTGGCTGACAAGTCTGGGGTGAGATCAAATGCTAACAAACAATATCCATTTGAATATTTATCGCGGGATATTCCATTACCTTCATTTAGAAAATGTATACCAGTTCCTGAGAATAGTGTATGATAAGTTGAAGTAAACATATTACTTTCAAATGATGGTTGTAAGGCTTTTGATGGTATTTGTTGACCATCTATGTACAAACAAAATGAACTCATATCGTAGTTTTCAAAGTTAAATGGATTTTTAGTGAGAATACCATTAAAGGCTGCGTTATTAACAAATCCAATTATACACATTTATTTTTGCTCTCCTTACAATGAGAGTTGCATCTGTTAACTTTTAATAACTAAATTTAATAACAACTTTAAATTTCGAAACAAAAAACCTCGCTAGTACAGTTTAGGATGCGTAACACAAAGAATGTAAACCTTTGTTTTCTAATCTATACCATTACCATTAGTGGAACAATTAGTTATCTTTATGAGTATTTGAAAACATTGGTATATAAGCCCGCAAATATTTTTTGTAAGACACAGTGTGTAGAATTGTTGCTAAGCACGTTATAAGTTTGTGAAGTGTTCCTTAACAAAATGCAGGTAATAACATATTTTTCATAAATTATTGTTAAAAATATTTTAATTAATGTGAAATATTCATTGGGTTTATTTATATTGTTACAGGACTCAATCAATCTATTAAACGGTGACAACACCTTTAAAGATTATAATGCATCACCTACTGACTCTGAAACGGAGGATTTAGAAGTAACCCAACCTACATCCTTAAAACGGGAACATATAAACGAAACAAAGCAATTAGATGTAAAATTTAAAGAATGTAGAGTTTAGGATGCGTAACATAAATAATTTGTGTTACGCATTCTAAACTGTGTCCTTTGTATTCTTATCTATGCCATTACCATTAGTCAAACAAGTTATCTTAATGAATATTTGAAAACATTAGTATATAAGGCCCCAAATATTTTTTGTAAGTCACAGTGTGTTGTAGAATTCTTGTTAAGTGAGTTATAAGTTTGTGAAGTGTTCCTAAACAAAATGCAGGTAATAAAATGTTTTTATTAATTATTTATGTTATAAATGTTTAGATTAATGTGAAATATTAATTAGATTTATTTATATTGTTACAGAACTCATTCAATCTATTGAACGGTGATAACACCTTTAAAGATTATTATAATGCATCACATACTGATTCTGAAACACAAGATTTAGAAATATTGCCGACCCAACCTACATCGTTGAAAAGGAAACATACAAACGAAACAAAGCAATTAGATGAATTATTTAAAATTACATCTAAGAACAAGAAAAAGAAACAATCGAGTTCGGTGTCTAGAACTCAAGAAGGAGGCACTGGATTTATTTCTTCAAACTCAGATGATGCTAGTAATGCAACTCATTATATCAAGATAGAAATTTTTGATTTAAAAAAGATATCTAAGTTACCACCATCAGAACATTGGAAACACACTGAAATGCGTGTAAAATTATACACGCAAAACAACAGTGCTAACTATGAAAACATTCAAAAATTAATATGTAATATCACAAAAGATATTTCAAGTGACAATAATTGTAAGAAATACTATTTTCAAAATATTGTTTAATATATAATTTATAACAATAGCTTCCTTAAATAAGTTCATCTATTTCATTTTTGTCGATACACTAGTTAATTAGTTGTAAAAATAGATTGTTAAAACAGCATTATCAAAACAACACTAATGATTTCTTATTGTGTACTCATAGAAGTACTCGAAAAACATTGAGTTTGTAACCAACTCGAAATCATTATTCATGTCATAGCTTTGACTATTTGGGGACTCAATACCCAAAATGGATTCCAATACATGTGAAAGCGCCTTCTTCTGTTCTCAAGTTGACGAAATTCTCGATAGTGAAATGATCCAGATTTGCGAAGAAGTTGAGAGATGTGAATTGTATAATTCATGTTTTGACGAGGAGTTTGTGTGTGCTTCTGTTGAAAATTACATTAAGTGAGTGTTTTTTTAATTATTACATATTTTTTTTTCATAACATTATAAATCAAATGTATAACTTTTTTATTATTTGTTCCAGTCAACCACTTCAAGAAGGGGGATCACTCAAAAGGTCTTTAGTTCACGATGATTTGAAAACTTCAGATCACCAAGCAAAACGTCAAATAACTGAAGAGACACCTTCAACTTCTTCTAGGATATCAGGACCCCACACAGGTAATCACTCAGATAAAGTAGAATGTGATGCTTGTAGAATAACAGTTAGTAGAAGATATTTTGTGAATCATTTAAAAAGTAAGACACATAAAAACAACTCCTTAAAATTACATCAAAAATTTGATAACGTATCAGTTATTGAAACAGCTTTTGGTCAAAGAATTATAACGTACAATATTTGCACTAAATCAAACCCATCTCTAGAATCAACATTGCAAACTCCTGAATCTTTTTTGAATTCAATTAAAGATAATTTATTATTTTTAATTGAAGAGTCTATTGTAAATCATACAATTTTTAAAGTTAATTTTATATTACATGCAGATTTTATTCAACAAAGTAAAAATGATATGACAAATTCATTTGATTTCCAAACTAGTAACTTTATAATTTTTCGTGGAGATGATTTTGATATATTTTTTACATCTTTATCAAACACATTAACAAATAAAATAAGTACGTTTGAGAAAAAAGATAGCGGTTGGAGTCTTAAAAATATAAAAAGTATCGATATGAATATCAATAAATTTAATCCTCTTCGTGGTACTTCATTTATTGATTTACCAAAGGACATTGCTACAAAAAAGGCTGTCATTAATGTTAAGAATACCGACTATTTGTGTTTTAAATGGGCTTTACTCTCTGCTCTATATCCTGTTTGTAAAAATGCTGAACGCGTATTCTCATACTCTAAATATTCTAACCAATTAAACTTTACAAATGTGACATTCCCTGTTAAATTAACCGATATTCCTAGAGTTGAAAAATTAAATAATATTAGCATAAACGTTTTTGGTTTAGAATTTGATAAACGAACTAAACGAAATAATGTGATTGGTCCATTATATTTTACAAAAAGTCGTAAGAATAGTCATATAAATTTGTTGTATTTGAGTAATGGTACATACAACCATTATTGTTTTATCAAAAATTTATCTCGTTTAGTTAGCAAACAACTTTCAAGTAGAGATCATTCTGTTTATATATGTGATGGATGTCTATTACATTTTTCAACTGGCGATCGATTATCAAATCATCAACAACAAGATTGTTCCCACGTAGTAACTGAATTACCTACTAGTAATCTCATATTTAAAAATTGGTTTGGAGAGCCCACATCTAACGATAGCGTTATGTTTAATAATTTTGATCGAAAACTGAAGGTTCCTTTTGTCATATACGCAGATTTTGAAGCGTTTCTAAATCCTATCCATTCATGTTCTAATAATCCATCTAAATCATATACAGATAACATTCAAAAACATGAACCTTATAGTTTCGGATATTATGTGAAGTGTTCTTATGATGACAATTTATCGAAATATGTGTCTTATTGTGGGGTTAATTGTACACAACAGTTTATGAATAGTTTGTACGAACAGTTGAAAATAATTTATAGCAAAAATAATTTTCAAAAATGTCCAAAATCGTTGAGTGTAGAACATAAAAACATTATAAGTGATTGTACAATTTGTCATATTTGTGAGACTAATTTAAATGATGAAAAATATTTAGATTTTGATTGGTATACGGGTGATTTTATAGGTGTTGCTCATGAAGTATGTACAAAAAAGAAAAAAACTGTACATTTTATACCAATATTTCTCCATAATTTAAGTCACTATGATTCACATTTCATTGTTCATGCTCTTAATTTTAAAGATGGCCCAGTAGAAATAATTCCACAAAACAAGGAAAAATACATATCCTTTTCAAAAATATTAAATATAAATAACCAAAGAATAAATTTAAGATTTATAGATTCACTAAAGTTTTTACCATGCAGTCTTGATCAGTTAGCTAAAAATCTTAAAGATAATCAATTTCACACTCTTAAAAAGAGTTTTCCTAAAAATGATGATTTTATACGTCTTAGGAAAAAAGGTATTTTCCCATACGAGTTTATGACTTCTTCTAATAGTTTAAAGGTGCCATTTTTACCTAGTCAAAAAGAGTTTTACAGTACTTTAACAAATTCAAACATATCCGAGGATGATTATAGGCATGCCCAAGATGTTTGGAATCACTTTAAATGTATAAATATGCAGGACTATTCTAATTTATATCAAAAAACAGATGTTTTACTATTAACAGACATATTTGAAAATTTTAGAGACCTTTGTATTGCTACTTATAATCTTGATCCTGCACACTACTATACAGCACCAGGTTTAAGTTGGGATGCGATGTTAAAATATACCAAAATACAGTTAGAACTATTGACTGACTTTGACAAAATTGCTTTTATAAGGAATGGTATTCGTGGTGGTGTATCTCAATGTAGTAACAGGTATGCAAAGGCTAATAATGAATATCTAAACAATTATGATAGCACGAAAACGAAATCTTATCTCGCATATTTCGATGCAAATAATTTATACGGTTGGGCTATGTCTCAATATCTCCCCGTAGGAGGATTTGAATGGGTTGCTCCTACAACCTATTTCAATGTGCCAGACAATTCAGAAAATGGATTCATTTTAGAAGTAGATTTAATGTATCCTGATGAACTTCATGACCAACATTCTGATTTTCCTCTTTGCCCCGAAAACATTTGTGTAGGCGATTCTAAAGATGTAAAATTAATATCAAACCTTAATAATAAAACAAAATATGTAATTCACTATAGAAATCTAAAACAATGTCTTAAATTAGGTATGAAATTGCAAAAAATTCATAGAATATTAAAATTTAATCAAAAGCCCTGGCTGCAAAAATATATAGATTTAAATAATAATTTGAGGACGAAGGCAATGTCAGATTTTGAAAAGGACTTCTATAAGCTGATGAACAACTCAGTTTTTGGTAAAACAATGGAAAACGTAGAGAAGAGAGTAAATGTTAAGCTTTTAACCCATTGGGAAAATTGTGGTAAATCTTTAGGTGCACAAGACTTAATCGCACGACCAGAATTTCATAGTCTTACAATATTCTCGGAAAACTTAGTTGCCGTCCAATTGCGCAAAACAAAAGTTATTCATAATAAACCCATTTATCTAGGATTTTGTATTTTAGATATTTCTAAGACTCTTATGTATGAATTTCATTATGATTATATGTTAAAAAAGTTTAATGATAACACCAAACTGTTGTATACCGATACTGACAGTTTTATTTATCAAATATTCACCAATAATTTTTATGAAGAACTCAGACCTGATTTAGCTACACGGTTTGATACGTCCGACTATCCAACTGATAATATTTTTAATTACCCCAAAATAAATAAAAAAAGGTTAGGATTTTTCAAAGATGAAAATAATGGTAAAATTTTAGAAGAATTTGTTGGATTACGATCAAAAATGTATGCATATAATGTAGGTAACCAACTTATAGCAAAAGCTAAGGGTGTAAATAAAAGCACTACTAAAAAATTAAATATTGAAAATTACAAATCATGTCTTTTTAATCAAAATGTTCAGTACCAGAGTATGCATAGATTTAAATCAATTAAACACACAATATTCACCCAAAAAATTAATAAAACTTCTTTGTCATATAATGATACTAAGCGTTACATTTTACCTAATCTCATTGATACATTAGCGTGGGGTCATTATTCATTAAGATAAAGTGTTGTTGTTATTTACTTTTACATAATTATATTGTTTATTTTTACTTTACTAGATAAGCTATGTATATATGTTTTTGATATTAATGTGTAAATAAATTTATATGTGCCTAACATTTAAGAAAGTTTGTAAATGAAAATAATTTTATGTTTTATTTAATTGTCCTATAAATTATTTATGTTATATTTTATTGTGTCTTTACAAATAAGAAGTTAATAAATATAATGTTTTAAACTACAATTGTTTACTTTATTCCTTGATTTCACATTAATCACACGTAAACGACATGAATCATTTTATCCACCCTTTTAGTGCAATAATTGCTGGGCCTAGTGGATGTGGAAAGTCACATTTTGTAACTGACTTTATCAAACATAGAAATCAGATGTGTAACATTATTTTTTCTCAAATAACTTGGTGTTTTGATGAAATGCAGCCATTATATAACCTTAAAAACGTTAACTATTTTCAAGGATTACCCGATCTGAATATGTTTGATGGTAAAGAGCCTAATCTTATTATAATAGATGATCTCATGAGGGAATCAGATGGACGTATAGTTGACATCTTCACTAAAGGAAGCCATCACAGGAATTTGAGTGTTTTTTATATAACTCAAAATTTGTTCCATCAAGGAAAAGGACAGCGGGACATTTCTTTAAATTCAAGTTACATAATATTTTTTAAAAACCCTCGTGATAAAACACAGATTCGCTATTTAGCACGTCAAGTAGTACCGGAAAATACTAAGTTTGTTGAAGAAGCGTACAAGGACGCAACCTTGGATGCTCATGGATATTTAATGATAGATCTTAAACAAAATACTAATGATTTATGTCGTATTAAATCAAAAATATTCCCCGACGATGGGTTTTGTTCTATTTATGTACCAAAAAAAGGGTTTAAATACGACATTAATCAACAAATTTCTGTCATTTACAAATAATGGATCGAAGATTGAAGACGCATAAAGATTTACTCCTTGCATTGCACACGTTAAATCCAAAATATCAAAAAGCTTTATTAAAATCGTGTGATGAAGATGAAATAAATTGTATTTGTGAATGTATTCACAACGTTCTACAAGGTAAAGTTCCATTGGAAGAAAAAGAGAAAAAATCTCTCAAAAAATATAAATCCTTGCTTCGTAAGCTTGTACGCAAAACAACAAACAAAGTAAGAAAAAATATAATAGTACAAAAAGGTGGTTCATTTCTACCTATTATATTGGGTTCAATACTAAGTGGATTAGTTAGTGGTTTAGTTTAAAATGGAACATGCTAAAAGGATGATCCTTGTTGAACCGAGTTTCATAGACAAAATAACCCAAAAGGGGTCTTCTGATGATCCAAAATCAAGATTGGATATTGAAATGCAAAATATTTTAAAAGGCAAAGAAGATGATAGAAAGAAATGGATTTTGTATTTACAAGTTTTGCAAAGGTACTTACACTTTACTGGAGAAGATCGCCAAACGTATGAACTACCAATAATAACATCAAATGATTTACCTGAAACATTACCAAAAAAAGAACATATTAATAAAAATGTTGAAACAGTTTCTAAAGATTCAGTTATCAATAAGACGTTTAATGAAGAAGATATCAACCTGAACAGTAACGTTACACAGAGAGAACCTGTTTATTCAGTTAAACAAATTTTAAGTTTGATACCAAAGACATATTCGAAAAAGGGTGAGCAGTTATTGAACTTGTTATCGATTAACAAAAATAAAATAAATTGGGATGAAGAGGGTACAGTTTTCATTAATAACAAAAAGGAAACTGGGAGCAATATAATAGATTTAATAAACGATGTATTGAGACCACTAAAAAATAGTGAACCAATAGGGTGGGAAAATTTTGCAAGGACTTTAAAAGATTTGAAAATACCACTTACCTATATTGGTAATCCTAGAAGAAGTCAGTTTATAAATCAAATAGAGTTTAAAGATTCCGAAGAGGTAGTATTTTCTACACCTACATCGAGTCCAAAAAAAATATATGATAAAACAGATTTTGGTGAGAGATCATTTTCTACACCTAATCAAAAACATATTAAAAAAATTCGAAATAAAATCGATTGGGAAAAATGGACCCCTTACTAGATATTAATAATATTTATTATGATCCATCGAACCCTGCTGGTTTTAGTAGTATTGATAAACTTACAAATGCCATGAAAGGTAAAATGTCTAAAAAAGAAGTTAAGGAATGGTTGCAGTCACAAGAAACGTATACACTTCATAAACCAGTACAGAAGAAATTTTCTCGAAATAAATATATTTTATCTAATTTAAATGAACTTTGGCAAGTAGATTTAAGCGATATGAGAACTTATAGTAAATATAATAATGGTTTTAATTATATACTGTGTGTAATTGATGTATTTAGTAAGTGTGCCTACGCCAGACCTCTAAAACGTAAAAATTCTGAGACAGTAAAACGATGTTTTGAAAGCATATTCAGTGAAGCAAATACAACCCCAACCCATATACAATCAGATAAAGGAACTGAGTTTGTTTCGAAAGATGTTAAAAAATTTTTTAAGTCTAAGAAAATAAATTATTACACTACGAACAATCCAGATATCAAAGCAAGTGTTGTCGAAAGATTTCAAAGAACATTGAAAACCAAAATGTGGCGATATTTTACACATAAAAATACTTACAAATACATTGATATTTTACAAGATTTAATGTATTCCTATAATCATAGTTATCATTCAAGCATTAAAATGACACCGTGTGATGTAAATTCCGGTAATATTATGACGGTTTGGAATAATTTATATGATAGAAAAACATTAAAGGTACCTAAAAATATTCCATTGCCTAAGTTTCATGTTGGTGATCATGTTAGAATAACCAAATATAAACATATATTCCAAAAAGGGTATGAGTCTAACTGGAGTGATGAAATATTTGTGATAACTTCAGTTATTGAGAGATCACCTTGGGTAGTCTACACATTGAAAGATTTAAAAGATGAGGAGATTGAAGGGACTTTTTATGAAAAAGAACTGCAACAAGTAAATTACAACCCAACATCAAGTTATAAAATTGATAAAATACTAGGTTTTCGCTATTCAGGCTCCAGAAAGCAGGTGTTAGTGAAGTGGAAAGGTTATCCTGATAAGTTCAATAGTTGGATACAAGCTTCAAATTTGGAAACAATATGATAAAACATAATTTTTACATAACATTACCAAGCAATAGTTCGATGGAATACTTTCCTCAAAATAGGACAACAATGTTTTCTACTAAACTACCCAAAGCAATAAAATTAGAGGGAGAATGGGTCGTTGGTCTGGTTGAATTTCAATATCCATGCACTATGTTCACTGTTCAGGAAGGCGAAAATATTATATATATAACTAAACATATGTTAATGCCCAACGAAAACACTCCTTCAGTGGTATACTATAAGACCCACATTCCAGCCACAAATTATGATGATATAAAACATATTTTAACGGCATTAAATAATATAAGGGAAAAAGTGAGATTTCGCTATGATGAAATATCAAAATTTGTTTCCGTGACAGTTAGTGATGAATCAATTGTATCATTAACGTTGTCACCAAAGTTAGGTCTTCAATTAGGATATGAACCCAATAGAAATCTTGTAGAGAAAGGTTTGGGTAAATGTCCTGCAAATTTACATTTAGGGTTACCATCCCAACTTTTCGTTTATTGTGATATCGTAGAACCCCAAATTGTAGGTGATGTAATTACACCACTGTTAAGAATTATTCCTTTGGACCCCGCTAAGTATATATATGGTGCTAATAAAATGCATGTATTTTCACCCCCACACTACATACCTGTAATGCGAAGAGAATTCGATACTATTGAAATAGATATAAGATCAAGCACAGGTAAAAAAATACCATTTCAATTTGGGACGGTGTGTGTTAAACTACACTTCAAAAAATTATAATGTATCCCCGAGATCATCCAAATTGCCCATATGAAAATTACTACACTCATCAGGCTGGTTCAGGAATGGGAGTAATATATAAGGGAGCACCATATCAACGTGGGCATGGTATTGGTAGCTTTTTGGGAGGGCTATTTCGTTCAGTTTTACCATTATTTTCAAGTGGTGCAAAGGCTGTAGGAAAAGAAGCTTTAAGTGCTGGTGTAGGGTTGTTATCAGACATGGTTAGAGCTCGACCAATGGAAGAGTCTATCAAAAGTAGACTCAAAGAAGCTAGTTCTAATTTAAAAAGGAAAGCCGATGATAAAATTGATAAAATAATGTCTGGTTCAGGATATATAACAAAGAGAAAACTAATATCATCATTCATTCCACCGTCAACTGTTAAAGTGAAAGGAATAAACAAACGGAGAAATAAAACTCCTCGAAAGATCAAAGATATTTTTTCATAAATCAAAATGTCCTTTTTACATAATAATTCTTGTGAGTGTATTAAATCGGAATTGGATTTATTTGCTTTACCATCAACACAAACTAGTATAGAAAGCGGAACATGGGTACACTACAAACCCATATCTTCACTAGGTGATGATGGCCCTATAGAATTTCAAGTACCCGGAACTGGAGATGATTATGTTGATTTGTCCCATACTTTGTTACATTTAAAAGTGAAAATATTAAATGAAGACTCAACAAAATTAAGTGCAGCTACTGTAGTAGCCCCTGTAAATAATTGGCTACATACACTATTTAGTCAGTTAGATGTTTATTTAAATCAAAAATTAGTTTCACCTCCTAATAATACATATGCATATCGCGCCTATATGGAAACTCTCTTAAACTATGCTCCAGCAGCAAAAGAATCTCATTTAACATGCAGTCTTTGGTGTGAAGATACTGAGGGGAAAATGAATTCAACTGATGACAAAAATGTTGGTTTTACTAAAAGACAACAATTAGTATCTGAAAGTAAAGAAATAGAAATGATCGGACATCTTCATGGTGATATATTTAATCAAGAAAAGTTCTTACTCAATGGTGTTGAAATGAGTGTAAAGATGGTTAGATCTCGTGAATCTTTCAATCTTATGGCACCATCAAATGTTTCGAAATTTAAAGTTAGCATAACAGATGCAACTCTCATTGTAAGGAGAGCAAAAATAAATCCAAGTATTTTACTTGCACATCAAAAAGTTCTCTCGTCCACTACAGCAAAATATCCTATAACTCGAGCTGAAGTAAAAGTTTTAACAATACCATCGGGAGTTCAAGGAAAAACACTCGATAATATTTTTCTAGGACAAGTTCCTAAAAGGTGTATTATTGGATTTGTTAATAACGCAGCCTTTAATGGTATTCTCACTAAAAATCCATTTAACTTTGAAAACTACGATATGAGTTCATTTTGTTTGTACATAGATGGTCAACAAATACCATCAAAAGCCTTACAACCATCATTTGAAAGTAATATGTTTACTTCAACTTATCATACACTATTCTCAGGAACTGGTATACATTTTCTAAATGAAGGTAATGGAATATCCCGCGATAAATATTCAAATGGATATTGTTTGTTAGCATTTGATCTCACCCCAGACTTGTCAGCCAACTCATCCAATCATTGGAATCTTATAAAACATGGTAGTGTAAGATTAGAGGTGCGTTTCGAATCGACTCTTACTGAAACAATAAACTGCGTTGTGTATGCGGAGTTTGATAATGTAATTGAAATAGATAAGAATAGAAATGTAACTGTAGATTATAGTAGCTAGGGGTAACAAATATTGTATCACATAGGTTTATGATTTAAATAAAACATTGGTATATATTATACATATCTTTTATTTATACTACTTACCACTTCTAATATAAATATCCATAAAATGTGGATGTCTTACCCGTGTCTTTTCACTCTCATGTGATAAAGCCATTGACTAAGTAATGTACCACTTCTGTATGTCAAAATGAATACTATTGAAATTCAAAGAAATTTGGGAAAAATACACCCGAGCTTACAATACAATGTATATGCAGCAAACAGATTACCCATACATTTTCAACTCCCTGCATACATTATAAGCAATTTGGATTTGGACACACAACCAGGTTCTCATTGGATAGCTATACACATAGACATTCACGGTATTGGACAATTTTTTGACACATACGGGAGAGCACCCACGGGTCATCACAGAAAGTTCATGAATCGGAATTCGAAATATTGGAATTTTAGTCCGTACCAGGTGCAAAACGATTTCACTTCAGTTTGTGGGGAGTATTGTTTAATGTACTTGTTATATAAGTTTAATAAGAAGTCGTTGATAGATTTTATAAGCGAATTTAATAGTAGAGATACTTTGAAAAATGATATGTTATTGCATATGATGTTTCAGTCTTGTTTTTGAAATATGAACATCACGTTGGATTGTTGTGTAATTAACACTGTGTATTATTAAGAAAGTTATATATAAAATAAAACAATTGCAATAAAATTATAAGTTTTTTATTTAATGAAATCATTCAAATAACCTGCCCATATTTGTTATATAAGTTTAATAAGAAGTCGTTGATAGATTTTATAAGCGATTTTAATAGTAGAGATACTTTGAAAAATGATATGTTATTGCATAATATGATGTTTCAGTCTTGTTTTTGAAATATGAACATCACGTTGGATTGTTGTGTAATTAACACTGTGTATTATTAAGAAAGTTATACATAAAATAAAACAATTGCAATAAAATTATAAGTTTTTTATTTAATGAAATCATTCAAATAACCTGCCCAATACTCAGTGAACAAGGGCTTGACATAGAACAATAGGACAATAGTAATGAATGAGGAATGTCATTAGTGGAGTAGATAAATACTAATGAGTTTATTAGATCATGTCGTAAGTCAGGAACGGTGAGAGATAGCGCCATGGGAATGCTTGCTATCGATCGGGCGTAGCGGAAAACCCCTATTTTGACACCAAACTTTTTTTTTTTTTTTTTTAGCCGACCAACCCCTGTAGTTGGCCGACCAACCCCTGTAGATACGCCGGTTCTGGCTCTTGAGCCAGAACCGGCGTATCCTTACTACTTATCTTCATAAAGTTATATTATATCCTCTCAACTTTCGTTTGCCTTGCACGATCACACTTTTTGTAACGCTCTGGTCCTCTCTACTACCCCCTAAGGAGGTAGTAGAGAGTAAGCGTAAAGAATTATAACTTGAACAAAAAATGTAGAGTAGGATTTCAAACTAACTAAAATATACCATAAGGAAAATATGTATAGTATGCAACATATTGAGTGTCCAATATTGTATGTAATATTATATAATCGATACATGTTTAGAATAAACGGAGAATTTTGTAATCAATTACGTTATAGAGCCTTGCGTAATTGTTTAAAATGCGAGAGTGGTCTCTTTACTCTTTGTTCATGAGTGTTTACTCTTTACCTATTATTCTTTTTAGCTATACCATAACCGGCTTATCCATGTGGTGCCAGAGGTTTCTACAAAAAGCACCTCCCCATTAACCGTGGGCGTTGTAAAAGGCGACAGAGGGATTATAATATCCGGAAATGGGTAGCAGCATTTTTGTCAACGCTAGGGAACTACCCCCATAAACCACTTTGGGGAGGCTTATATCCAGTAGAATTCATAGCTTAAATCTGACGACGACGAGTTTTTAATGTTCCCGGGTCATGGATGTGTATTAAATTTGTGTACAATAAAAATCTTAAATAGTATAATAGTATTAAATATATTTCCGTTGTCTGGTACCTGTAACACAAGTTCTTCGGATACTTATTTATTACGGGCCAGATTGACGTGGTGTGAAGCGTCCATAGATATTATATTATTATATTAAATGATGATGACGATGATAAATCCCCCTAAAGGCTCCGTTACCACTGACGCGGAGAGGGGCGGATAGGAGCTTAGCGGTGCCCGAATTAACCAATCACTAATCACTATGCTCGTGATGTTTCCGGAGCGGAGATCTCCTCTCCGCCCCGCTCCGCGTCAGTGGCAACGCAGCCTAAGCCCATTGTCAATTCCCAGGTCTCAATGTTAACATTGAAGTGTAAAAAAAACGAGTTAGTGGATTAGTTTGGTGGAAACATGAACAAACAAACTGACAAACTTTCGCATAAGTATATCAAAATCAGTTCAGCTGTTAAAGCGTAAAAGTAACATATAGTTACATACGCAACACGCACTGTAGTGTTAGTGCTTAGTATAGATTACCAATTTTTTAAGCCTATCACGGCTGATGCATTTCACAAAATTGTTATTGACATAATTGGCTGTGCCTTTGTCTGTTCGCGCCATAATGTCATCGTGTTTAAAAGCAAAAGTGAAGGCCAAGTGGGGCCGTCTGCTTAGAATAACCGGTTGGCTTTTGAATACTTTAAGCTCACTTTAAGCTCAGGTACTAGAGACGTTAAGACCTTATGATTCTACTAGCTGTGCCCGCGACTTCGTTCGCGTGGTTTTTGAGTGTCTTAAACCGTTTATGTAGCGCACGCAACGAAAGTCCCCAAATGTGAATAATTTTCCCCGTTTTTCCAAAATTTTTCACTGACGCTTCGCTCCTCTTGGTTACAGCGTAATGTGATATAGCCTAAAGCCTTCCTCTATAAATGGACTGTCCAACAAAAAAATAATTTTCCAAATCGGACCAGTAGATCCTGAGATTAGCGCGGTTAAACGAACAAACTCTTCCGCTTTATAATATGCATTAGTATAGATATGATGTCTTCGCTTGACTTAAACGATTACTACACTGTTTCGATTCAATGCGATATATTAACAAAGCTCAACACGGGCGACTTTTTTTATATTTCAAAAACATTTTTACTATAACTGGTGTAAAAAGTGCAGTCACTATAACTTTGGGATACTATCTTTTCTCATTCTAGACACGTATTTTTTTTTTTACAAAAATTTAAAAAAATTTTTTTTGATTTATTGTTATTTTTGCGACAAATAAATAAGAAATTGTGAAAAGTATTTTTTTAAGGTATTTGACAAAAAAAAAGTATATTTCCAAAATGAGGAATGGTAGTATAATCGTATCTCAAAGTTATAGTGACTGCTCTTTTACAACCTGTATAAACACTAATGTGATTACATCAATTACAGATAATATGTGCATCTTTATTTTATGAACAGCCAAAAAATACAATTACCTACATATTTTGGTACTGATTTGTTTAATCAGTTCTAATCAGTTTTATTTAGATTTTGTGCAAAGCTCGGTGATTCAGTCTAGGAAGCCTGATACTTTCAAAAGACACTAGAGGTCGCTCTATGGTCATTTACACATAAAATAATATAACAATGTTTGAATTTTATAAGGATTCTTTAGACATAGAAAAAAAACATTGATTAACCTCAACGTCTAATATGACTCTATCAAATGCGGCAATGTGAATAAGTAACAATCGAAGGTAGTATTGTAGTTATTTTAATTGTTTAAGGCCGTGTTTAACCAAGGAATGTTAAAGTTAACGCCATGTTAAAATACCATGCCATTCATTGACAGGAAATAAGAGAGAGATAACATGATATTTAACAGGGCGTTAACTTTAACATTGCTTGGTGAAACACGCCCTTAAGATATTAAAAATAACAAAAAAAACAGACAGAGGTGCGCCTCTGTCCACATAACCCTCTAATATACTATTCCATTCTCACAATTCTCGTATTCTATATTCGAATATATAATATAATTATTATATTGTATTCGAAGTTTTTGCTTCAGGTATTAAATATTATTATTAATACCCTAAATACTTAGAAAGCATAAAATGCAAATACACACTACCTAGAATATAAAAAGTATAAACACATCTGACACCACTTTCACCATACTATCAAGTGAATCTTTATTATTATTGTGTACGTTTATTAATATAGCTTCCGGCTTTATGTCGGCCTACCAAGTATGTAGGCTCTACGATTAATCTTATAGAGTACACTTCAAATCCGGTTTTGCTTCTATCGGCCAAATATTTCATAACTTTACTGGTCGTTTTTAACATAGACATTTTGGTCGGCTTAGGGCATGTTTCACCAAGTAATGTTAAAGTTAATCCTTCGTTAAATATCATGTTGTTCCTCTCGTAATTCCTATCAATTAATGAGAAGGTATGGTAGTTTAACAAGCCGTTAACACTAACATGCGTTGGTGAAATCGGGGCTAAATCTTTATGATGTATGGCATTAATAAAATAAAGAAAAAAAAACATACATATTTACTGGGGGCTATTTTCTTCCAACCGTTAGATCGTTTGTATTGAAAAAAAGTTAATGTGTATTTAGTGAGAGTTTTTGTCACGTGAGTAAGTTAACTACACTTTGTATGTCATTGAATCAGTTACCATTGTTGAGGCAAGGTTATACGCCATACAAATTATATTTTTCTCTCGTTGAGCAGCGACAAAAATTCGGACTAAGCGCAATGAAATATGGTTTTATCAGTACACTCCACAATCTGGGAATCGAACCTGCACTTTCTCGAGCACACGTTCTACCCACAAGGCCACGGAGCTCCTCAGACCATATGTGTTCGTATAAAACTGTATAAAAGGTCAAAGTCAGTACAACGCTTAGCTGACCATGAAATTATATGCATTACTGAATATTTTGTACAAAAAACTTGTATAAACTTATATTTTAATGCTTAAAGGAACAGGAAGGAGGGCCAATGGCCTTAGAGAGCTATTAACATTAAAATGTTAATATTAACTATGTTTAAACATGTATAATTGACGGGAAAGTTAAGGAGAGATAAATTGTGGTATAACTATAGAAGAAATTAAATTGAACTAGCCCCAGTGAGCCAACTGACTAGCTAAGAACCCTCTAAAACTAAATCTAGGTTTTAGATATACAGACTTATGGCAAAGAATAGTGTTCCCGTGGAATACGTATTGATGCGGGCGGAGCCGCAGGCAGGAGCAAATCGGTTAGGTTGTTTTATTACTAAGTAGGTAGTTATTTATTAATAAGTAGTAGATTCATATTATTATTTTGTTTTCCTCTGTCCTATAAAGCCGCCTTTGTGTTCATTTTTATGGTATTTTTTTTAATTTTTTCGGACACAATAAGGTATATTCATTCAATCATACTTGGAAAAAGTAGTATTTTTCGTTAATATAAATAGTATGTTCTTTTAATTTTGGAAAACGGTATAAAATTATGTTTTGACATTAATATTTACAAGTTATAGCACATAATAATATATTCACTATCTAACACATACCATACATATGATTATCTTTATTAAAATTGTCACTAACTTCTTGTTTCTTGTTTGATGACATTATCTAAGACCGTGGCATACTTAATATTTGAGCTGAACAGAAAATAAAGAATCCTTGAAGGTTTATATCTCAATTATGTTGGCGACTTTTGAAAGTTTTTGCATAATCGATTGTTTGAATACAAGCATTATGTAATGAAACATAATATGCAGAAGGTAAACAAGTTTTTAAATAAAGACATTGCTTTAACGAATTTTTACACGTTGGAGAGCTTTTAAATTGTTTATAGATGAGAATGTAAAACAGATTCGATCTTGCCGAGATACACACTAACTGAGATACATATAAAAAGAGCAATTATACAGCAGCAGTTTTTATTATAAAATAAAAATACAAATAAACGTATTTCTAATAATCTAGGTACAAGCCACTGTGTCCAGCCAACTTATAAGATACTAACAGTGCCCGCGACTTCGTACGCCTTCGTACGCGTGGTTGTCGCAAACACTATCGCGATTATCTTTTGATTGCTCACGTTGGTTTTTGTTTTTATGATTATTAAAAAGGAATAATTCTTACATACATATTTTTCAACTTAAACCGTTTATGCAGCGCACGCAACGAAAGTCCCCAAATGTGAATAATTTTCCCCGTTTTTGCAACATGTCTCACTGACGCTTCGCTCATATAGCCTTTCTCTACAAATGGACTGTCCAACAAAAAAATAATTTTTCAAATTGGACCAGTAATTCCTGAGATTATTTAGATTAGCGATAGTGTTTCCGACAACCACGCGAACAAAGTCGCGGGCACAGCTAGTAAATTATACAAAGGTACATATTTTGCATAAATTCTTAAACCAACCGACCTGCTGATGATAAATATTTCACAAGCAGTAATGTTCAGATAGATCAGTTCGTGAGTTTGCAGTCCTTGCGGTAGGAAAGCAGTAACCACCCATGGGCGTGACCATGTCAAGGGCACTGGTTTCGCAACCAGTTGATACTCGCAAGTCGCAACCCGGATCTAAATTATGTGATTCTTGGGCTGCTTTTCCACCAATAATGTTGGAAGAAGCGTTTTTTTTAGAACCAACAGAAAGACTTTGATGAGCGTGTCTAGGTAAATGAAGCGATTCTATTGGATCTTGAAAAACACATTCCTTGCAATGCATATCTATGGACACTTCACACCACGTCAATCTGGCCCCGTGCTAAGTATCCGAAGAACTTGTGTTACAGGTACCGGACAACAGATATTTTTTATACTATAAACATTTAAGATTTTTATTATAATATACACAAATTTTATACACATCCATGACCCATTGAAAACTTTTTGTTCCCTCGGATTCGAACCCGCGACCTCTTGCTCGAGGACTAACGCGCTCAACCACTGCGCTACGGAGGTCGTCAAAACGCATCCTCGCACATTATTGGTGGAAACGCAATATAGCATCGCTTCCACCAATATGTGGAGGAAGAGACTGATGGCGAGTCTGGGTGACTGCTTGACGTGCAGAAGTTAACTACGTACCCGACGTACGTCGAGCATCAAAACAACGCTCCTAATAGCAGACTTCTTCCAGGCGAATAGCGACAGCTCGCACTCAACACACAGAACGCAAGCATTCATCCTATTTACAGTGAAGTGTGTTAATTAAAGCATAGATAGTAATATATTATAGCATAGTAATAGAATAGTAATTTATCATAGCATTTAGTATGTTATTAACTTTACACCTTATAATCTCGTGTGTCCCCCAAATAAGGAGGACCACCCAGTAGCGTAAGTTTCTTAGCTAATGTATTTCAGGCTTTATTATTATTAAAGATGGATTGGAAGAAAGTAGACGTTTTACTTTAACATCCCAAAGTAAAACATTTCAACAGGATACTGTCACTGTTTGGCCGAAAGACAACAAAGTGTAGATTAAGCGCCACTTAATTTACCAACAGTTTGAGTATAGCGGTTATTCTGCTTTTGTGCATCATAAAAGTAATAATTTTGCTTCTTTTTTACTCGTATGCCCTTTTAAATACAAAAGTATTGAGATAACTCACTCTGAACTATGTGTGGAGTTAGTTTAATATCTGTATTTTGTACATGGACCAAGAAACAAGCCGACCGATTGTCTGATGGGAAGCGGTAATGGCTTATTTGCAACTTTGGTGTTGAGCAAATGCTCAGTCCTTGTAAATAGTCAGTGTTGGTCATCCGTCGCATAGTAAAAAGTGATCTTGTGTATTGCGCACACTTGGGCACTATAAAATCTTCTGCGTAGCCGCTGTAGTTTCTATTTGAAAATTGGTGTATTATGTCTATGCCAAAAAGTGTAGTACAATTATTCTGGTTATATAACAATGAAACCTGAAACAATATTTTACAGTTAGCAACGCGGAGAGTTTCAGTGAAAGTAATTGTGTAATGTTGGCAGTACTAAAATGTACCAAACAAAACTTTTACATAAACGAAAGTAATATAATGAGACTTGTTATCTGTTGCTAGTTAGTCTTTAATTAATTATTTATTTATTTTACTTGAAAGTTATGTAATTGTATTATTAGATATTATTAAACTAAACTCTACCATCAGTATTATTTAATCAATATAATAATATAGTTTATGTAACATGCTACGACTGCTATAAAACCTAACATATTTCAGCTTTTGTCTCTCATACGTTAATAGTAGTTGGTATAATATTATAGTTTTGTTTCTTGAATAGCCGAAGACCTGTAAAATAATTGTATTATATATTTATAGGTAGTTTTTCAAAAGTATGTAGTTTTTTGAAACCATCGCACTTGCATCAATAATAAAAACAATTGAGCATCCTGTTGAAAGTAGGTCACTAGCGGTTGGCATATTGCGCCATTTTGAAATGACAATGACAGGTGTCAAACGGAGAATAATGGCGGGAAACAAACGATGTAGGTCGTAGGATATTTTGTGTCTTAAAAACAAAACTATTTGTTTTAATTACCATAGCTTACTTAGTCGGAATACTAAGAGAATGCCTAATTATTACGAAAAGTAATACTGCACCATTATTTTCATTTAAGAGCAAAACGGTCGCTACTCGATTCACCCTCCTTTGCTAATTATAGATTCGTTTCTAATTTGAAATCCCAAATAAAGAACTATTTTCTGCACTGGCAACGCTAACTGGGGTTAATAAACCGTGTTGTCAACTGTTTTTGGGCACGCAACACGCACTTAGCCATATAAAGAAAACATTTATGCACACTCACGATTAAAGTGTATACCAAATGAGTAATAAGGAAAGAAAATATGAAAATACAGATTAATGCTCAACTAATAAAATCGATGAGTTTAGACTTTTGCTACGTTTCCTTTATTTAATCGGATAGTTTTATTAATTACTAATTAATTACATTATTAAGGTGACACTTCAAAAATTAAAGGAAAGAAAATTTTGTTCATCGCGAAACCTAGAAGCGCCAATGAGCGGTTTTTATTTTGACAGTTCTACTAGTTTAAGAAAAATGCTGCTAGATGGCATTAAACCTAAGTAATATGTCAAGTCCTATGTAAAATGTCAATTTCCGCTTTGTTTTTTGTTTGTTTACCTTTCAACTTTCTTTCTTTCACTTGCAATAGTTTTTTATTTATTAATTGTGCCCTGAGAACCTAAACAAGAACGTTCCGAAATCCATACGGAAACGGGAGAAAAGTGTGATTAATTATTTGTTTGAAAAATCAAAGATATTGAAGCCAGCGAGCTATAATGTATGTAGGTTTCCTCGGAAGTGTAGGAGATCACTAAGAAAGGAATTTGAAAGGATTATTTTTGTGTATGAAACAGCATACCTACAGCGACTTAATCACTTTATGAATAATTTCACTACCTGAAAATGGATAATAGCTATAATCTGGAAACCCTAATATCCACCCAACAAAGATCACAGATTTTTTTGACATATTACATTATGCAAGCGCCATCTTACGGTAGTCTCTGTACCTAAAAGTGACACTTCGAAAACCCCTCATTATATAAATGAGAAATTGATGTAGGGTTGCCACAAAAAAAATTAAAGTAATATTTAACTTTCAAAAACGATCATTTTTTGACAGTTTGATGACCTAGGTAATAATATTTAAATTTTACAATACGTTTCGTAGGAGTCGAGCTATTTATTTTTATGTTGCAAAGAAAATGGTATTCACTAAACATAGCGGCTTGGTTGTTCCAATTTCCAAAATCAGTTTATAATAATATCAGCTACGTATTTATAACTAGTTGAAAATAAAGTTTAAGTTAAATACGAGAATTAGGATTCTGACTCTGGACTCTCAAAACTGATTCGATTTTGATTTAGATTCGATCGAGCCGCGTACTTCCCAATAAATTGACGTTTGTTTATTTTGAATCTCCGTCGATTGATATGTCGGGAATAAAAGTTACGATGTAAAGATTTTCTTTATCCTGGTTAGTTTCAAATCAATCCACCAACTATAACGATGATTTGTATCGTGAGCAATAAATAATTAAAATATTCAAAATAGATTTTTTTGACTTTTGTATGTAATTTATTTATATTTTATATAATATTTATTGACATTGAAAGCAAACATTTAATAAATCGCTGACTACTGTTAATTAAATGAATTACATTACTGTATCTGATGATTTGCACGCCACTTTAATGGCAGAATGTAAAGACACATTGTTTTACAAAACTAAGAGCTTTTGTACCTACTTACATTCATGCAATAAAATAAAATATTATTATTATTATAAAAGCACCAGAAGCCGTTGGGATCGAACTGATTCGATTCTCGATTGTGTCGGGAGTAAGCCTGCTGACTCACTTTACACCTTATATTTTCGTCCTGCAGTCAACCCTAGACAAGATAGATTTCACGGAATGTGTTTTTGCGAGTAGAAACCGAGCGCGTACGCGGCGTAAGAACACAATTACGTTTCATAATTAATTGTTCCGCATACATCATTCCTGTATACTCATTAGCGTCATTTAGACTTTAATTTGCAGAGACTAAGCAAGTCTTAACTTATTATATGTATTATAGCTGTTTTGTCTCTTACCGCCTACCGGCCCGGCATCGCCGCGGCCATAGGTTTTTTTTAAGTTACATTTTAAATCATGCAGCCAACCAAACCGCGTAGCAGCAGTTGCGTAGCCGGTAAGTAAAAAAAATACCATTGCAATAGTGTGGTAAAATCAATTACATATACTAGGCACACGTTACAGAAAAAATCACAGATTTCGGTGGAAAACAAATGAAAATAGAAAATATTATAAAATTAAAAAAAAAATGTACGGAGTATAATTTAAGTAAAAACCTATTTAGAACAGCTAGCAGTGTAAGGTCAATGTTCTCAGCGCCGATAGATTCATTCGTGACACACTACATTTTTTTGGCGTTTTTTCATTGGCTCCAGAAGTCATAAAGTGATATTACTCATCAAATACATAGGTTATAACTTATAACCTACCATTAGGTATGTTAAGTCCAAGAAATAGATAAACATCTAAGTATACTAATCTATACTAATATTATAAAGCGAAAGAGTTTGTTTGTTTAAACGCGCTAATCTCAGGAGCTACTGGTCCGATTTGGAAAATTCTTTTTTTGTTGGATAGTCCATTTATAGAGGAAGGCTTTAGGCTATTTATCATTATGCTGCAACCAAAAGGAGCGAAGCGTCAGTGAGAAATGTTGCAAAAACGGGGAAAATTATTTACATTTAGGGACTTTCGTTGCGTGCGCTGCATAAACGGTTTAAGTGACTCAAAAACCACTCGAAAAACGTCGCGGGCACAACTAGTTAAATATAAACTTATACCCGTTATAAGATGTAGTGAAATTGGACGTTTCTCTACACTTGTAGAAAGTGAATCTACGATTGACACTTGCACTTTGATCTATACTGACTTGTCATCTACACTTATGCAATGTTTTCGCTTCTAATGTAATATATTAGTATGCTTTCTTCACTTTTAATAGTGATTGAATCTGTCAGTTCAATGATCTCTTTGGTGGTACTTTAACTGAAACGATATTATTTTATTTGGGAAACAATGAGTTAACCTCAAACATAAAAAATCAAAACAAAATATAAAAAAGAAAATACTTAAAAAACAGATTTCAACAATTAATGTTCTTTTTGAAGTCGGTGTCAGCAAAGGTGAGTTTTAAGTCAGCTACTTTAGGATGTTGTTCTTTAAGCTTTCAAAATAATCACGCTGATCGTATCATTAACCTCAGAGTAAACGGTTACATTAAAAAAATCGGCTGAATTGAGAACCTCCTTCTTTTTTGGAAGTCGGTTAAAAATATCGTTTCAGTTGGTTCATCCACTGCTGTATCTACCTAAGCCTCCCCAAAAGCTTACTTTTGGAGCTTCGTTAGACTTATCTCTCGAGTTAGGAGTAGAAGTTAGGTTAAAGACATTTTTAACTATCAAAGTTAAGTAGTAAGCAGTCAGGCTGGTGATGATGATCGCTTGTGAGTTGTGACGTTTATATTTTTTCACATGTTCATTTATCAAGCAAACAAATGGCCATAAACAAAATTCCCAAGTGGATTACGAAACAAAAGAAATTCTTATTTAGGTCATCGTTTTGAAGGCCTAGTAGGAAGACCAATAGGTAGATTGATATTGGGATTTGCCATATTTGGAATATGACAGCGTAAGCCTTATTCTATTTCGCGTGCCAACATAAGCATAGTCAGGGCTAAAATTTTTAAAAATCTCCGTTTGTTTATGTGATAAAACCTTCCATGTCCTTAGTATAAAAATATTGCAAATAAAATTATTTTCTTACTGCCAAAATTAAGTAAATTTCTAGTTACAATAATCTTGACGTTATACGGTTTGCACTTGGCAATGTTACGAACACGTTGTTGTATATTGTTCCCTGCGTCATGCTCGTCAGTTTATGGCGATAGCGTCACTTGTATGCAGCTCGTGTGTAAATCAATTATTTTTATCAGAAACACCAACACATAACAGCACTTCATAAGAAAAATTACTGAGGCCGTGTTTCACCAAGCAACGTTTTAGTTAACGCCATGTTAAATATCATGTTATCCCTCTCGTATTTCCTCTCAATGAATGAGATGGCATGGTATTTAACATGGCGTTAACTTTAACATTGCTTGGTAAAACACGGCCTTAACATTTTAAAGTACCTTGAGTCTCGATTTGACCAACGCATGTTAGTGATAACGGCTTGTTAAAATACCATGCCTTCTCATTTATCTATAGGAATTACGAGAGGAACAACATGATATTTAGCGAAGGATTATCTTTACATTGCTTGGTGAAAAACGCCCTAAGTCTCGATTTCACCAAAGCATGTTAGTGATAACGGCTTGTTAAAATACCATGCCTTCTCATTCATTTATAGGAATTACGAGAGGAACAACATGATATTTAGCGAAGGATTAACTTTAACATTGCTTGGTGAAACACGCCCTAAGTCTCGATTTCACCAAAGCATGTTAGTGATAACCGCTTGTTAAAATACCATGCCTTCTCATTCATTGATAGGAATTACGAGAGGAACTACATGATATTTAGCGAAGGATTAACTTTAACGTTGCTTGGTGAAACACGCCTTTAGGCCGTGTTTCACCAAACAATGTTAAAGTTAACGCCATGTTAAAATACCATGCCATCTCATTCATTGACAGAAAATAGGAGAGGGATAACATGATATTTAACGAAGAATTATCTTTAACATTGCTTGGTGAAACACGCCTTAAGGGCGTGTTTCACCAAGCAATGTTAAAGTTAACACCATGTTAAATATCATGTTATCCCTCTCGTATTTCCTTTCAATGAATGAGATGGCATGGTATTTTTACATGGCGTTAACTTTAACATTGCTTGGTGAAACACGGCTTTAGTCTCGATTTCACCAAAGCATGTTAGTGATAACGGCTTGTTAAAATATCATGCCTTCTCATTTATTGATAGGAATTACGAGAGGAACAACATGATATTTAATGAAGAATTATCTTTAACATTGCTTGGTGAAACACGCCTTAAGTCTCGATTTCACCAAAGTATGTTAGTGAAAACGGCTTGTTAAAATATCATGCCTTCTCATTTATTGATAGGAATTACGAGAGAAACAACATGATATTTAGCGAAGCATTATCTTTAACATTGCTTAGGCCGTGTTTCACCAAGCAATGTTAAAGTTAACGCCATGTTAAAATACCATGCCATCTCATTAATTGACAGGAAATACGAGAGTGATAACATGATATTTAACATAGCGTTAACTTTAACATCGCTTGGTGAAACACGCCCTAAGTCCCCTAGACGCGCTGTCCTCACGAATAGGAATGTTAAATCACCTATATGCTTCGATTAACAATAAACTTCAAAACGTCCCATACAAAAACAAAGGCTAAAATCTCTCCGTGTGGTATATGCCAAATGCAAATAGAGCTACATTTGTTTAGTAAAGAACTAAGGTTGACGCCTCCGTGGTCTAGTGGTTCAGAGCTTGGCTCTTGACCCGGAGGTCGCGGGTTCGAATCCCGCTGAGGGAACAAAAAGTTTTAAATGTTCCTGAGTCATGGATGTGTATTAAATTTGTGTATTAATATAATAAAAATCTTAAATATGTTTATAGTGTAAAAGTATTAAATATATTTCCGTTGTTTGGTACCTGTAACACAAGTTCTTCGGATACTTAGCACGGGGCCAGATTGACGTGGTGTGAAGCGTCCATAGATATTATTATTATATTATTATTATTATTATTAAGGTAAACGTTTTAAAATATTTCAATGTTGATTTAGTGATTTGAAATCGCTAATTATTACACTTATTTTTTTATCTAAATTTAAACATCGCGATTTTTTTTTATCTAAGAGACATAATAAGCGCAATACACAATAAAACTCTCTCTTCCTTTTACTCTCTTATCCTAGTTGGATGGTTATCGGACACGACTAGCGAAATACAAGCACAGGACCGACTTTTATGTAAAAATTCGGTCTCATTGTATTTCTTGTCAGACAATCGGTTGATCCTCCTTGTCAGATATACAGATGATCAGCCTGTATTATCCTTAAACCAAACTTGAAAATAACATTTTAGTGGTTCCAACACGAGAATCGAACCCACGAGCTCTGAATTGAGAGCCAAGCCAACTATCACAGTCAGATAAGAATATTAAAGTTTGGATAACTTTAAATATCAATTTGAGACAGAAATTGCTCTAGTTAATGGAATCAGGCGTTACTTTGTAGAAATCAATAGCATAAAATTTAAATCTATACTAATATTATAAAGCGGAAGAGTTTGTTTGTATGTTTGTTTAAAAGCGGTTATCTCAGGAACTACATGTCCGATTTGAAAAAATATTTTTTATGGTGGATAGTCCATTTACAGAGGAAGGCTTTAGGCTATATAACATTACGCTGCGACCAATAGAAGCGAAGGGTCAGTGAGAAATGTTGTAAAAACGGGGAAAATTATTCACATTTGGGGACTTTCGTTACATGCGCTGCATAAACGGAATACGTCACTCAAAAACCACGCGAACGAACTAGCGGGCACAGCTAGTACATATATTATATCTAGCAAGAAATTGCTCCATTCGTCAAAGTATAACATGAGTTTGAAAATAGAAATTCTAGAAGGTGGAGTAAAGATAGTTCACACGAATTCTATGATCACTTTCGCCGCAACGAAAGTGCGCGCCGACACCGCGTATTGTTTACACTGCATGTGTTTATATGTTGTTATTCAATAATTATACAACTCTTACTAAATTTACCCGCTTTTGTGACCAGTAAGACCCGCAATTACAAATTATGACTAGCAGTTCTCGCGACTTCGTTCGCGTGGTTTTTGGGTGACTTAAGCCGTTCATGCAGCGCACGCAATAAAAGTCCCCAAATGTAATTAATTTTCCCCGTTTTTGCAACATTTCTCACTGACGGTTCGCTCCTATTGGTCGCAGCATAATGTTATATAGCCTAAAGCCTTCCTCTATAAATTTACTATTCAACAAAAAAATAATTTTTCAAATCGGACCAGTAGTTCCTGAGATTAGCACGTTTAAACAAACAAACAAACAACCTCTTCCGCTTTATAATATTAGTATAGATATCCGCGCATGCTGGAACAGAAATAGCTCTTCCCTGTTGCATATTTTTCTTCTTCTTTTGTTTATGGCAGTGTTAGTGAGTTGCCATTGCTTATTGTTTTGTATTTACAAACATTTAAAATATCTCCATGGGGTGCCAGAGTAAGAATAGGACCACCCCTCAATCTTTCCAGGAGCCGTATTATGATCTTTTACAATACCAGCCTGGTTACAGGCAATTCAATAATACGGTCTTAAACTGCCTTGTTCTTTTTCATATTACAGCGACATAGTATACTGAATGGATCCACCCTAGTTTGGTTGTCTGAAAGTGACATTCGGAAGCAAGTCAAGTGTCACGTGTCCGCTAACTAGCTGTCATCATGCAGTTTTATGTGATCGTAATACGAAAATCCCAGGCAGCCATGTTGTATGGCGTAAACTGGCAGGAATTAAGAGCTTGTAATAGGCCCCCTGTGGGTGTCGTAAAAGGCGACAGAGGGAATATATCCGGAAATGTGCAGCCGTGTTTCCACGGACATTGTTACTCGTATTACCTTAATACTGTGCTCGATAACCCGTCTGCTAGGCGTGTATAGGCAACTACCCATAAAATACTGGGGAGGATTGTCCGGCTGTGGAGGTGATAGCTATTATACAACAAACGTAACTGCTTCGTCCGGAGGTAGCTTGGGGCAATGATACAAACAAACATTTACAATAGGATAACATATTAAGTCCCGATTTCACCAACGCATGTTAGTGTTGACGGCTTGTTAAAATACCATGCCTTCTCATTCATTGATAGAAATTATGAGAGGCACAACATGATATTTAATGAAGGATTAACTTTAACATTGCTTGGTGAAACACGACCTAAGTCCTGATTTCACCAACGCTTGTTAGTGTTAACGGCTTGTTAAAATACCATACCTTCTCATTCATTGATAGGAATACGAGAGGGATAACATGGTATTTAATTAAAGATTAACTTTGACAGAACGTGAAATTAGCACTAAGTCCCAAGGACTATTATAAAAGAAATAATAACTTTAAACAGATGTCGCGGAATTCCTTAAATACCTAACGTGAACAATAAAAAAATATTAACTCTTCATTGTTTAAGACATGGTCACATCGTGGATCAAAATATAGCCTATGTACACAACCTGTAGCCATTGTTAATCTATTAATATATCCATCTATCGTTCTGTATTGTTGACCTGCTAATGATTGTGGTGACGTGGCTGATAAGCGACCATTGTTGTGAGCATTTGGAACAGAAACCCAAATGATGACACCAGCCTATAAATCATATATCTCCCTTAACACTCCCACTAATAATAATGACTTTATTTATTTATTATTTACTGTCCTAAACTAGTGGGGTGGCTACTCCTTATGACTGGCAGGCGAACGGACGCTGAAACGACTTTTACATGCCAAACCGACACTTGGATCATTCTCTTGTTCAGACAATCCGCTGATCAGTGTCCTAACATTTTTTTTTCGCGGCCATCGAACGCACGACTGACTCTAGATCCAAGCCCTAAATGACTGGACCACAGAGGCATGAGGAGGTGACCAATGGACAATAACCGAATTGGTGACAATAACCAAATCGGTCATAGCACAGATATAAGGATACACGAATTCGGTACGTGCCCGTTACCCAAATCATCGACTTTCATAATTAATAGTGCGACATTTTTGTCTATTGTCTCTTTATTTGTTTACGAGGTCAATTTACCCGCTTTTGTGACAGATAAGACGCGCAATTATAATTATGATATCCGCGCATGCTGGAACAAAAATCCGCTAACTAGCTGTCATCATGCAGTTTTAATAGGTAACAGCGTGGAGCTATCTCCACGCTGTTGCCTATTTTATTGCATTAGATTTAAAAAATTGTAGTGTCAATGTCAATGTAAATTTGACACATGACAGTGATGCCTAAGAATCGGCAAATAGAGTATGTAAGAGTGCAGTAGTTAACATCATACCTGAAGAATATACATCTTCACTCACAGTAGCCCAAGTAGGAATTATTGAAAGCTCCCGAATGTCTCCCTTGAAAACTCAATTGTATTGGCGCTGTCATACTTATCATACAATTTTCATTTGACAAATTCACTTTGGATACCTAACTACTCTTTTGATCAATAAACCTGCTCACCACACAGATGACGAAATAGCATTTATTTTGTTATATTATGTTTCAAGGGAAACCAAGTCACGGAAAATAGCTAGTATGTGGTTTATAATAATATGAATACGTTACCTTGTTACATATTATTCAGTAATTAGACGTGTGGTATGCAGTTTACACAGGTGTCGACATGAATGTTTATGAGGGTCGACTCTACGATAAAGACAGTTGTCTATATACAGAAGAAAATAAATAAAAATAAGATTAAAAAAAAACTAAAAATTGCGTAATTTTGCACTGCATTGCATGTCATTAGTCCTCGATTCGTATGCAAAAATTCAAATTAATTAGACGGAAATGCCTATTTCAGTTAGGTATCCTATTTATTTTTTATCTATTTTTTGTCTCGTGCTATCACTTGCCGGAATGACAAGGATAACATGTGATTTGAGCACTAAATTTAACTATGGTTTTGGTAGCTGTAAGCCTGGGAAGCGTAGTTAATTAAGTTAGCTCAAACGAGTACGACAGACCTCCCAAGTGGAACCAGATGGTATCATATCGATGACCGTTTCGCCAACATGTGCACAACACTAATAACATAACAAAATTATGTTAGTGTTATGTCCTAAAAAACCGGACTTCAGATTTAAGAATTTTATGCACAAAATAAAATTTGCAATAATACAATTTACAAAGGGACATGACACAAAGTTAACCTACTAAAGGTATAGTACTAATGTATAACAAGAAATGGGTAAGGTTAGATTAGGTTTTTCTGAGTAGGTTATACAAGTTGATTCATGGTGCATACTGCATACATATATACATGAAGCCAAATAGTGTAAAGAAAAGGACACGTAGAGCATTTTTTGTCTTGGCCCTTTACCTCATATTATTTACCATAAAAAGACAAATAGCGATTAAAGATCTCCATAAAAGTCACTAAACAGATGAGTTTCAATCCAGGGCCCTAATTCTCAGTCCTCGAACTTAGTTTTTGATATCGATCTGTCCCGCTCGCGCAAATGAGATTTACCGCGCGTGCGAGCGGGCTATACTAATATTCGGAACTAAGTTCGAGGCCTGAGAATTGCCGCCCTGGTCAAGACTTAGGTTAACGAACAGTGCGTTTGTGTGTATTATATTAGGAGCTCGGGAGCCCCAGCATAGTACGATTCACTCCTTGTGGTCATTTTAGACCTTTGTTCTTTTTGTGAATAAAAAAATAATATAATATATGCTCTACGCGTCATTCGGCTTGCTGTATATGAATAAAGTATAACAAGAAATTAATAGGTAACAAGTAACAACCTACAACTTATTTTAATTAAGCACCTGCGTTACCAAAACACGTGGCACCGTTTAAAACTAACCAGTTAAAGTAATCTACCGCGTTACATTTAAAGAGAACGATTTAGCACGGGAGTGCCAGAAAGAATTTAGTTTTTTTATATTTAATTATTCCAAGGCCTAGATTGGATACATTCTAATATCTATGTCCATATTTAAGTCTGGTACTAAGAAAATTAAGGCTTTATTTAATTTTATACTACAAGTTAATAGTTTTTATATTTTTTGATGCAATCTTTTTGATAATTTTCTACCAAGTGTTTTTATACTGAGCCAGCATATTCCTGCGGCTTGTCCGTGTTATTAATTCAGATCACGGTAACAATACTAACACTATAGGTTCTTTTGCGGGATTAAGGACGTGTTTCACCAAGCAATGTTAAAGTTAACGCCATGTTAAAAACCATGCCTTCCCATTCATTGACAGGAAATACGAGAGGGATAACATGATATTCAACAAAGGATAACTTTAACATGTTATCCCTCTCATATTTCGTGTCAATGAATGAGATGGCATTGTATTTTAACATGGCGTTTACTTTAACATTACTTGGTGAAAAACGGCCTAAGTCCCGATTTCACCAACGCATGTTAGTGTTAACGGTCTGTTAAAATACCATGCCTTCTCATTCATTGATAGGAATTACGTGAGGAACAACATGATATTTAACGAAGGGTTAACTTTAACATTGCTTGGTGAAATACGCCCTTAAACTATTAAAAGTAGCCTATCTGTCTGCTCACACTCACAAACTTTCGCCATTAATAATAGTACTCGTATTTAGTATGATTCCATTTTTTTGTTTAAGAAAATGGAATCATACTAATTTTAACCGACATCCCAAAATGGAGGTACTAACTTCGGTCTTCTTTTTTATATACGACGAGCCACCGATTACAATGAGATTTATGATCCGATAATTCTTTTTTTTTGGAAGTCGGTTAACAAATGAGTAAATCTATTACCCCACATTCAAAATGTCGGCTATAAGACCAAAGTTTATTATACAACAATCAGATAAAATTAAATTATGTATTGTTGTAACGTTTACTATACGTTTAGCATGTTTCAACACTTAGGTATTTAGTGCTTGCATTCTCGCCTCTACGACGCATACAAATAAGGAGCAATTGCAAAATACTTAAAAGTGTTAGCTTACATAAGTATATAATGATACGAATATATAATTAGTTCCTATAGTCCGTTCAGAATGTTTTACCACTGAGTTTAATTAAATTGATCCTTATTCCGTTACAATAAAGGTGTTGTCAAAGGTAAAATAACTTAACGGACTGTAGGCTGTACACGAAAAAAAATAACTGTTATCGCATGTTTTGTGGGGCGTGGGAAAGAGATGAAAGGTCCTGTACGAGCTAGTTCCCTAGTTACGTATGTTTCCGAGAAAGTAGACAAACATACACAAAAGATAACAGTACGCACAATGTACTAGGTCACTGTGTGCTACTTTGAAAGAATGGTAGTTCAAGACTATTGATATTATCAATAATATACAGCGTGTAATAGAAATTAGTGATGAAAAACTGTCGTAATTCTTCAGTTAGGTGTATAATTCTATACTAATATACTAATTATTATTATAAAGCGTTAAGCGGAACAGTTTGTTTGTTTAAACGCGCTAATCTCAGGAACTACTGGTCCAATTTGAAAAATTATTTTTTTGTTGGATAGTCCATTTATAGTGGAAGGCTTTAGGCTACATAACATTACGCTGCGACCAATAGGAGCGAAGCTTCAGTGAGAAATGTTGCAAAAACGGGGAAAATTAATTACATTTGGGGACTTTTATTGCGTGCGCTGCATAAATTACTCAAAAACCACGCGAACGAAGTCGCGGGAACAGCTAGTCTTCTTAAATATAAAAATGAATTGATGTTCGTTAGTCTCACTAAATCTCGAGAACGGCTGAACCGATTCGGTTATTTTTGGTCTTGAAATGTTCGTGGAAGTCTAGGGAAAGTTTAAACGGTTTCTATGCTCAACGAAGTGGGCATGGGTCAGCTACTGTTTATATGTAAACTAGTTGTTCAATCAATTATACACCATACTGTTTATTACGGTGTATAATTGATTAGTTCAGTGCGGTGGTAGCCATTTTTTTGTTGACTTTGCCACAAAGTAGATATTCAACAGAGACACGACCTAGTACTAGAAATGGTATCACCCTAATACTGGCAATTCGACTGGCTATTTTTGTTTTCTTCGATTTCCAGGCACATTCCGGAAACCGCCATATATTGGAAAATACTAATTACTAATTTCGTTTCCTATCTTTTTAATTAAGCTTGATTAAGCTTAATGTGATGTTGTGCTTAAAAATATGCTTATCTTTATTTTAATATCAATATTTGTACCTTCTTCGGCATATTTACATTTTATAATTTACAAACGTTATTAGTACTTAGTGACATCTATTGCAATTTTTTTGTATTAAAAATAGATTGTATGGGATGGTAGGCCATGACTATGCAAAAAAAGTTCCTTAAGTTTTCCCTCTCTTATAAAACAAAAAAAAGTATGTAAGCGCGGAACCCTAAAGACCTTGGCATTAACTAATTGCGACTCTGTGACTTACTAACAATAGCTTGCGTCAGTTAAAAAGGCACCTTACCACTCGGTTATAAGGTTACAAATCGGTCACCCATCCATGTATGACGAATAGCCTTGAACCCGAACAAAGGAGGTACGAAATTGAAAGTAATGGGGCATTGAGAAGTAAACGATTTGCTTCCATATTTCCGATATTTTGTCTGACGCTAGCCGGTAGATCCGACAAAGTCAGAAGCATACCTATTAGGTACCTACAGTGTGCTTAGTGAGAGTTTTGAAACTGCTCTCACATATACGACCTCCGTAGCGCAGTGGTTGAGCGCGTCGGTGCTCGAGCGAGAGGTCGCGAGTTCGAATCCCGCCGAGGGAATAAAAAGTTTGCAATGTTCCTGGGTCATGGATGTGTATTAAATTAGTGTATAATAAAAGTCTTAAAAATGTGTATAGTATAAAAGTATTAAATGTATTTCCGTTGTCTTGCACCTGTAACACAAGTTCTTCAGATACTTAGCACCGGGCCAGATTGAAGTGGTGGGAAGCGTCCATGGATATTATTATTATTATATCACCGGCTGAATTTCCGCAGAACGTTGATCCCGAGCGTCATTAGCAATTAGGATTTATATCCTCCTCTGTTTTCGTCAAGGGTTATAAATAGAACAATTAAAAATTCCAAGTAATGAAATAAAATATCCAACTAGATGTTTCCCGCTACTTCAAATCCCGCATGCAAACAACTATCATAAAAATTTCATTAAAATCCGTTCAGTAGTTCCTGCATGAAGAAGTAACAAACATACACACTCGTTCACAAAATTTCGGCGTTCTAGTTGAAATTTTCAATCACATTCCTGTTTCTTTCGGCCTAAGTTCGTTCATACGTAAAAACAGAATGCGATAGAATATTTAGCTAATTAGGTTATTTCCTTTCCACAACGCACCATACTAGTGTGATAGTGTGATTGGTGTGAACTGTAAAGTGTGATAGACTACAGGGCCCCGATTCTCATAACTCGAACTTCGATTCGATCGTCAGTCTGTCCCGCTCGCAATCGCTCAAAATCATACGATGTTCGAGTTACGAGAATCGGCTGAAATTGTAAACGAAGTTCGAGTCACGAGAATCGGGGCCTAGATGTGACCACATATTGGAGTGGTAGACAAAAAGATAAGAACACACTAATGACTATCATCACAATTTACACAGTGATATCAGTCAATGTTTACAAAATTTCGACGATCACTATCTTATCGTTTAATTCCCGTAAATAGGTGTCTAGGTGTTTACATTTAATTTGTTTGTTTATCGTTTTAAACCGTGTTACACGCGTATTATTCCAGTTTTCCGCATATTCGGTTATCATAATAGGTTCATGAACGTTGATTGACTTATAATAATACGTTACGTCAAAAGGAAGGAAAGAAAATCAATGGAGTATAATATAATAATTATTACTAACAATTAACACTTAAATGGTTCAATTCGGCTTCGCTTTTTATATGTTTTAGGTATTTATACCTACACTATACAATAAAAACTCTTTAGACAAATATTTTGAGGGACCCGGTATTATGACGAGATGTTGAGGTTTTATCTGGGTACAATTATAATGATATAAAAGATTATATTATCGTTTTTAACGACTTCCATAGAACATAATAATTACTTACCGATGGAGATTAATGAATTAATAGAAATGAAATCAAATCACCTAAAGCTTAGCTTCGTTTAAGACATGAGATTTGTAGTACAAAGATCTGCATTGAGTTCACGACCTTCCTGATTCTTTCCTTTAGCCCTTACAACTTTTACTGACCTACTTAAAGCGCCCTTGGAACACGCCCAACATACTACACATTTTTACCTGACTGCCAAAAGAAAGGGTATTCGAGATCTTTTATTTCTTTCACATAATATGAAGCTTTCGAAATCCATGTACCTATAGCTGGTTCTTGCATCAGTTAATAATAATTGCTCCAAGAAGTTAAATGTTCTAAAATTAGTAAATTCCAAATATAGACAGTCCAATGCCATGAAATAAGATAATTAAAATTTGTTCGCAGTACACGTTCAAACATTTTGATCCAACGTCCAACTATTACATCTGAAACAAAAACTACATGCGGAATTCGACTAGGTTATAAATCAACACAGAACCAATTATCCATCGAATTTCGCATATTATATATACACGTTCCATGTTCGTCCCTATTTCACAAAAATAGGGTTTGTAGACTTTAACCTATTTGATAAAATTAATTAAAAACCTATTAGGTGGCTAACCTACGTAATACTCTCATTTCGATCTAAATTATTTTTACTGCAAGGATTTCTCTGAATTAAAAAAATAAAAATATGGCCTTCTTTTCGCACTATTCAACAAAGACCCATTATACTTTCTAATAAAGACTTACAACGAAAATGTTATACATCCATAAACGTATGCAATTAAAATACGAAATAAAAATTAATGTTTCCTTTTGAATGCGAATCCCCGTCTACATTTTGTTTTTAATTATTTTACTGAACACTGACATTTACATAAAAATGGCTGATATAGAAGCGAAAAAATGTAAATAAATTCCAAACAAGTCACATTAGAATTTTCGTGCATGTATGAGTCACAAATCACTATAATCTACTGATTCAGATGGCATACATTTCGGCAAACAAAACAAGAAATTGAGTGCAATGGACGCAGGGCACATACATCTATTTATAATGAATGCAACAATACATTAAGACTTCGTAAGGAACTTAGAACTTCGACTAATGATTCAATTTAGTAATGCTAAATAACTTAACTTTTAACTTTATTAGGATTAGTAAATATTGGTCTTATTGGACATATTAGAACATTCTCAAAGTAAGGTCAAGATAAGTCATAGCAAGTAAAAGACTTATGTATATCATTAGTTGATGAAATATTTTGCGCTAATAATAATCTAGTTTGTAGACATATTGTTAGAGAGTGGATCTTGTATCAGACCCTAAAGTGTGGGTACATTCTAAAGTCAATGACGGATGAGTCAGAGTAACTGTATGTTAGTAGTTACCGTTAAAGAACTTTAATTGTACCTACTTAACATACCGTAAAAGGAACTCAGTATCGATCTTTAAGGTAAAATACGTGACCTATGTTCACATTATAATTTACTTTTTTGGTAATAATATTATGCAATTAATGTTTACTAAACTAAACAAAACATAAAACAAACAACTGACTAGGTCAATCGTAAATCCGCGAAATAGTATTGGCCCCTGAATATGTCCTTGAAGCACACCCTAGTGATATGATGTAATTATCCGATAATTTGTCACGTAAGTTATAATGAAATGCCTACGCGGTTTGCTCTACTTACTATTATGATCAACATAATTTGTTGATGATCAGCGTTTTGTTCCGTCGTTTAGTTCTGTCACGAAGTTATCTTAATCAAATGCATTAAAAAATACACAATATACATCCTGGGCTAATTTGGAGGTCAGAATGTCCTAACAGGTGTAAAGTTACACCTGTCATACAACATATTTACACAATGGTCGCATATTTTTAATAATATATTTTATGTTAAAAAGTAACACGATCTGGGGAAAACGATAAGAGTAACATGCGGGTACCCGTATATTGAGGGTTAAGAAAACTGGCAAAGTATATGGGATGAGACAGATAATAAAGACAGTTTAGATAAAAAGTTTTGTTCCAGGTGAAATTAAGTAATTAATAAAGTAATAGTGAGAACTGTGTACATTAGATTGTTTAACCAATTGAGTTTTAAATCTCTCTCGTGTAATGCTTAAGATTTCATGTAGAAATGAAACTCCAACAAAAACCCACAGCAAGGCTGCACGTAACCGAGTGGTAATCAGACCGAAAATGTCGTATCTCCGCCCAATTTATAACAGGAAGAGGTACATTTTAAAATATTTATTAGTGCATAATCACTTAGAAAAAAGTTGCTAAGAGATAAATAAATGGATAAAAGTATGGAGAACTAAATAAGGAATGGTATTTTAAAAATATTGAAATATAATATAGTAGCTAGGACTACTAAGTTTGACAAAAAATATAGAGAACTTTTAATACCAATCCATTGCATAATAATAATATTTGTGCAAACATAGGTACAAAGTATTATATCTATAGAGCTTGTTGATATAAAACACCATAAAATTTTCATCAGTACAGTAATAATGTTAATAAAAAAAACGTCAGGTTAAGTGGTAATAAAAGCATTTGAAGTGGAAAGATTAAACTAAAACAATTGTAAAGCATTGAAATATCTCTTTAGACCTAAGTAAACTAGAGACTAGAGAAAGTCAAGCTTCACATATCGTTGCACTGCTAATCTCGTAAAAGGAAATTATATAAACAGCTGAATGGCATCAATAATATAGGCATTTACCTTGACTTAATTTAATCAGTCAGCTTATTTTAAAAAATGTCAAACGTTCTATTATGTAAATAAAGTAATAAATATTACTTACGAGATTGAGCGGAACTTTCAAACACTTCACGAGAACAAACACTAGCACTTAATAGAGAATCCAAAAAAAAATACTCCGGTATCAAGTGAAAATTCCTTTTTTTCTCTGTGAAAGAGTTGCGTGCGTTCGAAAATTAAATTCGAACGGCGCGCACGACGCTCTCCACGGGCGCGCGCTCTCGACTGACAGTGACGCATTCGAATTCCGAAATCGGATGCGTGTCTCGTGAGCGATTTTCAACACTGCTCTTGGTATAAATATTAAACACTAACGAGTTTTGAGTGAATTTTCTTTTTCGCTAAAAGGTTTCTGATTCGAAAATAATGCCTGTGTTTATAGAAAACGTAAGGCAATGTAGAGATTGACTTACTATAGTTTCGAGTTAAACTTTAAAGTATAGAATGCAACAGTGACCGGAGATGCATTTTTGCGCGGTTTTGTTTGTATGCCATTGTATGTCTTAAGAATATGTAAATATGTAGTACATAAAGAGCACTTAGCCAAGTTAGCCAGTAGTAATTGCGACGATGATAGATATAAAAAAAAGTATTGTAGTTCAAGTAAAGTTAAAATGTAAATTTATAGTTTGGAGATTAAGCAAAAAGAGAACAAATAAGTGGCAAAACTTTGTATGTTAGGTTTTTTCTGTTCAGTTCTTTCTGTATCCTTAACTTTAACTTTATTATTTTCTACCTTTACTTATTATATTAGAGTATCAACTTATCTGTACTGTGGATCATTTTTATCGGAGCAAAATAAAGGGTTCCCGCGGAATTTATTTTTATGCTTACCAATTCGCGGGCGACATCTAGCATTTCATAACTCCGCAACAATTATTGATCCTACACCAATAGTCTGTTCAAATCCTACCTAATCAAAAATTCAAAACATAAACGAAAACATATCGAAATTCAACTGAATTGAAGTGTCACTGTATTCCTTTTTTTCCCGGAAAAAGTGATATTTAAGTTGGTCGCATTATATTACGCTATTGTCTCCTTGTTTACATTTTATCATTTGAATCGTCGGACATATTATCCGGCTTTTGTAACATTTGTATGTAATATGCACTTATGTAGTACAAATTGCATGAATTTCGCCGAAAAATTCGAGACATTGTTGCACAAAACTTATATTTCGTTCCTTTCGCACGATTGTGGCCGATTATGAACCAGGCCATGACGACATACAGCTTACCTAGGTTCAAATTAAAAAAAATGTATAACACGTAGCGATATTTAAATTTAGATTAAAAATAAATAAATAACATAAATAGTGTTTTCAAATCACCAAATCAACTCCGAAATGTTTTAAAACTTCTGTCTTAGTTCGTTAGATATTACCATAAACCATATTACTTACAAATCAAATGTAGATCTATTGGCATATACCACGCGGATAGTTTTTTTTTGTATGGATCCATGTAAAGTGTGTGTTTGACTTGTTCCCCTTATTATTCTACAAGGACAATTCTTTTCATTTCTTTATTTATTACAGTTTCCAGTTTTTAATTTTACACTATTTTCCTTATTACAATTTGTTTTTTTACACTGACATGTTTTACAATTTTACTTTTAATATTTTCGCCATTACACATTACAGATACAATTTTTATATTACATTTCATATTCTACACATTACATTATACGGGGATAGATTAGTGCCTTGTTTTTGTTTGGGACACATTATCTAGTGTATTGTTAATCTAGAAGAAGAAGCCTATGACTCTCATGAGTCGGCCAAGAGAGTTGAAATATCTGGAAATAGAAATGTCATATGACTGTATGAATCTAGTCACGAGACTGAATTGGAGCTAAAGGATGAGTGGTCAAGGATGCTGCTGTTTTGATTTACTCATGTCTGATTCCACTGATACTAGACCAGCCGGCCTACTCCCGACACAATCGAAATTCGAACGATTCGATCGCAACGGCTTTTGGTGTTTTATTTGGTATTTTGGATTACTCTGAAACTAACCAGGATAAAGAAAATCGTTAGATCATAACTTTTTGTACTCCCGACCATATCAATCGACTGAGAATTAAAATAAACGTCTATTTTACATCTATTAAGTACTGGTAAAGGAGATTTAACCAACGCATACGTTAGTGTTAACGGCTTGTTAATATACCATGCCTTCTCATTCATTTATAGGAATTACGAGAGGAACAACATGATATTTAACGAAGGATTAACTTTAAAATTGCTTGGTGAAACACGCCCAAGAGCTTTAACCATACTCTTACTCTAGTTACTCTACATATATAGCCATACACCATACTTCAAATCGTCCAATCAGCATGCGGTTAGAACTGGCCGTGTGTGGATAAGGATTGACAAGTATGCAGATTATATCAAGCCTGCAACATCATGCCTATTGAACGATAGGTCCTCCGTTCTGCACAGGATGAGGCAAGTAGCATGAGCAATTCCAATGCCAAAAAGAAAAGAGACTTAAGTTTCTTAACACATTCACAGCAGCGCACCCAACAAATTATAATCTATACATATAATAAATCTGTAGAGGGGTCATGTCTGTACATTAAGAATATTTAAGTGAAAATTAAAAAAAGGGGGTCTATAAAAGCCACAGAACCTAAAAATAACATTTTTGAAAAAAATGTCTGTCTGTCTGTCTGTCTGTCTGTCTGTCTGTCTGTCTGTCTGTCCATATGGGAATGTTTGTCGTCGCATCACGCTAAAACCACTGTATGTAATGAAATGAAATTTGGCAGGCAGGTAGCTTACGACTTGAAGAGCATTATTGGAAATTATTATCCCGAAAAACGAAAGGGTTCCCGAGGGATCTTCAAAAAATTGTAGCTACCTATTTGACGGTATTTCAGCCAAACTACCCAACGTATTTAAATGAAATGTGGCAGGCAGGTAGCTTATGATCTGAAGAGCATTATTGGAAATTGTTATCCCGAAAAACTAAAGGGTTCCCGTGGGATCTTCAAAAAATTTTAGCAACCTATTTGAAAGAATTTCAGCCAAACTACTCAACGTATTTAAATGTAATTTGGCAGGCAGGTAGCTTATGATCTGAAAAGCATTACTGGAAATTATTATCCCGAAAAACGAAAGGGTTCCCGTGGGATCTTCAAAAAATTAAAGCTACCTATTTGACGGTATTTCAGCCAAACTACTCAACGTATTGAAATGAAATTTGGCAGGCTAGCTTATGACCTGAAGAGCATTATTGGAAATTATTATCCCGAAAAACGAAAGGGTTCCCGTGGGATCTTCAAAAAATTGTAGCTACCTATTTGACGGTATTTCAGCCAAACTACTCAACGTATTTGAATGAAATTCGGCAGGCAGGTAGCTTATGATCTGAAAAGCATTACTGGAAATTATTATCCCGAAAAACGAAAGGGTTCCCGTGGGATCTTCAAAAAATTGTAGCTACCTATTTGACGGTATTTCAGCCAAACTACTCAACGTATTTAAATGAAATTTGGCAGGCAGGTAGCTTATGACCTGAAGAGCATTATTGGAAATTATTGTTCCGAAAAACGAAAGGGTTCCCGTGGGATCTTCAAAAAATTGTAGCTACCTATTTGACGGTATTTTAGCCAAACTACTCAACGTATTTAAATGAAACTTGGCACAAAGGTAGATTGTAACATGAAATAACCAACATAATATTTTTAACCGACTTACAAAAAAGGAGGAGGTTTTCTCAATTCGTAAATATATGTTTGTTTTTTTTGTTTCTTCACGGATATCTTCATCGTTTCTGAAACGATTTTAATTTTTTTTTATGTTGTGTAGGGTATAATTTAAATTTGGTCCCCTGATAATGGGATCCGTGAGGAATCGAAGGAAATCCTCAAAATTTATTTGGAATAATATATTGATTTTGATTTTTTCTGAAGTAGTCTAAGCATATGTTACCAAACAGTTAGGTTTTGCACCATATCCTGGATCTATAATATCAAAAAATTTCGCGTTTCACTAAACTATATACATATATATACATATATATATTGAAAAATTTCTCTTCAGTAGACTTTTTCTCTTTCTACTATTTTTTTTTTATCTAATCGTTTTTGTTTTTCATTTTCCGTCCTCAAATAATCGTCGTCTGATCATTCGAGAATTATCCCTACTCAGTCTATACCCATCACTAAAAATCTGAAAATTTAATAATTTTAAACAAAAAAAAACGACTTCAAAAGGTAAACTAAAAGGAACAATTAAATTTACTTCGCACAAAGTAATACTTATTTTCCAGTACGAGTGAAAATAATTATTACCTACTTTGTGCGAAGTAATTTATTAATATACTTAGGTTTAGCAAATACGATTAATAAAGTATAGGCGTAGGATAGTTTGTTTTCAAGATATGAATGAGATGTCATAGGTACATTAAATTAGAAAAGTTATGTCAATATAAGTAAGATTTATGTTTTTCATGATATTTTTATTTATTAGTTTTTATGTTAGGTACGGCTTGGGTTTTTTCTTTCTTTTGGACTTTTGTTATTTTGTCGTCTAAAGGAAGTTAGTACTTTAACCGTAAAGTCCCAAAGTAGGCTACATGTTTGTTAGCGTAGGTAATTAATAAATAAAAAACCGGGCAAGTGCGAGTTGGAATTGCGCACCGAGAGTAGACCGCCGACGCCGAAAAATTTGGCGGTCGGCGCCAGCAGCGCAACGTCGGATTGAAAGTCGGCGTCGGGCGTCGGCGTCGTGACGTTAGGCGTCGCGGCGTTGGGCGTCGCGGCGTTGGGCGTTGGCATCGCGACGTTGGGCGTCGCGGCGTCGGGCGTCGCGGTGTCGGGCGTCGTGGCGTCGGGCGTCGCGGCGTTGGGCGTCGTGGCGTCGGGCGTCGGCGTTGCGACGTTAGGCGCCGCGGTGTCGGGCGTCGCGGCGTCGGGCGTCGCGGCGTCGGGCGTCGCGGCGTCGGGCGTCGGGCGTCGCGGTGTCGGGCGTCGCGGCGTCGGGCGTCGCGGTGTCGGGCGTCGGCGTCGCGGTGTCGGGCGTCGGCGTCGCGGTGTCGGGCGTCGGCGTCGCGGCGTTGGGCGTCGGCGTCACGACGTTGGGCGTCGCGGCGTCGGGCGTCGCGGCGTCGGTCGTCGCGGCGTTGGGCGTCATATACGAGACATTAGCGCGTTTAAACAAACAAACAATTTACATTTGGGGACTTTCGTTGCATGCGCTGCGTAAACGGTTTAAGTCAAACAAACACCACGCGAACGAAGTCGCGGGCACAGCTAGTATTATAATAATATTACATACGTCAATATAGCATAAGCCACATCCTGCCATATTGTATGTAAATAGAACGGAAGCTTTAACGTAATTTCAACCATAAGCAATTGGGATAGAATGCAAAGTTCAACTGATACCGTCCCAGTCCTGCGATAACTGATAAGCAAAGGAAATGATGACTTGTTTGTCTCTACAATTATTGGTATTTGACTCTACAATATTATGTCTTTAGACATAAATAAATATAAAATAATTAAAAAATCCCGACTGCAACTGAAAAGAAAAAAATAAACCTAAGCAAAAAAACCAAGATTTCCGGTGGTAGAACATAAGAAATACAATTTTGTTTCTGTAACGCCCAAAGCTGGTAGAGAACGGCATTAAATCCGCCTTTGTACTGTGTGTGCATTAAGTTAAATATTAAATAAATAAATAAATAATAAATGAACAGTCGGGATCCATTGAAAAATTAGATTGGCAGTCGAATTTGGCGTCCAGTAGTCGCCATTTTGAATTTCCACGAACGTCATGTCTCTAAAAACATTAGCCTGACTAAAGGGAATGAATTGCCGAGCGAATCATAAAAATCGGCCCCGACGTTTGGTCTGCTATAGTGCTTCAAAGAAACATACATACAAAGGCTGTTTTACACAATACCACTCCTTTGCGTCGCGCAGTTGGGTAAATAGCGCGATTTTGATGTTACCATGGACCAATATGTAATTGGTCTATGATGTTACTGTTAATAAATATTGTATGGGACACAATGGCTACGGCTCCGTTTAAAATAGTATACATCCTTCATCTATTAATGTCTTCAATTATTATACTTACGAGCTACCTATGGTTTTTCGTGCATATTTTCTCCATTGTTTACGAGTATATACTGATACACAATACACATACAAAATGATATCTGTCAGTCGGAAAAGTAATGGTGGTCGTGACTATGAGGTCGTGTAATTACTGGGTTTGGGTCCATGCCTCGCCGCTCAGGCCATGGCAATCATGGCATCCAGGGCTGGTGAACTTTTTTTTTCGAAATGGTATTCACTAACGGCATGAAGCCGATTTAGCTGTGTCGGACTATAACTAGCCGGGTGGCTAGTTGTTTAGAAGGGAGTAGATGGGGGGTGTGACCCCCTCTAACTATTAACAACCTTGATTATTGTAATTAGGTAAGTGAATGTCGTTTATCATTATTGTATAGATCGATTGACGAAATATATCGATGATGATCACTTTTTAGCTTCGATTTGTCGCAGTCATCTATTGAATATGCAGTTTTAATTGAAACGACATTTTGATTAAAATTTAGTTCATTTTTTCCCGCAGTGGCGCTAGTAGTTACCAAAACAAATATGGCGGCAAACATCTCGCACAGTATTTTCAGTTTCATTACGTGTGACATGTGATGTCCTCATTTTTGATGACCTCTTAAGTTACGAACTTATGGTCATCCCTACCAAACATTATATTATAGTACCTGTACGAATATGCTATATCGCATTCAACGACTATGCTAAAAGTCGTTTTGTTATTCAATTAAATGTTGTCATTTCATAAACGCGCTAGTCGTTTAATTAAACTGCATTTTGCAATTCAATCAGATAACTGCGACAGATCGAAGCTACGGTTTAGCTGATTTTAGTTTTGAAATGCTTGTTTTAGTCCAGGGAAAGTTTAAACGATTGGAAATTATGGGTAGTACATTACGATGATAAAAACAACATTAATATTACTATACGCTCTACGAAGTGGGTGTGGGGGTTTGGCTAATAAATGCGATGTTTTCCCGACTAAATTAATTTTATTCGCTTTCCCACTTATTATGTTTGATTGATATAAAGGTGATGCGGTGACACGCGCGGTGTCTGCTGTATATGAACGCGTACTGAATGTATGTAGTAAAATACTAAGTAAAAATGATACGGTGTGATATGAGACACCGTACAGTGGGCACAGGTCAGCTGGTGTCAAATAAAAGTTATTCCATATTTTTCATTAATAAAACAGTAACCAACAAAGTATTTTCTTCGACAACCCTATGAGAAACCGAGATAACTATATCAGTTACATAAGTTCCCAAAAACTCTTTACGTGCTGATAACTCGGTTATCTCACATCCGACGCTCGTAATTAAGTTAACCAGAACCGTACCTTTTACCGTACTTAACCTAGATTTATACGGTAGGGCATGACAAATTAAGTAAATTGTTTTTGAAAGGGAAAACTATATTCATTTTCGTAGATGTGCTCAAGAATTCCGCGAGAACTGTACTTTTTTGCTGTAATACCTGTTAATCCAGAATATAATCTGATATCGTACCAAATTTCATCAAAATCCGTTCTGTAGTTAAGGGCGTGTTTCACCAAGCAATGTTAAAGTTAACGCCATGTTAAAATACCATGTCATCTCATTCATTGACAGGAAATACGAGAGGGATAACATGATATTTAACATGGCGTTAACTTTAACATTGCAAAGAAAACATGGCCTAAGATTACTTAACAGTAACAAACACTAATATTATATTATATACATACCTGCATACTTTCATAATGTTTGTAGAGTAAAGTATAAGCATGGACCAAATGTAATTGGTCTATGGTATAAGGACGAAAATTTCGATTACAGGATGTTTCAAATTTATTAAAAGCCTTGTTCTTGAGCTTAACGATGAATCACATTGTTATAAAAGATGACAATGTAATTTTAGCTAATAAGAAACAGTCAGTGCAATTTATAAAAAAAGTGAATACCTACCTATATATTATTGGCAATATGAAATATATTACATTTTACAAGCAAAACTCTAATTGCCCCTCTATAATTGCCATACCTATGTGGGAATACAAGTGGAAGCCCCAAAGGGAGATCTCCGACCGAGCGAGATGGTATGCTCGGTCAGGCCGAAGCCCACTGTACTAGTTTTCAGATGTCGTATATATAGCGCCGGACTTAGAAAACTTCGATAGCGCGATGCAGGATGTGGCGCTAGTAGTACCGCTACATCACTCCCCCCCGAAGACCGGAGGTCGAAACTTGAGTCGCCAGTGCCAGTGAGTCCCAGTGAGTCGGAACTGTGCTGCTGCTGCACGGGCTCCAGTGAGTCGGAGTGCTGCCGTGCGGGCCGATGCTACGTGCTGAACCAGGAGAGATGTGCTCTGCTTGCTGACCGGTCGTGTAGTGAGAGTGCCCGTTGAAGCCGATGAGGGTTCGACCAGGCCGCGCTGCGTTGCGGCTAGTGGACGAAGTACCCGAAGTGGCTGAAGCTGGCTGGCGTGGTGCGGAGGGTCGGGGAGTGATGATGATGAAGGAGGCGTGTTCTGACGGGGTCACCAATGTGGGAATACAAGTGGAAGCCCCAAAGGGAGATCTCCGACCGAGCGAGATGGTATGCTCGGTCAGGCCGAAGCCCACTGTACTAGTTTTCAGATGTCGTATATATAGCGCCGGACTTAGAAAACTTCGATAGCGCGATGCAGGATGTGGCGCTAGTAGTACCGCTACACCTACTACATTCAACATAAAATTGTTTTTCGTTAATAAAAGAAGAGAATTACCACATGACGTGTTCTATGGGCCAAGCAGCAACATTGATAAAGTATCGTTATCGAATGATAACTGTTTTTTCAGTCATCCCTTTCATACTTGAATTATAATTGCTGCCAAATGTTGTGCTTAGCCTACAGAGTGCGAGTTTTTGTCACTACTCATCTTTGAATTGACATTGTTTCGATGATATTCAAAAATCGTACGTCCCGTTTAATTTTAACACAAACGTAAACATGTCTTTATCACGACCATAGACTAGTTAGTGATACGAATACAATACAATGATTATATTATTATTTGCGACTATGAATCCATAGACAATATTCTACAGTCGGAGGAGTTAAAATGGCGTATTTTTACTGACGAAGTGTTTACTTGTTGTAAAATGTATGGGATAATGAAGTTAGCTTATGTTAAATTCAAAATGGACGTACTATAGAACTTCTTCACTCTGTATATCGGCGGTATCTGTTCCGTTACACTTTAAAGTACTTAATACCTATTCAGTACCTCGGCTTATCAGATGGTATCAGACAACTGAGCGTAGAGATAATTTGGTTGTTAAGTGAACTGATGGAGCGAGACGCGACGCATCGACGCCGGCGGCTTATGAAGACGAAGATAAAAAGGCTGCTACAGTTTTTACAAGATCAAGAGTATGTCAGTGGCAAAATGAATTAATAAACGATAATGTACATATTCACGTCTCCTCCGTAGAATCAAAACGTATTTCAAGATGGTGGCCAGGGGACAAAGATGGCGACCCCACAAACTTGAGGTTAATCTTCTACAGGAATAATATTAATGAGTGATTAATACTTTAGGGTATGGGTCCCGTTTTACTGAAAAAGTACCGGCGCTGAAAGAGGTACTTATGGGAAAATGTATGACGTTGTGGCATTTCTCATACAAACATGAAAGTCAAAAGTAAGTCTTTCAGCACTGGTTCTTTCACAGTATACTCAACTTAAGTGGCACATACACACCCTAAAGAATTATCACTCATTTATTTTAAAAGGTGTAAAAAAATATTGATAATACTTTAGAGGTGTGTATGTGCCTCCTATGTAGAGTTTACTGTGAAAGTAGCAGTGCTGAAAGACTTACTTTTGACTTTTATGTTTGTATGAGAAATGCCACAACATCATCATATTTCCAATACAATAATTTAAAAAAAAACCTCTTTCAGCGCTGCTACTTTCACAGTAAACTCTATATACGGGATCCATACACACCCTAAAGTGTATTATCACTCATTAAAAATGCTCTAACGTCATCATATTTCCCACACAATAATAATTAAAAAAACCTCTTTCAGCGCTAGTACTTTCATAGTAAATTGTATATACGGGACCCATACACACCCTAAAGTATTATTTTATAGCCTGTATGTCTAGTATTTTTTAAGCTATTCAGTATGGAAGACCAGAGCCTCGACACTTGGTGCGTTAGTTGCGTGTGAAGCAGCGAAGCACGGTTCCTCTGCAGAAGGTCTATACCAAGGCTAAACAGCTGCTATTAGATTAATCACATCGCACATTCTAACATACCTTTGTTTTTACCCACTGCGGCAGAGACAAAAGGAAGGGAACTGGCAAGAGGAAGGGATTTTGCCAGTCTATGTATCTTTGTGGCTGAACCGATTTAACTATTTTATACTCCGTTCCGAGTCAAGGTGACCTAAATGAAAACATCACACAGTATAGCCGGCTATGCTACCAATTTAATTGTCACTTTTTCATCGCGCAATTAAAAAATTACATATTATTAATTTGGTCGATTTCATTTTTCTGTTTACATAAACTATCACTTTAAATCGAAATGGAGTACATACCTATTGCCTACGTCAGTCAGTGTGAGTGTGTGTGAGTAAAATGTTATTGAGTGAGTTTGGCGAGAGCGGTTTTTAAAGAACATAGGTAATCCTAGAACATCACCATGCAGGTTGGAGTTTGGCAACCTGCATGGTGGTGTGGGGCTTTGCGCGACATTGGCATTACCGACTAATCTGTGGTTTTGTCATAGACGGCTTTGTTTGCGTTTGGGTTTTTATCTCGGACGTACTATACAAGAGCAATGCATGATGAATTATTGAACAAGATCGATGTGCGGTTAGTGTGTCGCGTATGTAGCGCTGACCGTTACCGCTTACCCGACCGCGAAGTCGTTACGTGGGAACTGGACTACCCAGCACACCCTTGTAAACTATGGCTGAACTGAACATCTAGGTAACTATAATCATTAGGTTAAAAAGATCAAGCTTGATTGCTTGTACATATTTAAATAAGGTGGGAAATAGATTTGCATTTTTAATCGGCAAATTGCCTACCACACATTGACATGACTGAAAAACAATAATTTGTGTACCATGATTGGAAAAGGTAGCAGTAACCAGTAACCACTTAGAACTTCTGATAATATGATCTCAAGGGCGTCCGAGGGATATGTTAGATCTGATCTTGTAAACTATGGCTGATGAAATATGAACATCTAAGGGTAAAAGGGGAAAGCTTGATTGCTTGTACATATTTAAATAAGGTGGGAAATAGATTTGCATTTTTAATCGGAAAATTGCATACCACACATTGTCATGACTGAAAAACAATAATTTGTGTACCATGATTGGAAAAGGTAGCAGTAACCAGTAACGACAAAAAAACTTCTGATATTATGATCTCAGGGGTGTCCGAGGGACATGTTAGATCTGACGCGCGATCTGAGTTTCTTACGCCGGTTCTTCTTGCTGGGCTAGTTCCCGAACCGGTGATAGGCATCATATAGAAACGCGCGACGTTCAGAAAACCTTTTTTTTTGTAAAATTTACTCTGAATAAAAATATTTGATTTGATTTGATTTGACATGAGAACCGTGACTAATTAATAAGGTAGGAGAAGAAGGAAGTGTTCCAGTTTCCCTCCCCAAACTAGGCGGAAGACAGTAAATATTAAGCCATTATAATGCCAACAATGAGATTTTTTTATGTAGCTATACAATTAAGTTAAATAGCTTGCTAAAATTCTTAAATCTTACACAAAGTGCCTACTTACTGCCCAAACAAATTAAGGGGGTGTTTCACCAAGCAATGTTAAAGTAAATTAAACCTTCGTTAAATATCGGTAACGGTATTTTAACAAGCCGTTAACACTATTCTAGTTGCAAAGAACATAACATTATTAACTATTTTTTTAATCACACTCCAGTATCTTTCGGACTCAAACGTAGGTACATACATAAAAAACAGAATTTGATTGAAGTTTTTGCTTACAATGTGCTTCCTTGCAACTGGAATGCACATTAAATGATTGCAATAGACAATTCTATTGGATTGCAAAGTCTATATTTACCATGTGGATGTGAGATTGGTTCACAACAATTTTCTCCTTGTTAGTGGCTTTCCGCAAAAACTCCCGAACCGTAACGATGTGTAAACAAAAAAAGTTAAGAGCGTTTCATTTCGCGCCATTCCAACATTAATCTTCCATTTTGCGCATCAAGCTGTCGCGTCGCGCCGCTAGTTTCATGCAATTTCGTGTATGAATTTTATAATTATCCGTGGAAAGCTGAATACCGAATAAACAATATAATTTTTGTATAATATTTTTGTTATTTTATTGCCAGTAGCGGTTGTGATTTCGCGCTAGCTAGATGAAAGTAGCGTATATTGAATTGCAGCAACATTCCTTTGTGCAAAAGAACAGGAGCGCTGAAAGTGGTTTTTTTTTGTTGAGAATGAAAGTCTGATTGTAACTGATATCTGTAATTGTTTAACGATGTAAAAATATTTTTTGGTTTAAAAAGCAATATTATGTCTTAATTGTTTATAGTTTTGTGACAGTTACCTACATGTTTTCTATGTTAAATTTCTTTTCTTCACTTTTAATTTTAGGTCCTTGTTAACATCATTATTATTTTATTTAATTTTTCAACTTAAAAATAACTCAAAAATAATTATTCTGAAAATTCTAGCCAAATGCCAATCTACTGTATGTAGTCAAGCGGGTTCCGGAGCGAGTAGTGGCCTGCAATCGTCGTCCGATCGTACGATCGTGTAGTGAGAACAGTTTGAGTGTGAGTAGGTGCCTGGATACTAGTTAAGTACAAGGTACCAAGGCTTAAAGATATTTGAAAAAAGTTATATAGGTTTCTTAAGAGTGTTCGGCATTTAAGTTCAGCCCACTCACACGAAAATAAGACACGGAGTTGATTTTTATGATAGCGATACTAAACTGAACTTTATTTACGATACGAGACGAACACGTTTCATTGCTAGAACGGCTTAGCTAGCACTAGTAAGGAGCAACTCGAATTATATGACTTATCGTTCATTTCCAGTAGGTACTTTTACATAAAGGTATAGGAATAAAATGAACCTGAAAACCTTTGACTTTTCGTGTGCCTTGAATTTCGTGTGAATTAATATCGTCGTTTCAGCTATTACGTGTACCTACTTCTGGCCTCCCTCAGAGTATTTCATGGGGGTTGCCGCAACACATGCCAGGCGGGTTGGCGAACGGATTGTTAAAATAATACTTATCGTGGAAACGTTGCTGCCCGTTTGCGGATATAATATAACATTGGTATAATATTCCCTTTGCCGCTTTTTACTACGAGAAATATGGATAATAAAGAAGTACTAATCTTACTCCAGCAGCACCCCACATATCTCAAAAACTTACTTTTTATAATTCATGAACAGAGAAAAATTTGTAAATATTATTAATTTAACTTTTTTATAGTATTGAAGCACGTTTTAAAACACAACGTTAATCTTAATTAACGTACCAATTTTTGTTATATTGTTACTGTCGCCATCTGTCGGATTCACTGAAAACTGCTGAAAAATAGCCCATAGTATTATGTTTTCTTTTCAAACCGCTCTAATAAAAAATAATGTGTCAATTTCAACTGGCAGTTGAGTGTTGACATCTGACAACTGAAAAACAGATGTTTACTGTCAAGACGACGTCAAGGTTATCATCATGCATGACGGATTTTCTGTATTGAAAATTCTAATTTCCTTATTTTCACAGTAATATACTAGTGTTATGTAACGTAGGTTAAGATCAAACGTTCATAATATTATGTCAGGTCTCTCATTTATAAAGTCCACAAAGGCCAAAGTTATACTCGGCACAGTGGCATTTCTCCACCTAACTATTTATTTCGCAAAACCTTCCTTTTTTAAGCCAGAGAGCAATAAAACAGAGCATGCAGCTCCGCCTAAGTATCTACCATAAGGTTGTGACCTTCGTTATCTAAATACGGAAATTAGTTCTCTCGCAAAAAACTTGATTTGATACATGTTTTATAAAAGACTGCCGGGCATACTGCCTGGTTTAGTGTATAAAGGAATAGTGACGGACTCTTCTAGAACAATGAGCAACGCGCAAAAATTCCAAGTCTACGTCTGTAGGTCTGACATGCCAGAGGGTGGAGTAGAAATACTTAAAAAACAGTAAGTTGGCCAAGTATCTTATGAGGTTATATTATTGTCAAATTGTGTTCTTTCTAGAACAGATGTTTTAATACTTTAATAGAGAATTTATTAAAAAAAATTGGTTGTAATTTTTATATTATTAAATACAACAATTTTAGATGTGATTTGAAGATATGGAACAAACCATCACCAGTGCCGAGATCAGAATTACTCTCTGCTGTATCAGGGGTAAATGGAATATATTGTTCTCTGACCGAAAAAATTGACAAGGAGCTGTTGGATGCTGCTGGCCCTGGGTTAAAGGTGGTGGCTACTATATCAGTTGGCTATGATCATATTGACTTGACTGAGTGCAAGAAAAGAGGTATTAGAGTTGGATATACACCTGATGTATTGACTGATGCCACTGCTGAACTTACAGTAAGTTTAGAAACTTGTTTTTCCTATGTCCACTTCTCTACATTCTGTCTAATTTGCATCAGACCATCAGCAGTATATTGGTTGGTCTTATTAATGGCATTCTCAGTATGTGACATGTGTCACAGCCTCTTTGCGAAATCAATATACCTACTTACTGCAAAAGTATTAAACTTTTGTAAAAAAATACTAAAATAATCAAAAGTAGTTTATTTATCATAATAATATGTATAAAATTGAGCAATAAAAATATTATGTTAATGTCTAATAATATTAAACTTCAGTCATAATATTTGTAAATTGCTTGAATCTTGATAATGTATATAATAAAGAAAGTATAATAATATCACAACATACATTTTAGGCCCTTTATTTTTTATGCTTATATTTTAAACTGTTACTGTTTATTTTAGCTTTGCCATGCTTCAGACTTAAAAAGTTTATTTTATATTACAGTTGGCTCTGCTATTATCAACTTCACGAAGACTCCCCGAGGCTCAACAGGAAGCTAAATCTGGAGGCTGGGTTTCCTGGGCTCCAATGTGGATGACAGGACCTGGCCTTGCTGGAGCAACAGTTGGCGTTGTTGGATTTGGAAGAATTGGCCAGGCTGTTGCGCGACGTGTTAAAGCTTTTAACACAGCCAAAATTTTATATTTCAATCGCAGCGAGAGACAAGAGGCCAAAGAGATAGGGGCTGAAAAAGTAAGCTTTGATGAGTTGATAACACAAAGTGACTTTGTCATATGTTGTGCTGCACTTGTTCCAGAAACTAAAGAGATTTTCAATAAAAGTGCATTTCAAAAGATGAAACGTAATGCAATTTTTGTAAACACAAGTCGTGGAGGCACCGTTGATCAAGCTGCATTGATTGAGGCTCTTAAAAATAATACTATAAGAGCTGCCGGCCTTGATGTTACTACACCAGAACCACTACCTCTTGATAGTCCATTATTTACATTAAAAAATTGTGTGATTCTACCACATATTGGCAGTGCTTCTATTGAAGCAAGGAACAGTATGAGTGAACTAACTGCAAATAATATTATTGCTGCACTTAAAGGCACAGAAATGCCAGCGGAATTAAAATAATTATTTTGTAATTTTTGTTTTATCTTCACAAACATTTAATATTATATGTTAATAAATTATATTTTATGAGTAATTATTGTTTATTTGTTATCAAAAAATTATAACATAACTTTAGTTTATAATATTATTAATATAAATATTTTATATTTTTTATCCATAAAGATAGCTGTTCTTTTTATAAAATTAAAGTATAAAGGTATTGAAATGTAATTTATACAAAACCAATTTACTATCAAATAAAACTCAGAAGTAAATAAATAACAAAATGATTTATTAAAAGTAAATTATTCATCACTACTAAATAAACCTAATCATTATGTTCATGTTGAGCCTCAGATTCTCTCCAGTTGTTTTGTATCATTTCTACAATCATGTCCCACCATTTTGACTGCATAAAGTAGTAAATAGAACATACAATGATAAACAGCCACGATAAAATTAATAGATAGTCTGTCTTAACAACAACCACACTTGACAATGGCCCATCAAAGTCTTTAGTAGTTACTAGAATGCCTTTCGGCTCCTGTCCTGTGAATGAATTTACGAATTTACTAAACAGATGCACATTGTACTCTGTTCCGTTAAACTTGGATACAGGTCGGCCATTATGGAACAATCTGAGAGTTGGTACACCAACTATTCCATACTGAGCATTAATCCCACTAAACTTCAGTGCATCCAATCCCACCATTTTTATGTTAGGATACGACCGAGCCAGTGCATTGAAATGTGGAGCAGCTTGAGCACTGAATGGACATGACTTTGTGTAGAAAAACACAAGCATACATTCAGCTTTTACGGTTGGGCTATTAATGTCCGGTTTAACATGCAAGAGTTTTGCCAGATGGGTTCCATTTACGATTTCAACTGTGGGCACCACATCTTCACTTTCATACACAATTTCTTGGCAATTTACGAGCTTTCGGGTTTCGTTGGCCATTTGGGTTTTATTGGTCACTGTCCCGTTGCCGAACGTTGGTTCAACGGGTGTAGTATCTGGTTTAAGTATATCTGACTCATCTTTTTTCAATTGAACTCTCTCTTCCTCCTCAACATCGTATTGTGTAGCGATACCAATTTGACCTGTAATACATGAATTTAAATGAGCACAACCCTTCAATCAATAATTACTATGCAAGACTGAGAATAAAATACTTACTTATGAAAAGGAGTAGTATTAAGTAGCAGTTATATTTTTGCTTATGATTCATTGTTTATATTGTGAATTTTATGTATTTCTTTCTTCAAATTTTAAAAATTACCCAATAATCGGCAAAAAACTGATAATTCATTTTTGTTTATTTTTATGACATTGACGACTGTCATATGTCAATTGTCAAATGAACACTCATTTGACATTTGACAGTGACAACGGACAATTGAATTTTTTTTTTTATGTTCGTTCATGATGAACAGGCTAAGGTCGTACCGGACATATCACTCCCAGGATATAGGTGATGGCGCTGGTATGCTGATGCACTTGCTCCAACCAAGATGCATTGGAACCACCGCTAGCGCTTTGTGCGATGATCACAGTTTCCTCTTTTGACTGCTGCTTACCCATTTTTTATTCACAAAATAAGTATCTACGAACTCAAGAGAACGTCCGTCGCGGTTATTAATAGACAGTAATATTAATGAACACATAATTGAAACGATGTGACAATGTTTAAGATCACTAATCCATATTAGGCGATCGGAATGCAACGCGAACCCGATCGCTCACTGGCAGGGTCGCCATGTAAGGATGGGCGTTGAGAGACGAATTAAAGATGTTACTAGTTCACTGATCAGATTTATTGTGTTAAATAATGAGCGGTTACATACTTATATACTAAGATAACATATGAGATACTACATATGTATCACTACACTACAGACCATACTGCCTAGTCATTTTACTACACCTGAGTAATTTAGTGTCATTTTTTTTTTACTTAAAGAGTTTTGTTGCATTATTAACTACTTTATTACATTTGATTTCCTTATATCTGTGTTTAGAGTTCCGGCGTTTCTTTTATGGAGGAAAGTTTAAGAACGTAGTTTCGTTTAAAATCATTAAGGTTTGTATAAAATCTACAATGCGCAGTGCGCACTATCATTGTGCGCAAGGCAATAAATAGAACTATATTTTTTCGTGGGGTTGCACCAGTTGGGAGTGTGCATATGAATAGCAACTCCAGGCGCAGAACCTTTTACATGTCCATAGATCATCTTTCTTGTCAGACAGTTAGGTAATCCTAACCAAGTTCCGATTATTACTTTCTGATTTGTTGAAAAACAAAATGGCTTCCCTTGAGGAATATACCATGTCTCAAGTCACGGTTTGACGTTACTCACGAAAGGTCAGCTGATCAAGAAGCAGTTTGACAGCTGTTGACAACGCTCGTGTCAGTTGAGACATCTGTCTTATGAGGAAACAACACAGTTGAGAGAAATACAAAATAGGTATTTATAAAATCTATTTGATACATAAACGTCTCGTAGTGCCTTAGCAAGCCAGTACTAGCGCGATAGAGACAACTGCAACTTGGACGGAAATTACCTATTAAAAGTACCAGAAATGTACGTTTAGGGGATTCCTGTTTCCTTCTCCAAAACTTAACCGATTTAAATATTTTTTTCTTTCTTAGTTAAAAAAAGAATTGAGCGAGGTACCTATTTTTTTATTTTGTTGTTTATTGTAGTCAAATCTGTTTCCTAGATGTTTAAACATAGCGGAGAGTCTGGCCATTTTTTTTAAGGTTTTTTCAAGTCCATATCTCTTTAAATAAATAATTTATTAAATAAAGGAGAAAATAGGGACGTACAAACAATATCCATAAATATTCAGGGAAAAAATGGTTACGCTAGCAGCATTATCCAGGGAGGAAACAGGAATTCTGTAGACCCCCATTCCTGTATGGAAAAATTTCGTAGTGTTTCCTCATAAGACATGTGCTTAAGTATAAACCGTTAGATCACGGAGGCGTTCCAGATATAAATCCCCGTTGTCGCCTTCTTCGATCCCCCCCCCCCTCCCCCCACGGGAACGATGGTTGAGGGGGAGATGCTGTTTTTACTCCAGCATCCCGAGAATAAAATAATTTCACGTAAACATAAGATATATTTAGGTTTTAATTAGAGTAATCTCTACTTTACACCAATTAGGTTTTGAGTACTAAACACTCTTCTCAGAAGGGAATATTAATAAAACACACGTTAACCCTTGAGCTCTTGTGTCTTGCGACTGTGTGGAGTTACAAATTATAAGGACCATACACAATGCATAGCGCATTTAAAGTGTTTACACTAATTTATAACCATATTGCCTACGCTTAATACAATGTGAGCACTGTGTCCCTACATTATAATATTTTAATTTTAACCTTCAGTTGTATATTAGAGATAATGTCAAGATATATTCCTCATTTAACTACACCTAATGGGAGCTATATATCGTAAAAAACATTCGATTTGCAAACGCAATTCCTCGGCCATTACACGAAGTGCTTCTTAATGAAGTTGCGTCGAAGCTTATTATAGGAGTATAGAAATAACCTACAAATAGTTTTAATTAGATTCCCCAAAATTAATTAATTTGCTAAACTGTTTTCAAAGTAAACGAAAGAGAGACACCTAAGTTTTTGATTTGGTACGGAGAATACGGTGACATTTCGATGTTATAGCTTACCTATTATATGCCTATACATAGTTTTCAATGTCATGGATGTGTATTAAATTTGTGTATAATATAATAAAAATCTTAAATATATATATTATAGTATAAAAGTATTAAATATTATATATTTACGTTGTCTGGTACCTGTAACACAAGTTCTTCGGATACTTAGCACAGAGCCAGATTGGCGTGGTGTGAAGCGTCTATAGATATTATTATATTATTATTTTAAAGATTACTTGAATTTTATCCTAGAAACGAGAATGCATAAATTATACACATGCTAACATAAACCAAAAATAAATAATATTCACATATGTAGGTAGGTATGAGCATTTCGTTGGGTCACAAAGTAGATAACAAAGTTAGGTCTAGAACCTCTGAACCAATAAAAAGTCTTATCTACTGTAATATTTTTACACACCCAAAACGGGACCTTCGAGACTCCGCTGTCTGTCTATTTGTGCATCTGAATGTCAGTAAACTAAACAGTGATAGCTAGACAGATCAAAATGTTCACATGTGTTTCTGTCGCCCCTATTATAACAATACTAAAAAATAGAATATAATAAATATGTAAGTAAGCAATGCTTTCAAGTTTCAATCCTCAAAACGTCAAACCAGATTTTGAGCTGTTTTGTACGGAACACTACATGCGTGACAGAGTTGTCCAGTTTTTAGTCACTGCCGCCTGATGGAAAATGCCAGCGGACTCAGAGGAGTATTTCTGCTTTTTACACTCTTGATGCAAGCAGACCAAGCAGTTCAATCTGTTGAGCTGAATTTGTATGGCATCGTAACAACGCCCCTAGCGGCTAACGATGGGAACTAATTCGATCCCTCGATACAAGTTGTAATTAACTTACGCAGTGGCGGATTTACACATTTTCAAGGCATAGGCTGTACAGTTTATGCCGCCCTTGCCTTTACAATTTTCATATCCTACATAATTTTTTTGTGGGCAAAGGGCGCAAAGGCCGATTGCTGGCGGGGGAGCGGCGGCGAATTAGCTGTTTTACTCTAGAATATGGAAGTTTGCTACTCTCGGAATGTGCAATGACGAGTGAGGAAAACCTCATTGGTAAAATGACTGATGACTATGTAAGACTTTAGAAAAAAATCATGCAATTTTTTATTTATTTTTATGAGTTGAATAAAAATCGGTCCCCAAATTTGCCGCCCCAAAATATGCCGCCGTAGGCTCAAGCCTACTCAGCCTTCTAAATCCGCCACTGAACTTACGGGGCATTTCACGTCAAGCGCACCAGAGAAAAAAAAGTCAGGTCTTGGATTTTGTTCGTAATTGGATCAATTTACACTTTCATAAGACCTGAATAAATGTAAGTCCCTATTTTTCTTTTATGCCTAGTTACGATTATAAGCACCTTCAAATAATCATCAATATTTGATAGCCTGATTTTTCGAAAGCTTATAATGAAGGTAATCAGGTGGAATAGAGAATAAGTAAATAGTGTATGAGTATTTTAATTGATTTTCTATAAAATAAATACAAATTAGTAAAACATTTTTTTTCGTATAGTAAACCAGAAGTTAATATTACCTTCATTAACAGCTTTAGAAAAATCTGCTTTTCAAATTTTGATGATTCTTTGAAGGCGCATAAATTCGTAACAAGGCATAAAAAAAGAAAAATAAGGACGTACATTTATTCAGGTCCTATGGAAGTACAATTGATCCAATTATTAACAATATCCAAGATCTGACTTTTTTTTTCTCTGGTCCACTTGGCGTGAAATGCCCCATATGCTAAGTATTAATATAAAGTAAAAAAATAACAATACACAGTTATCGGTTTTTTTAATGAGAACAATCTAAAAACATACAGGTAGGTATGAAGTTATTTATCGAACCTTAAATTGTTCTAGGTAAATAGGTCAAAATATATTTCCGAACCGATCGATGAATTCATTATGTGGTTGTATAATTTATCATTTAATGACATAATCACATGGAACGAAAACCGGAAGTATTTTATCATAGGCCGGAAGTCCTTGACAACTTATTAATTATTCCTCAGGAGAAAAGTTTGTGGAAAATGTATGATGAATTTTGGTGCTGTTTAACTAAGAGAAGCGTCGTTCGTGGCCAAGTGGGGAAACCGTTGATCAGCACTCACTGTACAGGTTGTAGCAATAAGACTTTCTCAGATCTCAAGTACATTGTCTCAAGTACAAGTACATTCAGAAGGCTCAATGTCGCTCAGCGAGCTATGGAGAGGGCAATGCTCGGTATTTCTCTACGTGGTCGAATCAGAAATGAGGAGATCCGTAGAAGGACTAAGGTTGCTGACATTGCCCGTAGGATCAGTCAGCTGAAGTGGCAATGGGCCGGCCACATAGCACGAAGATTGGACGGTCGATGGGGCAAAAAGATCCTAGAGTGGAGGCCACGTACTGGCAAGCGCAGTGTGGGACGGCCACCTACCAGATGGACCGACGACCTGGTGAAAGCTTCCGGGTCACGTTGGATGCAGGTGGCAATGGACCGGTCGCACTAGAAATGTGTTGGAGAGGCCTATGTCCAGCGGTGGACAGTAAAAGGCTGTAACGACGACGACGACAACGACGAAGTACATTGTACGGACGCCCTAAACAGTAAACATCGTGAGAAAACTCGCACATGGTTGGTCCCAGACCCATTTACCATTCCTCTGGATAAGACAGACTATTTTGTGAGAATGCCATGTGCTGGGCAACCAAAACCATGTGACATTTTAAAAAACCGCTTGTCTCAGGCACTACAGTGGTTACTTCGCTCGGACAATACTGTATAAATCGTCCTTTATCGGATTCTAAGGCCTACTGTTTTTGTATTCAGAGCACTTTCATTTCGGTAAAATTTAAATAAAACAAGTATGAAAGAGTGACCACGCACTCGCAACTCCTCATACGCTTTGGTCGCTACTCTATGTGAAGGAATTAACTACAATTTGTATGGCCTCAAAGCGTTGTTTCGACTCCATACATACAAACTTTTTCACGTGGAGCAGTGGGAAAAACTCGCAATCAGCTTTCTGTAAATTCTTATATTTTATTAAATAAAGTCCTGCGCTGTGTCTGTCTGTCTGTTCGCGATAAACTCGAATATACAACGCCGATCTGTATGCTGTTTTCGTCAATGGATAGAGTGGTTCTCGAGGAAGTGGCGTCGTCAAGGTAGGCCCGGACAGCTAGTACTAATGATGAGCGTCACAGACTGATAGGTATTACAAATTGATGACGCGCCTCTGTCCGGGCGGGCGTTAGTCGCGCGCCAGCCACAGACATGGCCTACACCTGGGACAACCGAGTGTCGTTTGTTGTTCGATTTCTCTACGGTGAGTTCCAAATTCAAAATTTTATTTTCACATTTTTGTTAGTTGTCAGGTTTCTCTATGGTTATTTTATTTTTTTCATTTTAAAATAAAAGTTTTATGTTTTTATAATTCGTACTTACCAATTTTTTAAATTTATTACATTTTTAATTAAATCCTATTCTATACAATTTATATATATATAATATATTTAAATTGTATGATATAGATATAATATATTTAAATTGTATGCTATGGATTTCCGCAAAGTAACGCCTGATTCCATTAACTATTTTAAATCCTATTGTTAACTGTTAAGTTTCGTTGAAGATAAAAGTTGTACTAAGTCTAAAGTTAGTGCACAGTTTTATTATGTTTGATAAAATATTATTAAGAAATTTATTGACAGTGAATTTATTTGCAAAGATGAAATAGGGAAAACATTAGACATAATAGACAAATTAATAACAATCAACATTAAGAATACACACATAGCATACTGAGTTAGATTACTGAAATAAACTTCATAGACTTTGAAATCATTTTTTATAGGCTTACGGGACATAAAGGTCCCATTCCATTGACCCATAGAGGTCGTCAACGTATATTATAAAGAGGTTGTTTCATTGCGTTTAATAGGCTCAGACACTGGACTGATTTTGATGAAATTTGGTACAGATATAAAGTAGACCACGGGGAATAGCATAGGCAATTTATTACGGCAAAATGCACTCGTCCTGGGGGATTTCTTGTGAGCAAACGAAGACGCGCTACGACTAGTACAATAATATGCAGTAACGAAATGTCAACTTGTTTCACAATAGTTGATGTTTGTCGATTTTCGACTACAATTGCACAGGCAGTGCCAGAATATACACCCACTCTCCTAGAATATAGTTCTTAAGGTCTACTACAAAACTATAATATATATACATATAATATATATATCTATGGACGCTTCACAGCACGTCAATCTGGCCCCGTGCTAAGTATCGGAAGAACTTGTGTTACAGGTACCAGACAACGGAAATATATTTAATACTTTTACACTATAAACATATTTAAAATTTTTATTATATTAATACACAAATTTAATACTCATCCATGACTCAGGAACATTTAAAACTTTTTTTGTTCCCTCAGCGGGATTCGAACCCGCGACCTCCGGGTCAAGAGCCAAGCTCTGAACCACTAGACCACGGAGGCGTCGAAACTGAAATTAAATTAATTATACTAGGAGTAAAATAAATGAGTGATTATACTTTAGGATGTGTATGTGCCTACTATGTAGAGTTTACTGTGAAAGTACCATCGCTGAAAGACTTACTTTTGACTTTCATGTTTGTATGAGAAATTCCCACACATCATAAATTTTCCCATACAATAATTTTTGTCCACTTTCAGCGCTGGTACTTTCACAGTAAACTCTATATACGGGACCCATACACACTCTAAAGTATTATAACTCATTAATATTATAGCCTGTATATATAAAAACGTTGAGTAATGAGTAATGTTTATATTTTATTACTCGTATGAAGAAACACATCAACCTAAACTAAAATAAGCCATATTTTTTCGTTCTCCTCCGACGAAAACAGAGGAGTGTTATAAGTTTGACGTGTCTGTGTGTTTGTGAACATTGTATCGTAGTTCAAACGGATAAACCCATTTTGATCTAGTTTTTTGTTTGGGATCTGAATGTTAATCATAATTATTAATATAGTCTTTTGAATGATTTTTTAAATAGATGTTATCATAGCCACCTGGTAAACAAATAAAACTAAAATGATTTATACAGTACCATTAAAAATAATGTAGATATTAAACTTTCGAATATAATGTGCGAACGAGTTGGGAACAATCGATTGATTTCTGTGTGATGAGTCCAAAAGTAAATTAATGTAATATTAATTCAATAAACCAATTGTTATGTTAATTATTACGAAATAGTGTTATACATAGACAAGTAGACTAGTGACACATCTCCAGTGTAGAACTGATTTATATTTTTTATTCTTTATGTAGACATTCAGCATTTAAATTAGGTACTTTAACATTACACTGTTTCTTTGTATATTTCCTTTTTAACCGACTACAGTAAAATAAACGGGTGACGTTATTATGTTATTTTATAGACGTTCAATCATGTATGAAGGACGGATTTTTTTGGATGTTTATGTATGTTTGTTTCACCGTAGCTCTAACCTAACCCAGCGATGTGATTTTAATGAAAGAGATGTAAATAGATTCGTAATAACCTGATTAACTTATGATTTGTTTGACGTTTTCGCGCTTAACTTTTTTATGATTTTTTAATTTATTTTTTTGTTGACTATAAATATAATTATTTATTTACACAAAAAACTCCTTAAAAATAACATATTAAATTAAAACTATCTTATTTATATATTATTATTATCTAAACTATAAACTAAACAAGTAATAAAAAAGGCTATATGTAAAAAACTATATCTAAATCGGCGGCCGCTGGTAATGTACCCAAAAGACTGGCATTATTACCTCGCTGTATCGCTAAACTGTTTTTTTTTTGTTTATTTATTCAACATAAGAAATACATAAAATACTTAATCTAAACAATGTAACATAAGCCATTAGTGTTTTTTTCGCACACTGCTAAATGTTAAATAATAATATTATGATTTACTCTTTTTAACCGACTTCCAAAAAAAGGAGGAGGTTCTCAATTCGTCTGTATGTTTTTTTTTTTTTTGTTACCTCAGAACTTTCGCCGATTTGGATGATTTTTTTTTATTTGAAAGGTGGTGCTTCCCGTTTGGTCCCATTGTCATTACAGATTTTATACTTCATGAAATATGATGAAACCTATTGAATTTAATGTCAAAAAAAAATAGCACCCACGCAAATTTAAGGTCAAAACGCGCCTTGCTGTAACCAGACCTGCTACGCAGGAGTATTTTTATACAGCGCCAGAGTGTGTGCGTAATGCACTCTTTTTGTTTTACTCTATTAACTTTTTTACTCTATTAGATTTTGTCATGCCAATTCAAAGCCTGGATTATCTTTCTTGTCAGACAATCAGATGACTGGTGGAATGGTGATCAACCTACATTGTTCTAGCCAAAGAAGAGAACATCATTAAAAGTTCCAACGCGGGAATCGAACTCACGACTTCCGAGTCGAGAGCAAAGCGCTAAAGCCTCGGAGGCGTTTAGTAATAATATATATATATATATATATATAAATATTATATATATATTATAATATATATATATATATATATATACATCCAGAAAGCGTTTTTCGTATATATATATATATATATATATATTTATGGACGCTTCATATCACGTCAATCTGGCCCCGTGCTAAGTATCCGAAGAACTTGTGTTACAGGTACCAGACATGAGACAACGAAAATATATTTAATAGTTTTATACTATACACATATTTAAGATTTTTATTATATTTCAATCAAATTTAATACACATCCATGATCCAGAAACATTGAAAACTTTTTGTTCGGCGGAATTCGAACCCGCGACCTGTCGCTCGAACACCAACGCGCTCAACCACTGCGCTACGGAGGTCGTCAAATTTTAGTGATAAATTACAATATATAACAACAACGCCGTTATCGGCCACGACCTAAAATCGGTGGCCGACTTTTTGTAGATGATAAATATTACGTGTGTATACACGTCATACAAAGTCTGTCAGGAATAATATGTAGGAAAAATCTGAACGATTATCTGTCCTACAAAAAGTAGGCTGCCTAATACCCTAATACTATTCCAATGAGAGTAGAGCTATTATAATATACTAGCTGTTCCCGCGACTTCGTTCGCGTGGTTTTTGAGTGACTTCAACCGCTTATGCAGCGCACGCAACGAAAGTCCCTAAATGTGACTAATTTTCACAGTTTTTGCAACATTTCTCACTGACGCTTCGCTCCTATTGTTCGCAGCGTAATGTTATCCAAAAAAAATATTTTTCGAATCGGACCAGTAGTTCCAGAGATTAGCGCGTTTAAACAAACAAACAATCAAACTCTTCCGCTTTATATTATTAGTATAGATTTTACAGTGGATACGCACTTTCTGTAGCACAAGCAGAAACTGTTTTGGAGCTGTCATGCTTTTCATACAATTGAAGACATGAATGATTTTCATTGAAATTCGTCCCTGATAAATTTAACCTAAATGTAAACAAACCGAAAACATCAAAATTTTCCCTTATTCACTTATTGTGCACACTTATCAACATTTTCACAGTTATGTTAAACAATTACACTTCATTATCCAATACATTTTATAACAATTAAACAATAAATAATATGTTTAAACATCAAATGAAAATCTTTCATAGAAAAAATACGCCATTTTGACACTTCTTATTGTAGAATACAAGCCTATAGTCTATGGATTCATAGCAAAAAAAAATCATTGTAATAATATTGGCCAATTGGCATCACTGACTAGTCTATGGTTGTGTCATAGACGGGTTTGTTTACGTTTAGGTTAAATTTATCTTGGACGTACTATAGCAAAGTTCTGATTTCTAAAAAATTTAGTTCAAACTGTCACTTAAACATTTTAGAATACGTAAAATACGTCTCTAGTATCAATGGTACTTAATACGTTACGACATATCCTAAAATGTTTAAGTGACAGTTTGAACTCAATTTCGTGGGTAAATTTTTGTGACATATCATCTTCATCCATTCATGTCTTCAATTATTATTCGTTGACGTTACTTTACGGAGTTATCGAATGTTCCTTCGACTACTGAACATACCCCCGGTTTCTCGAACGCTATTCAAATGAATGATCAACTTACATGGCATTCAAATATTCAACCCATATTGAACGCTGATTGGTGGAATATTATTAGACAGAAAGGAACAGACATATATTTTATAATTACATTACACGCATTTGAAAGATTTGTCAAAATTCCACAGATAAGGTTAATTCACCAAAGACACCGATTAGTTGACATACGATTTGAATCAGCGAGCGAGCGTGATGTAATTATAAAATATCTGACCGTTCCTTTCTGTCTGATAATAAGTATTGGACCACCAATCAACTTTTTATAATATTTTTGGTAAAAGATGGCCCCATATGAGTTTCTTACACCGGTTCTTCTCGCTGGGCTAGTTCCCGAACCGGTGGTAGGCATCACATAGACACGACGTTCAGAAATGTTTTTTTTGTAAAATTTACTCTGAATAAAAATATTTGATTTGATTTGATATAGGTTGTTGATTTAATGCCATGCTAGTTGATCATTCATTTGAATAGCGTTCGGGAAACCGGGCTATAGTGTTACGTGTATTACAAGCACGTACTACGCTCGTAGCGACACGTAGCGAGTCTGTAGAGGAGCTACACGACGTAGCAGAGGCACTCTGCTATGAAAATATTATGAAGGTATTTCAAATGTCTTTGTTATTTTACTAAGGGCTGGTTTTTAAACCGTACCTTTTACCTGAGGAACTTATCGTGTGTTCTTATCTTTTACTTCAGGAATTTATGTGTGACTTTGACAGATTTTGTACGAAATAAATGTGTTAAATACACATTTTTCGACAGACTAAATCGATTTTTCAACAATCCCTACTCGTATAAAATATTATATCTGCGAAAAGTGATCAAAGCACAACCCAATACAAAAGCACAACAAAAGCTTGACTTTTTTAAAAACCGGCCAAAATGCCTTGGTGGACTTGTGCGCGAAGGGTTCTGTACAAAATGAAATGCAACAGTTGTAGGGGTGGGCGTTGTTTTTAGGAATAATTTTTATTTGTTGTTGTAACAAATAAATATATGTAACAACAGAAATACATAATCTGTGAAAATTTCCAACTATCGCAGTTCATGTGGCCTGGTGACAGATGAACGAACGGATAGACAACGGAGTCTTAGTAAAAGAGTCCCATATTTTAGCTATTAGCTATGAAACCCTAAAAATTAAACTGAATATTTACTTTTTGAAACAAACATCGAACCCGTTGCTCATCAATATCGTACTTCTCGTAGCACATCTAAAACCTTTTAACTTACAATTAATTTTACTTTAATACACTAAGGGCCGATTTTTCAATCGTCAGATAACGTTTATCTGTTGAATAAACATGTGACTTTGACATTTGTTCCATATAAAATCTGCCAAAGTCACATATTTATTTTTTAGATATAAGTTATCTGACGGTTGAAAAATCTGCTCTAACTCAAAAGTCAAAAGCAAAGTTTAATATCGCAAAGTCTAGAATTCTAGTTGATTGAGGATGATTGATAAATGATAGTGCACCGAATGCACCAACATCCATCACTTAGAGGCAGGATATCCTCGGCTAAGTGGATAATGCCCCGGTCATAGATGGCAATTGGTGATTAAGGAATCAACGCCAATTGATACGGCAGAAGTTGATCTTTGCCGAGTAACGTCAAAAAAAACAAAACAATTTGAATTAAGAACGCTAAGCGCTAAGAAGAGGGTTCTTGTAGAATAATAATTCAAGATATGAATAGATGAAGGTGATAGGTGGCAAAAAAAAACCAGACTACTTAAACATTTTAGGTTATGTAGTAACGTATTAAGCACATTGATTCTAGAGACGGATCTTTAGATTAATGTACTTAATACTACGTATTCTAAAATTTTTAAGTGGCAGTTTCAACTCATTTTTCTCGAAATCATAATTTTGCTACATATCACCTTCATCCATCATGTCTTCAATTAATAAGTATTATGTATCATTAGTAACATAATTTTTTGAAGTGAAACTTCTTTATCAACGTATGTAAAAACTTTAAATCGTCAGTCGTCACTTTTTCTGTTACCCGTCATATTTATTTATTAGGTTATGCGACATAATATTAATATTTATTTTACGAGAAAGTAAGTGTAAGAAATACACATACACATTTTTTTATTTTGGTAGTTGGTAAATACAATATTTTATACACTAAATATAGCTTATATTTACCCCAAAATTTAAAATAACTTTGTAATAATACCTATTATCATATTATTGCCTTTTCTCATTCTAGTTTTTTTTTAAATATATATGTGATAATATGTCACAAAATTTTTAATCGAGAAAATTGAATTTAACTGTCATTTAAACATTTTAGGACATGTATTACTCGTCTCTACTCATTGTAACGTATTAAGTACATTAATTCTGAAGATGGTTCCTTAGATTAATGTACTTAAAACGTGTCGACTTATTCTAAAATATTTAAGTGACAGTCTCAACTCAATTTTCTCGAAATCGGAATTTTGCGATATCACCTTCATCCATTCATGTGTTCAATTTATTATTTTTTAGTCTTATTTTTTAATCTTTAGCAAGATTTAAATTACTTTTTTGGAATTAAAAAATATAGTATAATCACATCCCAAAGTTATTATGATTGTACTTACATATTACTAAATATAATAATGGCGATAATAAAACAATAAGAGGAACCGTACAAAAAAGCGGCCTTACTGCTTACAGCAGTATCTATACCGATTAGGTTAGATTTAACCTAGCCGGTTAATGGGTTAGTAAACTACTCTCGACGCCAAACTCTCGCGGTGGTACAGAAGGCCAACACTAACATAAAATCTAATTGAATACCTAATTACCAATTGCCTTACTACGCGGAAACATATTTTTATACCAGACTAGGGCGAAGCCAAAAGGGTAATGATTTTGGCAGTCTATGTTTATTATTTGTCTATAGATAGATATATAGGTAGATAGATAGAAAGATAGATAGATAGATACATACAGGCTATAATATTAATGCGTGAGTCCCGTATATAGTTTACTGTGAAAGTACCAGCGCTGAAAGAGGTACTTTTCTTTTAATTATTGCATGGAAAAACTTTTGATGATGGGGCATTTCTCATACAAACATGAATGTCAAGAATAAGTCTTTCAGCGCTGGTACTTTCACAGTAAACTCTACATAGGAGGCACATACACTTCCTAAAGTATTATCACTCACTTTACTTTACTTTACTCTACTTTACTCCTAGTATGATTAATTTAATTTCAGTTTTGTAATAGACCTTTAGAACTATAAACTCTACATAGGGATTACACACACACACTAAAGTATTATCACTCATTGATTTTACACCTTGTAGATATAACTCGATTCATATTTCCTTAAATAAGAGTACAATGTTAAGATATTACGAAATAAGATAGTATTATAATTTGTCTTTCATGAGGCATGTACATGTTCAATATCTAATAATAATTAATCATTGGATTTAACAAAAAGGATCATGGAGGTTATTTATACATTCAGAAATATAGGTTTCGCAATACTTAGTATTTATAAAATTAACTACATTTTATATACTACGTCAATCTGGCCCCGTGCTAAATATCCGAAGAACTTGTGACAGGTACCAGACAACGGAAATATATTTAATACTTTTATACCCCCCTAACACCTCACTTAGAGAAAAGTTTAAGGAAACAGGAATCTTAACTGTACCTTCTCAGTACCTCCTTTCAAATTTAATGTATGTTAAAAAAAGTACACTTATTTAAAAAGAAAAGTGACAACCATAATAGAAATACTCGAAATAAGCATAAACTTGATGTACCAGTGACTAGACTTAGTGAAGTAAAAAAATTGTTTAAGGGCCAATGTATACGCCTATACAATAGGATCCCAGAAAACGTTCAAAATTTTTCAAACAATAAGTTTAAGAAAGTAGCCAAAGAACGTTTGTGTGCAAAAGCTTACTATACAGTAAATGATTTTATGAATGACAGCACACCTTGGGAATAAAGTAGCCCTCTGCAAGGCTATATTTATATACTATAAAATTACTGTACTTTTGTTATTTAGTTTTAGTTCTGACATTTGTAAATCTTACAAAAGAGCAATTTTCCATCTTTTTGGTAAAAGATGGCCCCGCGCGAGTTTCTTACGCCGGTTCTTCTCGCTGGGCTAGTTCCCGAACCGGTGGTAGGCATCACATAGAAACGACGTTCTGAAAACATTTTGTAAAAATTTATTCTGAATAAAATGTTTTGATTTGATTTGATTTGATTTGATTTATACTTGTTTAAGATTTTTATTATATTATACACAAATTTAATACACTTCCATTACCCAGGAACATTTTATTTGTTCCCTCAACAGGATTCGAACCTGCGACCTCTGGCTCGAGCACCAACACGCTGAACCAATGCGCTACAGAGGTCATCTATTTGGCGTGGCCACGCGTTGTCAACACGACGCACTTAGCGAATTAGATTTATTGATCGAATTTTTAGAAACGCAACGTTTATATTCTATCATCGCGTCGTACGTCATTTATTAACATTCGATGAAAAAGAGGAGGGTTCTAAGTTTGACGTGTCTTTGTATGTCTGACTGTCTGATATATATCATAAACGGATGAAACGATTTCGATCTAGTTTTTTTTGTTCAAAAGCTGTCGTGGTCACGAGTTTTTATCTTATAATTTATAATTTTATCATTTTGTTCATAATAAAAAAAAATATTTTTTCGGCTTTTTTCGGCTAAATAATCATCTTATCGATTAAAAAAAAACTTTAATTTTGTCTCCTTGGATTAAAATGTTTGTAATATAGAAACATTTCGGCTATGAAATGATCATATCGACCGGTACCAAATTCCTGTTTCATTTTGTCCCTCGATTCGATCGCCTCGCATTCTCTAGATACAATCTTTTTAATTAAACGATCATCGTCGACGCAGACTAATGAGTGACACTGTCGGAGCCATCAACCAGTCATTATGTGAAAAATTCGGCTCAGCTAATTGTCTGGCGAAATCGTTGCAACATTTTGGCATTGGCCGAAAATACGCCGACCTATTGTCCGTAGGTACATTGTATCCATTGATTCACCATCGATATATAAATAAAAGCTATTAAATGCTTTTAGGAAATTATCGGTAGCTAATTATAGGAAGCATCATCGGCATTAATTAAAGACATGAGTGGATGAAAGTGATATGTAGCAAAATTCTGATTTCAAGAAAATTAAGTCCAAACAGTCACTTAAACATTTTAGGTCGTAACGTATTAAGTACATTAATCTAAAGGTTCGTCTCTAGAATCAATGGATTTAATACGTTACTACATATATATCCTAAAATGTTTAAGTGACAGCTTAAACCCTTTTCTTGTAATTTTTTTTGCTACATATCACCTTCATCCACTGATTTCTTTAATTTTTACTGACACCCCTTCGCACACCCCACTGCGCACTGCTTCAATGCTCTGTGTGTTTGTAACAAAATATTACAATACACGAAAAAACAAGAAAAAAAAGTTAATGAAACTATAACCCGACTTCGCAAAAAGGGGACTTAAAAGGCTAAAACAAGAAAATAAATCAATTCGAAATCCAGAAATGCATAGGTACAAAAATGGTCAATGTGGAGTCGTACGAATATTATAATTTTTCAAGTTCAATTTTTTCTATTAACATTTTGGTGTGAGCTGAGGCTTACATTTTATTAGCGGGTACGACCACGGCTCTACCTTGACTATTTTTGTACCTATTTTTATTAATAGGTACTGCTTGAAACTAGTATAACCTAAATATAAGTCTCATTAAAAATACTAAAATAGCAGTGACTTGCATTAAGTTTTATAGAACAACTAGATGTTTCCCGCTACTGCTAGCGAAACAATGAAATCCCGCGAGAACTGTACATTTTGCTGCTGTGAAAAGTAGCCTATGTGTAATGCAGGGTGTCACCTATACCATACCAAATTTGAATAAAATAGCTCTAGCCGTTTAGACGTGAAGTACTAACAAACATACACGCACACAAACATTCGCGTTTATAATATTAAGGACGTCTGTTAAGCTAGAAAGGTCAAGTCAGCAGAATCACTCGTTTTATATCTCAACATTTAGTGCTCATTTAGTGCTAATTAAATGCTGATAACAGACATTTAGTGCTCTGTTAGGTAGGCCAAAAAATAGAACACTGCTAACTTTTCATTAAGCTAGCAGAATACCATTCGTCACCGCGCTATAATACAGTTGCAGCGAAAGGCACACGAGCTAATCATTTAGTGCTCATTTAGTGCTGCTTAAGCGCTGATAACAGATATTTGGTGCTGTGATAGTTGGACCAGAAATGAGCATTCTGCTAGCTTTATATTAAGCTAGCAGTGTACAATTCGTGACCGCGCTTTAATACAGTGAGCAGCGTGAGGCAAATGAGCTAATAATTTAGTGCTCATTTAGTGCTACTTAAGTGATTATAATAGACATTTAGTGCTGTGAAATTTGGACCAAAAAATCAGAACACTGCTAACTTTTAATTAAGCTAGCAGAACACCATTCGTGACAGCGCTATAATACAGTTGCAGCGAAAGGCACATGAGCTAATAATTAGTGCTCATTTAGTGCTGCTTAAGCGCTGATAACAGATATATTGGTGCTGTGATAGTTGGTCAAGAAATGAGAATTCTGCTTACTTTGTATCAAGCTAGCAGTGTACGATTCGTGACCGCGCTATAATACAGTGAGCAGCGTGAGGCAAATGAGCTAATAATTTAGTGCTTGATTAGTGCTGCTTAAGCGCTGATAACAGATATTTGGTGCTGTGATAGGTGGACCACAAATGAACATACTGCTAGCTTTTTATTAAGCTAGCAGAATACCATTCGTGACAGCGCTATAATACAGTTGCAGCGAAAAGCACATGAGCTAATAATTAGTGCTCATTTAGTGCTGCTTAAGCGCTAATAACAGATATTTCGTGCTGTGATAGGTGGACCAGAAATGAGCATTCTGCTAGCATAGCTTTCATCAATCACCTTTTCATGGCCATAACTAACATACCGTTAAAAAAAATTTCGAAATCGGTCAAGCCGTTGTCGAAGCGCACACGATGTAAGAATTTATTAGGTAATTTTTTTACACTTTGGGCTACATTTTTGGGGTTTTAATAAGGAATCCTATTTTAAAAAATATATAATATAGCCTATATTCAGCGCTAGTAGTGTAGCTTTCCAACGGCGAAAGAATTTTTCATATTGGTTTTAGTAGTTTCAGAGCCTATTTCATTCAAACAAACAAACAATCAAATGTTTCCTCTTTATAATATTAGTATTAGTATAGATAAATCTGTTTACTTATACCACTAAGTAGATATATAGCAGCACTAATTGAGCACTAAATTATTAGCTCATTTGCCTCACGCTGCTCACTGTATTATAGCGCGGTCACGAATCGTACACTGCTAGCTTAATATAAAGCTAGCAGAATGCTCATTTCTGGTTCAACTATTATAGCACCAAATATCTGTTATCAGCGCTTAAGTAGCACTAAATTATAAGCTCATTTGCCTCACGCTGCTCACTGTATTATAGCGCGGTCACGAATCATACACTGCTAGCTTAATATAAAGCTAGCAGAATGCTCATTTCTGGTCCAACTATTATAGCACCAAAGATCTGTTATCAGCGCTTAAGTAGCACTAAATGAGCACTAATTATTAGCTCATGTGCCTTTCGCTGCAACTGTATTATAACGCGGTCACAAATCGTACACTGCTAGCTTAATAAAAAACTAGCAGAATGCTCATTTCTGGTCCAACTATCACAGCACCAAATATCTGTTATTAGCGTTTAAGCAGCACTAAATGAGCACTAATTATTAGCTTATTTGCCTTTCGCTGCAACTGTATTATAGCGCTGTCACTATCAGTATTCTGCTAGCTTAATAAAAAGCTAGCAGTATGTTCATTTGTGGTCCACCTATCACAGCACCAAATATCTGTTATCAGCGCTTAAGCAGCACTAATTGAGCACTAAATTATTAGCTCATTTGCCTCACGCTGCTCACTGTATTACAGCACGGTCACGAATCGTACACTGCTAGCTTAATAAAAAGCTAGCAGAATTCTCATTTCTGGTCCAACTATCACAGCACCAAATATCTGTTATTAGCGCTTAAGCAGCACTAAATGAGCACTTATTATTAGCTCATATGCCTTTCACTGCAACTGTATTATAGCGCTCTCACGAATGGTATTCTGCTAGCTTAATTAAAAGTTAGCAGTGTTCCCATTTTTTGGTCCAAATTTCACAGCACTAAATGTCTATTATAATCACTTAGGTAGCACTAAATGAGCACTAAATTACTAACTCATTTGCCTCACGCTGCTCACTGTATTAAAGCGCGGTCACGAATCGTACACTGCTAGCTTAATATAAAGCTAGCAGAATGCTCATTTCTGGTCCAACTATCACAGCACCAAATATCTGTTATCAGCGCTTAAGCAGCACTAAATGAGCACTAAATGATTAGCTCATGTGCCTTTCGCTGCAACTGTATTATAGCGTGGTGACGAATGGTATTCTGCTAGCTTAATGAAAAGTTAGCAGTGTTATATTTTTTGGCCTACCTAACAGAGCACTAAATGTCTGTTATCAGCATTAAATTAGCACTAAATGAGCACTAAATGTTGAGATATAAAACGAGTGATTCTGCTGACTTGACCTTTCTAGCTTAACAGACGTATATTAAGGGCGTGTTTCACCAAGCAATGTTAAAGTTAATCCCTCGTTAAATATCATGTTGTTCCTCTCGTATTTCCTATCAATGAATGAGAAGGCATGGTATTTTAAAAAGCCGTTAACACTAACATGCGTTGGTGAAATCGGGACTTAGGCCGTGTTTCACCAAGCAATGTTAAAGTTAACGCCATGTTAAAATACCATGCTTTCTCATTCATTGACAGAAAATAAGAGAGGGATAACATGATATTTAACGAAGGATTAACTTTAACATTGCTTGGTGAAACACGCCCTAAGTGTGATTAGTGTGACAGTCATTATAATATTATTGTGATGTGATATGATTTTTAGTAGTTGAAGTCGGGTTGTTTAACGTAGTTTCTCTAAGTCAAAGTAAACTACAGTATCCATTCCAATCCATATAAGGGCCGATTTTTCAATCGTCAGGTAACTTTTATCTGTTGTATAAACATGTGACTTTGACATTTGTTCCATACAAAATCTGCCAAAGTCACATATTTATTCCTTAGATAAAAGTTATCTGACGATTACTTTTAGTGAAAACCTCCTAAATTATCCGTACTGAAACTGCAAAAACATACATACATCATCAAAAATATACCGTCAATTAATATGTATCACCTCTGGAAATTGGTGAAATATGTTCATAAAATAAAAATATAAAGCCTAAAAAAATATTAGGAACCAAATTAGCAACTATTCAGCATCGAATCAAAAAATAATCACGCAAATCGGATCATTAACCTCAGAGTAATGGGTACATATATAAAAAAACTGAATAGAGAACCTCCTCCTTTTTTTGGAAGTCGTTTAAAAATAGAAATAGTAGTACATATTTAGCATTTGAAACGTGGCGCGCTGAATTTTTGTCTAAAGTCAGAGATTGAGTATTTTTAGAGACAATAAATACAAAACGAATTAAGATTCTAGCTTGTAATACATCAGCTGTTTTATCGTTTAACAAGAATCACTTAGTTTTCAGCCCAAATTCATTTAAAACAATCATTATTAGTATGTTGGCCTCGGTATCTAGAATAAAAACTTATTTTAGGTGAAAATACTTACTTACATATTCATAATACCAACAGGTAACCTACCTACCTATAGTTTTTAATTTTCCTGTATGTTTAAATATGAGTTTAGGTGTGATATAAACATAAAAAATATAATATAAACGTAAATATTCTTACCGTATTTATTAATAAAAAATTTATATATAAAAAGTCCCCGTAACACAAGTCAGAACTTTCCACGGGTCCAAATTGTAGTGGCGAGAAGCGTCCATAGTTATTAAGCACTTACCTCATACAAATGTAAAGTTATACCGCTAAGCCCCGAATTTTCGTAAAAGCTACTCTGTTTTTATTAACTTTTTAATGATCCCTTTCGTTTGTAAATAATTTATGTTCTTGTACATTATGAGTTCATGTATTGTAGACGACTTTGAGACCAGTGAGTTATTGAACCTTTTAAAAAATACAATGAACACTTTTTTAAAATAATAATTGATTATTTGCTAACTAACAAGTATAAATAAATACAAATATTGTACAATAATGCAGGGTGTAAAATTCACTATAACTTTGGGATATGATTATACCCTTGTCTCGTTTTAATAATAAGCACCTATATAAGTAACTACATTTTATTTTCATCAATAACTAAAAAAAGTTGTAATTTTTACAATTCATGATTTTTAGACGTAATTTTAAGCACCAAATGACTAAGAGTTAAAATTATATTCAACCGTAACTTAACTGCAGAATAGAGATGTTTTTAAATCGCCAGTTTAACCAAGACTGGTGCAGGCCCAGTATAAATCCCTAATAAATACGCGCATCAATCAACATATTTTTTATCATATATGAAAGACTACTTATTACACTAGATTATGCCTTCAAATACAAAATGTGGAATTTTTGATTCTCATTGTCTCAATATCCATTCATTCAATATTATATATAATAGTACTAACGATAGTGATAGTATAGTAATAGTAGTGATAAATTTAGTACACCGCGCTAATTCTGACGGGACGCTAAACAATGCTACGGTTGATCGAAGTATAAATTTAGTTGTCCCACTAGAGGTTATACCTACGTAGGTAACTAAACTCGTTAACTAGATGTTCTAATTATTTTAATTGCTTGTTTCACTACTTTGAGTTTATTGGTAATGGATAGAAAAAACTCGACAAAAGGTTAATTTGTCTACCACATGGGTACCGTTTTAACGAACCTTTAAAAAAATTGGGCAGTGCCTCATAAAATGAAATCAAATTACATTTATTTCAGGCCAAAGTCCCTAAAGTACAAGTATTGAATAATAACGAAATTATAGCCCAGTGACACGCTCCCACTGGTTTATGAGAGTAAAGGGAAGAGTGTCCTTGCGTATTGCGCACACCCCTGGGCACTATGTGATGACTACTGCGTAGCTGGCCTGGCTTCAACGAAATCGGCTGCTGACACCGAAATCGGTGTGGGGAACTACTATTATTAATTAATAAAGAATTTAAAACATTCACATATTACAAAAACACATCAATAGTATTTTTCAAGATAACTACTATACTAAATCTTGAAGCATAATATCTTTATTCTTTGCCATGTTAAATGAATTGATTGACATGTGGATTAAAATTGCGTCTTAGAACTGTCAATTTTTGTGTAATTTTTGTCCCAGGGGATGTTTAGAATTAAAGATAAAGATTAAAATTAGAGAGGAATACTAGGAAAATGTAAGTTTATTTTAAAAAGAAGGGGTTGTGGCGAAATAGCCTAACTATAGGAATTCGGTTCCCCCGGCTTATCAAAAACTTATCTCTTGAGCTGCGAAGTTCTATAAAACCTAATAGTATTAAAAACATATTAAAAAAACACTTTCATGACAGTTTATTAGCTTAGCTCCTATTCTCCATAGTAATGGGCTTATTATAAAACAATATCATTATTTTGTAAGAAATTGTTATTTAATTTAAGACTTAATTACCTGTAGACGCTAATTTGTAATACCATCTTCATAAACCGCTGTGGTTTCTTGATGATATTTTTATACAAATATTGTAATTTAATCATGATTTTGAATGGTAAACAAAGAAAATAATCTAACGAAGAGATCGATCAATGGTCAAGGGGTACCTAATAGTCCAAAATAATAGCTTATAGCAACAGTCAGCCAAACAAAGTCTACCGATGATCGAGCCTCCAATTCACCACTACAAAACCTCTTCCAGATATCGACAACAATGGGCAGCTGGACTCGCACGACTTCAAGTGCCTGGCCCTCCGCAGCTGCGTGCTGGAAGGGAAGGGTGACTGCAGCCCACCGCGCCTGCAGAAGTTCCAGCACATCATGACCAGCCTCTGGGAGGAGCTGTCCGAGCTGGCCGACTTTAATAAGGTAACTTTTGCGATGGTGGGGATCATTCATCATATTCCGTCTATGGCAAATTGTTAACCAGGATCGACAGCAGTTAAATTTATGATGGACCTGAATAAAATCTCATATATCGGGCATTTCACATCAAGCGGGCCAGAAAAAAAAGTCAGATCTTGGATATTGTTCATAATTGAATCAATTGCACTTCCATAGGACCTGAATAAATGTACGTCCTTATTTTTCTTTTTTTATGCCCAGTTACGAATTTATGCGCCCTCAAATCAAAATCAACTTTTCAAATTTTGATGATTCTTTGATGGATGGCGCATAAATTCGTAACTAGGAATGAAAAAAGATAAATAAGGACGTACATTTATTCAGGTCTTATGGAAGTGCAATTGATTCAATTATGAACAATATCCAAGATCTAACTTTTTTTTCCTCTGGTCCGCTTGACGTGAAATGCCCCGTAAGTCAAAGTGATATGATGGAACTGGGCTTGAGACCTACCAATATACATTTTGCCATGATTAAAAGTAGGCAATATCCTTCCTTGTGATCTATGCTTTATCTGCGTCAATCAAAACCCTGTAGTTTCGATACCTATTCAATCAAAAGCCTGTAGTTTCGAAACCTATTCAATCGAAAGCCTGTAATTTCGAAACCTATTCAATCAAAACCCTGTAGTTTCGAAAACTATTCCTTTCTTGTGATCTGAGCTATATGTCAATCAAAACCCTGTAGTTTCGAAACCTATTCAATCAAAACTCTGTAGTTTCGAAACCTATTCCTTTCTCTATCTACGTCAATATCAATCACAACCCTGTAGTTTTGAAACCTATTCAATACAAACAAACCTAAATAATACAAATGACTTGGAAAGGGTCGTAAAAAATCGATGGATGCTAAAACTTTGGGGTATTCTTAAGTTCACAAGTGGAGTAACTGAAATGACGATGAAACCAATATTGCCACTTTACAATATGTAGTTTTTTTTTTAATATTCTTTTTTTCGACAGGATGGAATGATCACCACCGACGAGTTCAAGACGGCGGTGCAAGAGACATGTGTGGGGAAGAAGTTCGAGGAGTTCCCGCAGGCGATGAAAGCCTTCATCGAGATCAACTTCAAGCTGCTGGACATCAATGACGACGGGATCATCGGGCTGGAGGAGTTCCGGTATGACTGCGTGTCGCGGATGGTGGTGGAAGAGATCAAAGATATCGATGATGCGTTCGACTCGCTGTTAAATGTAAGTATAGGAAAGAAGGAGAATATGTTGAAAATGACATTTTTTTTTAAATTTTTTACATAAATTTTTAGGTACTGTAAAAAAAATTTAAATGGCTTATGCCGGAAATCGAGATAAACCGTTTCTTATTTTTAAAATCTGACCCCTTTCCACTTCTCGTCCTCAGATCGCTCGTAAATTGTTTTTCGTTTAAATTTTATAATATTCTCCTTCTTTTCCAATGGGTTTCATACCACTTTTTTTGTTTTGAAAATGATCGAGGCTGGTGTATATAGTCTGTAATATTAATGAGTGCTAATGCTTTAGGGTGTGTAAGGATCCCGTATTTAGAGTTTATTGTCAAAAAACCCGCGTTGAAAGTGGTACTTTTTTTACTTACTGTATGGGCAAACTAATGATGTTGAGGTATTTCTCAAAAAGTAAGTCTTTCAGCGCCGGTACTTTCACAGTATACTCTACATAGGAGGTACATACACACCCTTAAGTATTATCACTCATTTATTTTTCACGTTTTATATGATATGAAAGAATCAATTAAGTCTGTAGACACTGGAAAGAAAATTTATCACTTTTTTGTACCTTTGGCGCCTAGGAATAATTAGCCCACATTAAAAATTTGCGGATATAAGCAATATGCATACGTTCATTGTACACAATGTACATATTACTACTACAAATTGTATCTGATGGAGGTGTACAGGATGTAAAAATAACGGTCACTATAACTATGAGATACTAATTTATACTACCTGTCCTCATTTTGAAAATGTATTTTTTTTGTCAAAAACTTTTTTTTTACTTTTCAACCATTTCTTATTTTTTTTGTCGCAAGAATAACGAAAAACGAAAAAAAATGGAAAAAGAAATACATTACTAGAATGAGACAAGATAGTATAATCATATCCCAAAGTTTTATGACCGTTCTTTTTAAACTCGTTATAGCACTAAGAATATAAGGGTAGTCTGGATTTTTATTTACCATTCAGTTTATTTGCGTATAACCTGATCTATTAGTTTTCCCACGTTGTACATTTTAAAAATATAATGATTTTTCCAAATACTAATTTACAAATAATTGAAACCTCAATTGGTCCATAAAAATAGGTCAGACAATTACTTAAAGCTAAATATTCTTTAAAATTAGACCCTTGGCAAATGATTCGGCGTTTATTTTGACTGGCAATGAGTAAAGTCATAACTTAGCACTTTAAATGACCAGCAGATGGATGGATGTTTTTTGTGTTTGTTAACAGAAATAGGTCTTCAGTTGTTCTGGGTCGAACCCGTTAATCATTATCTCAAAATATCATTACTAAATCCCTTAAGCGGTGGGCTGTCATAGAAAGATTATAGAAAATATTTTTCTAAGTAAATATTATAATGAGTTAGATCTATATTTTAAGACATGATTATAACAAATCCTTAAATGATGGAAGGAAATCCAAGGCTTGTTTCTTTCGCATTTAGTCATGACAGGTCAATTTAACTTTTTAGGCTTATGCCTTACAAACAATTATTATTACCTACTTCGGTAGACTTTCTTTCGTCGCACAGCTGGGCTTATAGAGCTTACTCTAACTAATTTCAATTTCGATCCAAGACTAATCCGATTTCAATGATGTCATGTCCTACTCTCGAAAGTAATACCGATTACACAAATTAAATATATAATACAGACACGACCTAGTACTAGAAAATGGTATCACCTAATACTGGCAATTTCACTGGCTATAAGGATGAAGCCTAGGCACATTCCGGAAACCGCCATCTAGCGCCACTATTGTAAAATACTAATTACTAATTTCGTTTCGTATCTTCTTCTTAATAAAGGAGTTGAATTTAGCGTAATGTGAATATGCTTATCTTTATTTTAATGTCAATATTTGTAATTAATTCGGCATTTTTACATTTTATAATTTAAAAACGTTAATAGTAGTGACATCTATTTAAATTTTTATAATAAACATAGATTGTATCATGGGATGGTAGGCCATGCCGATCATAAAGGATTAGAAATTACTTTATGGAACTATCCATAATGTCGATATTTAAGTTCAAACCAATTCAAGTCGATTGTCGTGAAAAACTGTCAAATTGTAATGAAATTTCGGTATTTAAATTTTATTAAAGAGTAGGCGCATATGGCTCTTATTCAAGATGCCATAGCTATCATCATCTACAAAGTTCGAAAACAAAAATATATTTGGCACAAGGTTCGCTAAATGACAAGCGAATTCGTATGTCACTTAGCGAAGGTTATGTCAAATCCTATACATTTTTTTTCGGACCTCGTGAGTGATAAAAGCGATGTTATCTTGAATTAAGGCCCTGGTCCTGATGTCTCTGCGATCTATCTGGATCTATTGTGACTTCGGTAGACGCTTTAGGATCAACATTTTAGGGATGCTTTCTGATGTTTTGTTGTTTGGGTCTCTATTTTTATCCACATTCTCGATTTTCACGTTTTAGTGTTTTTCCATGTATCGATATTACGACTTCCTCCCAGCTGGTCATAAACAAAGATAGGGCCCGGCGGATATGCTTGTGGTAAAATAATATCGGAGTTACAGGCGATTAGGTGTTAATGTGGCGCTGTCGATATTGTCGAACCAATTTCTATTTACTCAAATCTTCAGAGTTCTGTTGAGCTAGTTTTACATATCGCCTCCGTGGTCTAGTGGTTCAGAGCTTCCCTCTCGTCCCGGAGATCGTGGGTTCGATTCCCACGTTGGAACAACAAAAATTGTTGTTTTCAAGTTTGGTTAGGACAATGCAGGCTGATCACCTGATTATCTGGTAAGAAAGATGATCCATGCGTCGGATAGACATGTAAAATGTCGGTCCTGCGCCTGATCTCCCGCCAGTCGTGTCGGTTATCCGTCCCACTGGGCTACGGGAGTGAAGGAAGATATACAGAAGCACTCTTTGTGCTTCTGTATATTGCGGCACACACTTGGGCACTATAAAATAACTCCAGCGTAGCTTGCCTGGTATCAATGAAATCGGCCACCGTCACCGAAATCGGTGTGGGAGGGATTTCGCATAATAAATAGCTCTCCCTCAAATTTTTCCAACGGTGACCGACTTCATTGAAACCAAACCTGATTACTGATGCGCAGGAGTTATTATATAGGGCCCAAGTGTGTGTGCAATATACAAGAGCACTCTCTCTTCCTTAATTCACGTAAACTAGTGGGACTTATGAGAGTCTGGCGAGCGATTAGGAGCAGGACCGACTTTTTACATGCCATCCGTCGTATGGACCATTTTTCTTGTCAGACAATGCGTTGATCAGCTTTGATTGTCCTAACCAAATTTGTTTTTTTGTTCCAACGCGAAAATGGAACCCACGAGCCCTGGAGCTAGAATCTAAGCTCTAAACCTGTGGATCACGAAGGTGTTTTGTATATTACCTACTATACAAACGTATTTTACCATTCCGTGTATCGTGTTTGTTTTTTATCAATTCTTTGATGTCCATCTTGCGTCAGGTAATTAATGTGCTCGGTGCGTGATATAATGGCTCTGGTTAGTGTCGTCGCATCTACGTGACGTTCAACAGACATTTTATTTTACGGTTTTTAAAATTGTTTATGTACTCGTAATATACGATTAGAGTTTTATTTATTGTCACGTGATAAAACATCGTTGCGAAACTAGACTGAGACTACCCAAAGTGTGAGCTTTGTAACTTTCATTATTGAATTTTACTAGTCTGTTTGCTCTTGCCCGATTAGAATATCAAACAATTGAAGACATGAATGAATAAAGGTGATATGTCGTATGTTGCCTGGAACTTAGAGGGTGTTCCATCAGGGCACAAGCGTCATCGGTCAACTTTGACATTTCTGACTCACTGAACTGAAAAGTGACTATGAATATTCGCTCGATGTGAATGTTTGTATGGATATTAGTTCATCGTGATCACTACGTTTGTGATTTTTTGTGAGATCCAGCTGCTCAGCTCGCTGTACTCATTCTGAATACAACTTGTAACGTGCTCAAATCGAGCAAATATTCATAGTCAGTCGCCACCTTTCAGTTTGGTGAGTCAGCAATGTCAAAATTGACCACGGGCGATTGTGTCCAGGGCGGCGATTCTCAGGCCTAGAACTCAGTTCCGAATATTAGTATATCCCGCTCGCACGCGCGGTAAATCTCATTTGCATGAGCGGGACAGACCGATAGTAAAAACTTAGTTTGAGGACTGAGAATTAGGGCCCAGGGCATGATTCTCAGGCCTTAGTTAAACTTAGTTTTTACTATCGGTCTGTCCCGCTCATGCAAATGAAATTTACCGCGCGTGCGAGCGGGATATACTAATATTCGGAACTAAATTTGAGGCATGAGAATCGCCGCTATCATCATCAACTACCCCCCAAGTTTCAGACCACCAGATACCCTTTATGTTTAAGGCTTTATGATCAGAGGCTTAGGCTGCGCGTATTATAAGTCAGTAATTCAGGGCATTCACGCCACCTTAATTACAGTTAACGGACTTACTTATTTTTTTCTGTTCTTCCTCAGGACGAGGACCGCAAGGTCGGCGGCCTCAACCTGGCGCGGTACCGCGAGCTGTTCGCCCAGTTCCTCAGCGATACCACCGACGCCTGCCCCGCGCAGTACCTCTTCGGACCCCTGGTCTTCAACTAACATCCTCACACCCTCACATCCTTTCACACACCTATGTAATACGCGAAGCATGCATATGAAGTTGATGCAACTTTCAATTTGTTAAAACGAAGGTAATTGTGGCTTTTAGCTATTATAGTTTGTGTGTAGCAGCTGATACAATATACCAGCTTAGTAGCAAAATAGTAAAGAGAAGATTGTACAATTTGAATATTTTGAATGCCAATACTAATGCAATGTTTATAGTCTGAGCATCTAGATGTGGCACGGGATTTCATAGAAAAGCACCCAGGGCCCTGATTCAAGACGCCATAGCTATTTATCGCTTCGAAAACAATATTTTGGGGATTTGACATAAGCTTCGCTAAATGACAAGCGAATGAATATGTCACTTAGCGTACCTTATGTCAAATCCCATACATTATGTTTTCAAACTTCGTAAGCTATAAATAGCGATGGCATCTTGAATCTGGGCCCTAATTCTCAGGGCTCGAACTCAGTTTTTACTATCGGTCTGTCCCGCTCATGCAAATGAGATTTACCGCGCGTGCGAGCGGGATATACTAATATTCGAGCTTTTTTCCACTGCCCGAGAATCGTGCTCCTGGGCCCAAGTCTATGAAATCTCGTTTCGTACCACGTCTCACGGCTTAGGGCCCTTAACCAATTACGAAGTTCGAAAACAAAAAGGTATGGGATTTGACAAAAGGTTCGCTAAATGACAAGCAAATTCGTATGTCATTTAGCGAAGCATATAATTACCTATGTCAAATCCCATAAATTTTGTTTCAGAACATCGTAAGTGGTAACAGCGATCGTATCTTGAATCTGGGCCCTGGGCCTAAGCTAAGTTGTCATCGAACCTCTTTGTCGCAATTAGCGATGGCATCTTGGATACTACCCTGAGTATATTCACGACTTTACAACATATAATCTAGAAATACTACTCATTCTTCTTTGATTAAACGCTACGTTCACTGGTTAAAGATAGCTACACATTTGCATAAATAGCAAATTATGTACCTTGTTTTACTGCAGTGATTAGTTCAGAGCACTCTTATATAATTAAAAGCAACAAATGTTTTGCGCATTCCATAGGTGATACCAACTTACTTTAACACAAAATATATTATTATGTGTATTTGAAAAAAATATAAGTAAAATATTTTATAAGCTAGCATGCTAGTTTTATTATAACAACCATTACATAATCTTAATAAATGCATTATTTACCATAGTTGCTATAACTGAAAATAATTATTAAATAATTAATACCATTATGAGGTTAAATAAATAGATACTTGAAAGAAACTTCGGAGATTATATTTTAGATATTACTAATACTAAAGTCTTTTTATTTATTGGGTAAAGTTATAAAATCATTTGAATTTAACTTTATGCTGATTTCGGCAACTTGTTTAAGCTGTATACTTATTTATAAGGTAAGCGTTCTTTATTTATCTAAGTCCTAATTTCTTGATATTTAATCGTTTGTTTCGCAAATAATATTAAGGTTTTAAAAATGGAATGTTTCTTGGAATGTTTATGTTTTTAATTAAGAATCGTTTTTTTACGTGTGTAAGGATGTATATTCAGAGGATTGTTATAATTTATATATTTTGTTATTTATATTTTAAGATATTCTATTTGTTTGGTCAAATTGTAACTTTATGTAATTTCTTATAATTTTAATTACGTGGGAACACTAAGGAGTTGGCAATACTGAGGGCGAGATGTTGGGGAAAAACCATATCGGCCTCACGTAGTTTGGAATAGCGGGGGGAACATGGACGGGCGGCACTTTTTGGGGAACGAGCAAGGACGCCGGACACTCGGTATTGGCATCACCTGGTATCCTGGGCTGACATGTGGAATTATAGGAGGACGTTGGGAAAATAAAGAAGTTACGCAAATGGTTCAAGGTGGTTTTATTATATTTCAGAAGTGGTAAGTGCTATCGCCTTTTAAGCATGCTTTCATTTTAAATACACCTAAGAATTGGTATAAAAGTAATCGAGGTCAATTTATTTATTTTTCTGTTTTTATCGCGTATTTCTTTTAATTGAATAGATTTAATGTTTAAAATAAATATATTTAGCCTGAATACAGGTGCGTCGAATGTAATTATTCAATTATTTCGGAATACTTATGATATTATATTATATGATATTTCGAAATTAAGTATTAGAGACCCACCCTTTTGAAATATCTTATGGGTCTAAGAGAGATAAGTTAAAATATTAATTGAGTAAAGTGTAAAATACGAGATATAGTGTAAAATGTAAAATAAAAAAAGTACCTACATGCAACAATAGATGTAGTGAGTTTTCGTTATTAGTGCTTACTATACTAATAATTGCCTACGTGTATCAACGAAGTTAAAATAAGACTTAACTGTATACAATATTTTAAATAGATAGTGAATTAATGGTTTCTATTCGATATTTATTCTGCATACCTATTCATAACCAATTTCATAAACGCGTAATGTGTATACAAGATTAGTGTAGTAGGGTACATAGATTTCTGGTTTCGAGTTTAAGGTAACATGCAGGGAGAAAAGTCCCGTTCACGTCGCCTGGTGACTCCGAGTCGACCCGAGCGTCGTGCGCGCGGCGTCAGTGACGTGCCCCGCCGTTGCCGCAGCCGCGGCCGCACGCGTCGCAGCCGCAGCCGCACGCGTCGCAGCCGCAGCCGCACGCGTCGCGACAGCAGCCGCGTGGGACGGTGCAGCTGGACGCGCCGGGACAGCAGCCGAGGGCGCGACCGCAGCTGGACGCGCCGGGACAGCAGCCGAGGGCGCGACCGCAGCTGGACGCGCCGGGACAGCAGCCGAGGGTGCGACCGCAGCTGGACGCGCCGGGACAGCAGCCGAGGGCGCGACCGCAGCTGGACGCGCCGGGACAGCAGCCGAGGGCGCGACCGCAGCTGGACGCGCCGGGACAGCAGCCGAGGGCGCGACCGCAGCTGGACACGCCGGGACAGCAGCCGAGGGCGCGACCGCAGCTGGACGCGCCGGGACAGCAGCCGAGGGCGCGACCGCAGCTGGACGCGCCGGGACAGCAGCCGAGGGCGCGACCGCAGCTGGACGTGCCGGGACAACGGCCGAGGGCGCGACCGCAGCTGTCTCCGCGGGGACCACGTGCTCGACGGGATTCGACGAGCAACGGAGAGGGAACGTCGGAGACTGCGGGATCTCCATCAGAGCTTGGATCGCGAGCTTAGCCGTATGCGACGTACCGTGAGTAAGCAGCGCGATTTAGAAAATTGTACCCGACCGTCTTTAAATCGAAAATATCTTGACAGTAGGTTTAATGAACCTATTGAAGGATATTTTTACAAAAAACTGGCGTTATTAAACCAATGCAATATTCAGAGCCGCAATGTAGTAGATTGTATTATACACGGGTTAACAAATAGGACCATGAAATCTAGCGCTATAACCTTGCGTTGTATGCAACCTGATCATTTATTGGAATTTTTAATGAGTATTAAAGAACCAACAAACATTTGGAAAACAAAACTACAAATTTCGGCCTAAAGGGAATAATGATCGTATGGCTAATACCAGTAAGGTTAATAAACAAGGGGGGAAATCGTATTTTAATTCAATTATTGGAATTCTATGCTTTAACTGTCATCAAAAGGGGCATCCGTTCCTAAAGTGTCCTCTGCCTATTATTAGATGCAGTAAATGTAATAGAATGGGGCATAGGACAGACAATAGTTTTGCTAATATTAACAAACAAAATAAGGGTGAAATTGTCCATAAAACAATGTGCATAAGTAATGATAATCCAAAAAAAAAAAAAAAAAAAAAAAAAATTAAAGAAGTTTATGTGAATAATGTGCAATCCAAATGTTACGTTGATTTTGGTAGCGAGGTCTCACTGATTAAGCAATCGCAAATATTAGCTCTGGGGTTGCAAATTGTTAAATTTTCGACAGCTCTTAAAGGATTTGGTAATGAAATAGTTCAAACTCTAGGCAGCGTTTCAGTAGATGTGATAATTGATGGTGTTAATGCTAATGTTACTTGTGTAGGATAAATACTTAGAATTACCATTGCTTATAATTGGACAGACGTTTACTGAACAGTCACATATAGCATGTAGTATATAAAACCGCGGAAAAGCTACATTTTAATTAACCTTAATAAAGAGATGCCGTTCATAGATTCGGATATACAAAGCAAAACTGTGGTAAAATTTATATCGACTGCATGCGCAAATGTCAATGATGCATCGGGTATTAGGGCCAGCACGCTACAATGGGGCAACTTCCTACATTGATGATATCATCATCACTACATTGTATAAAACAAAGTCGCCTTTTCTGTCCCTATATCCCTATGTGCGCTTAAATCTTTAAAACTACGCAACGGATCTTGATGCGGTTTTTTCCAATAGATAGAATGATTCAAGAGGAAGGTTTATATGTATAATACATGAATAATATACTAAGGCAACATTGCTAATTTTAGAGGTTTCTAACGTGATGTCGTAAATTAATCTATTTTTTTGGGCTTATTTAGCAAAAACGCTGCCTAAACCCTACGAGTTAGATCAAATTAATGTACTACAGTATTGTACACCATAAAAAGTTCTACAAAAAAGTCCGCGATGGTATATGTTTATCTTTTAGGGATAACCCACATTAACCATTTTTATTGTTTACTTTTTACGTGAAAAAAATGGCTTATTTACGAAGCTATTTTAAGAATTGTAAACGTTGTGTATAAAGTCATCCTGTAATATATTAATTGTTGAAAAAAGTAAATAAGTAAAATGTGTAATGTAATCAAAATTGTATAAATTTAGATATTCCAAAGATAGCAGGAAATCTTCATAGTAATTATAGGGAAAGAGGAATTGTTTTACTCCAAATTTAATGCGTGCAGGCCAAGGGCAGTAATGAATGAATCAAAAATACTGGATCGATTTTAATCGTGTTTTCATTGAGTGACATAGGCTATATATATTTTATGCCCGTGCAAAGTCGGAGCGGGCCGCTATGTTTTTATATACTTCGTTCTTACTACTTACTTACTACTTAATATGTTCATAGTATTTCTGTAGTGTATTTAATTTAGTATCAGCATTGCACCCGTGCGAAGCCGGGGCGGGTCGCTAGTTTTAATATATGCTAAGGATGTTACTAAATGTTTGGCTAGGCTAGAGAATGTCCTTAAGTTGTTACAGGATGCTAATCTTACTTTAAATGCGTCAAAATGTTAATTTCTTATGGATAAGATTGATTACTTAAGATATGAGATAAGTTCCGGTGCTATAAGGCCAGGTAATAAGAAAATTCAATGTGTGATAGAATTTTAGGGTCCCACGGACCAACACACTGATGCTAGCAAATTAGGTATTGGAGGCGTACTCCTGCAAAGGTCTTGCGATTGTAATATATTTAAGCCAATAGCATACTATAGTCGGAAAACTCTTCTCCCGAGGAAATGAATTTTCATGCATATGAGCTTGAGACCTTGGCAGTAGTATGCTCTTTGAAAAAGTTTAAGAGTTTACTTGCTAGGACTGCAGTTTAAAGGTAATTAAAGACTGTAGTGCTCTTAGATCTACATTTTCGAAACGAGATAGTCTTTCGCGAATTGCGCGTTGGTGGCTTCTAATGCAGGAATTCCAATGATCAATTAAATATCGCCCGGGCACCAAAATGACGCATGTGGATGCATTATCACGAAATGCAATATTAGACAACGAAACATCTAAAGTATTGGATCATTATCCGTCAGTTATGAATAGTACCAATGAAGATTGGTTGCATACGTTACAGTTGGGTGACACAGAGTTGAATAGGATCCGTAGTGTATTGGTATCCGATTTAGACGTGGAAGGTCTTAAATACATCAAAGATAATTTTCTTATAAAAGATGATCGATTATATAGGTATTTAGAGGGTGATAGAAATAATATTCGTTGGGTAGTTCCAAAGGGTGCTAGGTGGCAACTTTGTCAGTTAAACCACGACGAAATTGGCCATTTCGGGGTAGAAAAGACATTAGAAAGAATAAAGAAATCTTATTGGTTTTCTAAGATGTCTAAGTTAATAAAAATATATATATATATAAATATGAAAATGCTCTCAAATTGTAAAATAAATAAACAAATCAGATTAATTGTGATTGAATTGATAAATTGGAAATAAATGTTACAGTAACTTGTACTGTTTATTTAATAATAAATACTTTTATTATA